>OX243827.1:7389925-7709925 GCA_945859605.1 Lumbricus rubellus
ACCAAGCTTCATTGGACCAGTACTATGGCCAGCAAACTCACCAGACCTCAATCCCGTTGACTACAGAATTTGGGGCCTAATACAGGAACGCGTCTACCAGATAGCAATACGGGACATCAACGAGTTGAAGGAGCGCCTCATCGTTGTGTGGGAACAGTTGAAGCAGAGTGTCATTGACAAAGCTATTGAACAGTGGCGGCCAAGGCTGAGAGCCTGAGTTCAAGCGAAGGGACATCACTTCGAACATCTTCTTAAATGAAACATTACTTTTTCTTATTTAACATTAGACTTACATGCGTTTCATGACAAAGTCTTTTGGTGTGTTTTTTTATGGGGCACAGTGTATACATATATATATATATATACGTATATATAATCGTATAAATATCCGGCATTTGTACGATTAAACGTGGACCTTTATGCAATTATACATACATAAATGCGGTGATGTGTGGCATTTAATATTGTATAAGCTTACGTTAATTCAGGGATATAATATATTATTTATAATGATGTCATAGCATAGGCACCCTATTTAATGTACATTGTATATATTATATATTTATAGGGTGATGGATAGGGTAATAGATAGAGTAGCCTACATATGCATAATATATATTATAGGCATATAGTTTATTTAATATAATTATGTATATGTAATTATATAGTAACAAATGCACGACCTTATAGTATACCATAATCACTACAATATTGCATTACAAACGGTTCAGCGTGCATGCGCGTTGAGCCGAGAAATACATGTAGCTGCATCAAATCTATCATTGTTTGGCATTTCGCTTCAATGTGAATCGCCACTTCCATTATTTTCATCATTCTATAGAGTATCAGAAGAGCTTTAGAGAAGAGTCATCGGCGTTGCCTATCTGTCATAATAGACTTATAACAGGAAGAGGAAGAGTGCGCCTCTCTTTCATGTTCCTTCTATTATTGTACTCTCCTGTTGTTATCTAATGACTTCTATAGCGCATTGTTCCTATATGCCCAAGACTTCAGTGATTGTTTAATTTGAAATCAGAAGCCATGATCGTTCGCAAAGTCAATTATGCGCACACGCATGATGATTCTTTTCACGTTCTCTATCTTTACTGCGCAGTTTGCAAATTGAGTTCTGGTTTTCATAGCGCTCTTCTTGGAGTTTAAGGCTATGTTACTTCAATACCTTGACAAATTTCTTCTGCACTGGACACAATTGAAAAAATTCGTGAAAAACTACTGGCAGCAATGTTGCCCATAAATTTTTCATACATTCTTTAATAACGATAACGATGAGCTTAATAAAAAATAACGATAATCTCAGTAAGAAATATGACGAACTCTATGGAGTCATATGATAATTGAAAATATTACCATACCGTCAGTCAGAATTGCGGAAAAATAACTGGGAGTTGGACAATGATCCACTTGGAATTGAGGCGTGAAAAACATGCTTTACTATGGGCTCTAAGAAAGACTGGGGTTTGAACCCCAACCCCGGCAATTCTCACCCTGACCCTACAATCTTCTTCTTCGCGTATGCTACTGCTCCAGGTCTTGTCGGAGCGTGGACCGAGATTCGGAAGAATTCGGTCAGCTTACAATGTAGCTAAGGTAATCTGTAGGTAATTACGTTAGGCACCATGGCATGAAGCAGTAGGCCCTAAATCAAATCCATTGGTCTTGTTAGGTAATCCGAGCGAATGGTCCTGTGCACATGCTCTTCTTCATCGTCGTCATCTTCATGGGTTCGTTCTATCTCGTCAACCTCATACTGGCGATTGTTGCCATGTCTTACGATGATTGCCAGAAGCAGGACAAAGAGGAAGCAGAGGAAGAGGAACAACAGGTGAATATATAGGCATCACCTGCTTTTATCATCCAATCGCCCTATCACACTGCCTGTATATCTATCACTCTATCCACCAATTGACCTATCTATCTGTATCGCTCTCTCTCTCTCTATCACCATATATATCTATCACCCTATCAATCTATCACCATATCCATAATAGCCTACCTATCATCACCTGCCTATCATCACCTGCCTATCATCGCCTACCTATCATCGCCTACCTATCATCACCTGCCTGTTTATTTTAACCTACCTGTCACGTTGCGTCTCTATCACATTACCCTGCCTCACAATGAATAACTTATATAAACTATAATAGGTAACCTTAGGCTTACCTTGCCGTCGATCACCGTATATTCTTTACATTACCTTACATTACATTACATTACTTAGCCTTAAATGGATCGAAAAACTTATCAAACCATCAGTTGTTAATTGTTACAGTGGTCGGTCTTTGGCGCTATAGAAGTGATGATAATCATGCGTGCACTTGGACTATATTACCCGCGACAACGGGGGAGCTTTTGGTTCCTCGAGCTCGCACTTCTACAAGACAGCGCCGAGCCTTTTCTACTGTGGATCCCGCTATCTGGAATGGCCTCCCACTAAACTTGCGACTTATGCCTAGACTAAATTCACCTGCTTTTTATAAGTCGCTCAAAACCTATTATTTTAGCTGTGGCTGGACTGGGAGCGCCTCTGAGTAGGTTTCTTGAAGAGGCTCTATATAAATTCTCGAAATGAATGAATGAATGAATGAATTACACACGGCACATTGTTGTGTGATGGCATAATTTGTCTATGTTTTCAGGCGCAAGAGGCGAGGCAGCAGGCGTTGGAGGAGGCAGCGGCTGCAACGACAGCGTCCGTAGCTGGGAAGAGGAGTTCGTCAGGGGACGTGTCAAGTGTGAGCGTTGATGCAAGTGTCGTCGTTTCTCATCGTCAGATGTCGTTAGTGGCAGCGAGAGACAGAGAGTGCATCAGCATCATGTCTGACTGCCTGACGATGTATGGAGCGCGACGACTCAGCCTCATCAACAACAAAGGACAAAAAGTAGAGGCGCTATAATAATTATTGTGTCCGCTCTTTTGTCTTTGATGATGATCTTGATGATAGGGATAATTTCACTGCAAAATGAAGTTTGGAATCTAGCAATGAACTGTTTACTCGTACCTTGTAATCTTCCTTTCTCTATATAGGCCTATAGTCAAAGCCACATCTACATGTAAGACCCGTAATGTTTATGAAATTTTGTTTCAAACAGCCAATTACGACCAGTAATATTGCTTAATCTCGATCCTTTGCTGTCGTTGGACCTTTCCTTCAACTCTGCGTGGGTGGAAATCTCTTTTTCATTGTCTACATCGCTCGCTCTCCTTGAGACCCATTATTTTCTTCTCTATTTTATTTATCGCGCTCCCGATTCAATGGCCAAGGCTGTGAGCGGCCCTATAAAAATTACCAATTAAATACATTTATACCAATTGAAAACATTTATAAATTACCTATAACTATAATCATTTTCCTTGTCTCCAAATACCAACTTGGTCTTGCCCCAAATATCTTTCCGACTATCTGCATAGAGTCTAAGCCTCTCTCAGCGACATCTGTTCGTCCCTTGACACCGATCGTTTTCACCTCCTTGTCCCTCGTGTTCGGTTTGCCTTGACTCAGAACCGAATGGCCTCCACTCCCTTCTTCGTGCCAAAGTCATGTCTGGACTCTTCCCTGCATCATCTCGCTCTCTCTCAAGACGTTCCTTCCCCCCTCCCGGGGCGTCTGTATACTGAAAACGCCTCTGAATAATGGTCTATGCTGCGAGAGGCGCTATATAAATCTTCAGATACAATACAATTACATTAGTCATCGATTTCTTTTCGTTTGTTCTGGTCAGCAGGCAACGAGCTCCAGTCTCCCAGTTTCTCCTTCGACCGAGCGAAGAGACCCAACGACCACAGCCACCGCCAACGGTGGTGCGACCAGCAGCAGCGTCTCCTGGCGCCGATGGCACTTTGGGGCTCGAGGGGCCTCCGACTGCGGCCGGGGGACGGTCGTCACCACCACCACGACGACAGGGGCGCCCCCATGCCCCCTCGACAACCTCCTCCTACCATACGCAGACGACTCTCTCACGTCAACACCAACGTCAACGGAACTATGCAACTTCCGGAATGCTGTCAACCTACATCCGGTTGGCAATTGTCGCGTCATATCCGTTGCCAATGACAACAGGCGCCAGAACAATGTTGGGGGGTCGGCGGGGGTGGACAGTGTCCCGTTGCGGAAGTCGGTGAAGGATTCAACCGGAAGTACGTCACGGTCGCCGCCGCCAACGTCACTTCCGCCGCAGAGGGACTTGACCTTGAACTCGATCAGCCAGTTGCTTCCGCGGCCGTTCAGTTCGTCAAGGACGACGACGAGGGAGAAGAGATGCGAACCAACGCACTTCCATTGGAACACGATCAAGGTCAAACCTCCGCCAGATGACGTCACCATCAATGCCTTCGATGCTAGCGTATGTGTCACGTGACGAAGGTCTTTATTGTGCGTGTCGGAGGAATTCGATGATGATGATGATGATGATCATGGTGGTGGTTGTGGTGGTGATGGTGATGGTGATGATGATGATGATGATGATGATGATGATGATGATTATGATTATGATGATGACGATGATGATGATGATGATGGTGGTGGTTGTTGTGGTGGTGATGATGATGATGATGATGGTGGTGGTGATGGTGATGGTGATGGTGATGGTGATGATGATGACGGTGATGCTGCTGCTGCTGATGATGATGATCATGGTGGTGGTCGTCGTCGTGGTGGTGTTTGTGGGGTGGTAGTAGTGGTGATGGTGGTGGTGTTCCTTACGAAGGTGGTGGTGCTTTTTGTGATGATGATACTGAAGATGGTGATAATGGTGGTGGTGGTGGTGGTGGTGGTGGTGCTGATTATGATGATGATGACGGTGATGATGGCGATTTGATAAATGGTGGTGGTGGTGGACTGGTGGTGGTGCTGATGCTGCTGATGCTGCTGCTGCTGCTGCTGCTGATAATGATGACGATGATCTTAGAAAGACTTAGATGGCTAATTAATTATCAGACGGTTTTTACAGTTCCTTTATGTCGCCCACAAATGCATTGCCGAGTTTAGAGATCAGAAAACGTCAGAGTAACAGATCATTAGCGTCAGATTCCTTGCCACAGGCAATTATTCCTCTCTTATAATAAGGTTAATGGTTATGACAAATTTATATAGCGCAGCTTCAAAAGAGACTCATTAGAAGTGCTGCCGACTTCACACAGTGAAACCACCATCAAATAAAAGTATAATTGGTCCTCAAGGGTTTGTGGAAGAGAAGCAACGAGAGACGGAGGAAAAGAGACTTGAGTTGCCCGTTGCTAAGTAGCTCCGATTAATATCCATTGATGTTGCACTTTACATAAATTCGCAATTCTCAGTTGAAGATATATATTCACGTAGATTCATGTTACTAATGACTTCTTTTGTCTGCCAGTGTTGTTGAGGTCGACTTTAGCTTAGACTTAGTGGAATTATATTTGAAATTGAATATACTGGGTGGTGGTCCAGCATAAATGAACCAACTTTGCATGCCTATAACTCAGGCAGTTTTTGCAATTTATTTATGCTTCGCGCGTTAAATTAAAGATATTTCACTTTAGTATTAGATGCGAAAAAGTCGAACCGGTGATAGTTTAGGCTTTAGGCCTAATTATATGCTAGGAATGACGAGTGAATAAATGAATGAATGAATGAATGAATGAATGAATGGATGAATGAATGAATGAATGAGTAAATGAATGAATGAATGAGTGAATGAATGAACAGCTGAATGAATGAATGAATGAATGAATGAATGAATGAATGGATGGATGAATGGATGCTTTTTCGCATCTAATACTATAGCACGTTGCTTAATAAACAAGCAGGCCTCTAGCAGAGGATCTCATTATCATTGGACATCAGAGAAGCAACGTGCTATAGTCGTTCTGCAAAGTCTGCGTGGATCTCATTTCCGGTTAATTTCCAGACCGTCATTGACATCCATTGAATCAAACAATTCGCCGCATTCTTCTACTTCCGCTTTTTTCGTTTCGCATCGTTTGGCTAGAAATTATCTGTAGGCTATAGGAATCCAGTCTGGAAGAATAATTATGCATGACGGCTGTGAGGAAGCTGAGCTGCTGGCATGATGGCATTGTCTTGTTGTCTTGTTGTTTATTGTCTAATTAGAATATTTATTATTCATTGCATTTGTAGTCAGTATTAGTTGTTGCTTATAACGACGCTGTGGCATTGGAGCGATGATTTGTGTTGCCCTCCTCCTTTATGATGGTTTATGACTGGCACTACGCTCAGTGTAAAAAGCAGTGGCGAGGTTTCTATGTCCATTCTTGGCGCCTTTGTAACGATATGTTGCGGCGCCATATAAATTGTCGTTATTGTCGTCATAATTGTTTCTCTCGTCCGAGGTAAAAATGATCCATCAGGCTTTAAAAACAATGCTAAGTGCTTTGTTGATCTGTTATACATTTATAGGCTTATTATTATTATTATCGTCATTATTAATGAATGTTCTGATTGAATGAATAATTACTGTTGTTGTAGTCATTATTTTTTTAACCCGATGTAGATCTACCTAGGATCCCTCGGGATTTCAATAAAGTGGTCAATGCTATGCATAGCATGTGATAATAATGTTTTCTTTATTGAAACTATCCAGTTGACAGACCGCAACCGGTTACAGTGCACAGCCGGTGTCATGAAAAGGATTATCCCCCCTGAAAGCTATCCGGGGGGATGAATTAATCTATCCCCCCGGATGGAATTAACCGGTCTAGACTATCCGGGGGGATAAATCATTCTATCCCATTTTGTGAAAAATGCGTATAATTAAAAAAATTATACTATAATCAAAATTCAAAGTCGCTCTAATTGTTTTAAGTGACCTAAGCAATGCTCAGAGAAAGGCAACTCGAAATTATTTAGTGTCTCCGAGTGTTTTTAAGTGTTTTAAATGTTTTAAGTGCTATAAAACCAAAGCAAAACAAATTATCTAGTATGAATAAACATACCTGTTAGTGTCATTGTTCAAAACAAAGCAGATGAAAATTAATTTGCAAAAATAAATGCACGCGGAAGTGTTATTTTTGACTTTTCCTCATTTTGGGGGATACTATTAATATGGGGGATACTCTATTTCGTGACACCGGATTAAGAAATGTGAGCCCTGTTCGAAAAATTTTGTGGGTATCTTCGATCGAAAAATCTGATGAAATTTCCTGAAAACATACCGATTTTCCCGTCCGAAACAGCTGATTACATTTTTTAGTCGTTTGGTCGAAATTTCGTCAAAATAAGCCTATACCAATTTTTTCCTAAACAATCTTTTTCTCGTGTGTGGACCACTTAAAGTGTGGGGCCACTATTCGACCGAACATGTTGAACATGCCTTTATCCGGCCCTATAACAGTGTAGCCTACAGTTGTGCAGTTTAAACAATTTACAAGAACGTAAACTACAGTAGGCTAGACACAAATCTTAATTACTAACGGAATAGAAAACCGGCAAACACAAAGCACGTCCGCCCTATGGGGCACGATATCGGTACCTCTCACCCTCCATGCCAACGTGTTATCAAATGCGTTACCGGGCCCCCAGATTTTGGAATAGAATCTTAGGAAGTTAGGGGCACTATATAAACGTATACATTGGACCCATGGATAGTGTTTATGCTTATAGGCATGATGTAGGGCTTTGTAGGCCCTATAATTACGCATAATAATTATGGTCTTGATCTATGCTTATAGGATATTTATGTAAGCCATTACATAATATAGGGTCAAAGAATGCGCATGAGTATTGTTTCGCGGCACAAGACCTATGGCACCGCTGTCTCATGTCCTGATTGATACTTTGTTCTATCACCACAGGATGCGGTTGCTGCTGCTGCAGGAACCGTGGTAACAGAATGGGACACGATGAAGATGAAGATGTTTCCAGACAATCCTTTTATCTGCACAACGCCAAGCTCCACAGCGGTCGACATGAACGGCAAGTCTCCCTCCTCCTCCTCTTCCTCCTCCTCCTCCTCCTCTTCCTCCTCCTCCTCATCTTCTTCCTCCTCCTCCTCCTCCTCCTCTTCCTCCTCCTCCTCCTCCTCTTCCTCCTCCTCCTCATCTTCTTCCTCCTCCTCCTCCTCCTCTTCCTCCTCCTCTTCCTCCTCCCTTCTTCTCCTCCTCCTCCCTCCTCCTTCTCTTCCTTCTACTTCCTTTTTCTTCTTCCTCCTTCTTCTCCTCCTTTATCCTCCTCCTCTTCCTCGTCTTCTTCCTCCTCTTCCTCCTCTTCTTCCTTCTCTTTCTCTTCCTCCTCCTTCCTCCTCCTCCTCCTTCCTCCTCATCCCTCCTCCTCTTCTTCTTCTTCCTCTTCCTCTTCTTCCTCCTTCCTCCTCCTTCCTCCTCCTCCTCCTTCTCCATCCCTTCTCCTCCTCCTCTTCCTCCTCCCTCCTCCTCTTCCTCCTCCTCCTCTTCCTCCCTCTTCCTCCTCCTTCCTCCTCCACCTCCTCCTCCACCTCCTCCTCCTCATACTCCTCATCCTCTCTAAATCCTGTTAACGCCTTTTGCTCTCTTTCCGCTTAAGTCGTCTCGGCTGCTGAGCCAAAGCCGGGATGCGGCGAGCGGTGATGGATGACGTGTGTAGCATCACAGCAGCTGCTGCTGCAGCATCCTTCGCAGCAGCAGCAGCAAAGACCACAACTCGATTGCTGCTGCTGCTGCTGCTGCTGCTGCTGCTGCTGCTGCTTGCAGTGACATCTCTAAAAGCGTCGCTGATGAATCGTTCGGATTCAACTGATGCTCGCGATCCTTTGTCTCTCATTCTGATGGATTTCCTTTTAAATCCTTTTCTTCCGTCGCAGATTATAAAGCTTACAAGTGCTTGTAGTATTAGTTGTAGTGGTTTCAGTTTAACGATACACTGTGTGTGATTGCAAAGATCATTAACGTCCCCCTCCTCTTTCATCCATGCTTGGGACTGGCACTGTCCGAGTGAAAACAGTGGCAGAGTTACCAGTGCCCGCTGGGCCACCCTTATGTTTGTTTGTTTGTTTGTAAGTGCACTTGTTATAGCTCCCCATCAAGCTCTCTCTACTCAGAGGCGCTCCCGAATGCAGAGTGGACTTGCCCAAGGTTCTTACGCGGCGAGTTGAATTCGAACCTCGAACCTTTCCGGCTCCAAGGCAACGGCGCCACCACTACACCACTGGCACTGCGCCCCACAATGTATGTGGGAAACCATTCGTGTGCGCATTTTAAATACTTCACTACAACGCTGCTTGATTAGAATTGATCCGAAAACTAAAACAAGCACCACGTGTGAATCGTGTGTGATAGATTAGAAATCCACTTGAGTTGACATTAAATCCTAGACTTGAGTCCAACTGACTTTGCTATTAACATTCACAAGGAAGATACATAATATTGTAACGCCCGCCCCTGCGTACACTCCCGGAGTCGCCACTTCCGGTCCAACGCGCGAAGGGACCGCGTACTGTTGTGAGTCGTAGTCCAGAGAGATAGAGGGAGGAAGGGAGGCGGTGGCTCCCGGGTTCGAACTCCGACCGGTCTGAGGCGGCCAAGCCTCTCGGGCTCCTACCTCTTTATATGAAACCGGGGCTTTACTCAGCAGTCGCTCGCTCCTCTTCAATATACCAGGGTTGGGCGGTAAGGCAAAGTCTTTGGGCCTGGCACCCGAACTCTCTTCCAGGCCGATGGTCGAATGGTAAGGCGCGTCTGCAGTACTTGCAGTGGTACAGGTACCAGAGTTCGAACTCACAACAGGTTTATGTGTCGGTATGGGCGATTCTAATCGTTCGATACGCGCCATGACTTCCGTCAGCGCTTCCCTAAGGTTATTTTGTACTGAGGTAACGGCCTCTTCAGCATCAGCTTGGACAACAAAGATAAAATCTGTAACATTAGTTTCTACCGCGGAGATAGCATCTTGTGTATACCTAGCGTTAATCTGTATTGCATCCTGTGTAGCCTGAACGTCACTTCTGACTGAGGAAATCGCCTCTTCCACATTGCTTTGTACCACAGAAATAGCCTCCTGGAAATCAGTTTTTATAGAAGCCTGCATAGACTTGGCGTTTGACTGCATTGCCTCAAGCAATATGCCCATCTCAAATGCAGAAGGTGGTCTGGAAGGTTGCGAGGGGGTTGATGTTCTGCTCTGCTCCATGGCGCTATACAAATTTCGATAATTTCACTTCCTAAGACTAGCAAGAATTAAATCCGAAGGTTTAATTAATGAATCTTATTATTATCAGAACCATTCAATAATTATTCGCAATGTTAATCAACAGCTTACAGTTTAAAGCAACCGATAACAATATGCAACACAATTCAAACAGACTTCAATCGGAGCAGACAAAATGAATTCCCCAATTTTGTACTTAGATGCCAATCTTAATTTCTCTGCCCAAAAGATCAATTTAGTTTTGTATTGAAAACCCAAGTAAAAGTGTACCTTCTACTAGAGACACAGGACAAGGCCGACGTTATGCGGGGAAAGGCGCAGATGGAGCGTCGAATCCAGGGCGTGCGTCGACGATAAGTGACTCAGAGGAATCCGCAACAATCGACGCTGACAGGACGGTAAGGCCGAGTTGACACGTCGAGAACAGGGAATCCACGAAAAGATATTTACATAATAGATTGACGCCCGTAGGCTAACTGCGCAGAAGATTTCGACGACAGAAGAAATTCCGGAAACCTGAGCGGTTTCGCTCCAAACGAGAGAAAGATCGAAAACCAGAACAAAAGACTTAACTCCTTTACGAAGATGCGAAACAGAACCACGTCGCTGACGATTCGCTCGTAACACAAAACCGCAATGCAAACAGCTCCTTGCCGGTTTCTAGAATTCTTGTACAGAATCCGTGAAGAACAAACGTAACAACGCAATAACTCAGACGTCGAAAACCACGCCGACTTAAATAACTTTCACGTTTCTAAAATAATCAAACTCCGATTTTGTAACTTGCTCTCCAGAGCTACACGTCTATCTTCGTCAAAGTACGTCGTGAATCTGCCTCCGAGCAGCGCGTTTCTCTTATATCACCTTCCTAGGGGGGACGCTGGCGCATGCGCAGAAGGCACTGCACGAGCCGTGATCACGCATGTACCGCGTGATCAGATAAAGCGCGCTGAATTCCTATGCAGCTGCGACCACCTATCTCCCTCTAAGCGTCTGTCTGCAGCTCACTGTCTTTCTCTCTCTTCCTCTTGCTCTGACACGTACGCACGAGTTGCACTGAGTCAACCGTGCTAAAAATAGACCAGGTCACCTCGTACAGCGTGAAGGAAAAATACCACACATGCATTCAATGACAGCGGCCAGCAGGGCGTATTGCTCCGTCCGTCTGCCTATCTGTGTATCTGTACTGCTCAGGCGCTGCGCCTGTCATATCGGCCGACTCCTCTTCCTCCTTTTCGGCCGACCCTCCATTCGCTGAGCGTATGCAAGAAGCGATCAATAACCTGGTAGCTATGGCGACCGCTTACGTCACGGCCTTAAAATCGTGTCGAGCACGATCTCAGCATTAAAATCTAGGTCACCAATATTATCTAGGTCACCGAATGCAGCTCAAAAATTGATATAATATATTTTATATCGGACCCTGAAAATACCATAACGGATCCAAAATATATATGTGGCAACCAGAAATCAAATCCGTAGCGCCTGGGTATCCCAGTCGCGACACTCTCACCGGCCATCCCCCGAATTTCCGGCTCTATTTAATTGGACAAATGGAGCCTGAAATTCTCTGTAAGGCTATAGGCTACTCCGATTTTAACATTAAAAGTTCAAAATTAATTGCATTAATCAAAAATATGCAATGCACAATTATAACAGCAGAATCGAACAGCGTTAATCAATAAGCATTAGACAGTCAACCGGATTGCCAGTTCACTCTCAATAAAAGTCACTGCGCAAATTTAAGTGAAAACGGTCATCACTGATTTACAATTCAGCGAAAATTGTCATTTCAATATCCATAACGCCAAAGGTTATGTTTATATGGCTCCTTATGCGAATATATAGACTAGATCTATCACAAATTTCTTTCGTTCAGTGTTATGCAGAGAGAGATCTATGGCAAACCAAGACATAATTTACAGACAGCAGCCTAACCAGTCACACGATTAGGCCCACATTATACCATATTATATCACACATGACGTCATATTGCTAGACTCCTATAGGTTTATCGCTGTGGTATAACCAAACAGTTTCACCTTAAGCCAAGCCACGTCAATGCTATAACAAGACATCTGAGTCTCGTACTCATTAATATCACTAAAAGGCAGATTATTATCTAACGAAGCCACACTGCTATCATATCAGAGCAGGACCCCGTCTAGATTTCAACTCAGCCTATAACGTCAGAGAAACTCTCTGAGCACACAGCTTCCGTCTATAAGTAGGCCTAACTCGTAGCTAAATATAACTGTGTCTGCCATTATCCAAATTTACCATCGAAAGCTCGCATAACTCCAGTTTAACAATAGGCCTAGATATAATATTAATATAATATTCTTCATTAATCCTATTTAGTAACTGAGGATAAAATAAGCGACATATTAGGCCTACGTTATAAGCCCTACAAACAATGTGTACCAACAGCCCTGCACAATATAGGCCTAATAGGCTGTAACACTAAGTTTATATTCTATGCGTGCCATGTATCGGTTGCAGAAAGCCTAATTTACATTAAAAGACTCATCAGCCCATTGCACAGAACACTTACCGTAACATAAGCTTAATTAGGTCAAATTAATATAGGCCTACTGCAACTTACGCTCAAGTACAATATTACGCTGTAAACGTCGTTTACGAGACAGCGTAACCACATATAATAATTATAGGCTACATATAGCATATTGCCTATGCAAGAACTTATAATAGGCCACGTTGGTCTATCTACATATATAGTCCATACATAAATTAATCACCGTCAGCTTAGCATGAATATAATGAATCTAGGTCATCCTTCTTTCCTTCAGTCACTTTATCATTAATCCAATGCACAGTCCATGAGACCACCCACACGAAGTCACTATCGTGGGAAAATCATCATTGACCCACGTCACCGGCTTCTTTGAAGCGTCTGAGCGTCTCTCGCCGACGCCGCCTCCCTCCGCCGTATCGATACACGGCGACGTGAGAACAGCAAGCGTTTAGCCAAGGCTGACACAATTTTAAGTCACACGTGCAACTGACTAGAGGTCGCCTTTACTCATTGACACGTACGCTGGTCCAAATATAGATACGTACACAGCGTACACATTAAAGTCGCATAACCCCAATATATATACACACCAGTCCATATAAACAAACTGAAACTTAGGTCATTCCTGCATCGCATTAAAACCCTTGCAGACCGATTAATAATAATATTAATATTAAATTATCCTGCGGAATTATAGGCTACCAGTTCTACAGTTAGTAATATAAACCGCCACAATATTAATATACAATACACTCAGCCGTCAATATCAATAGGCCTTCAACTTCAATCATCAGACCGTCCACAAAATTATTGACAACCTTACACGGCTAAATAATTCCAAAAAAATGCAGCAATTTATCCACAGCCTATCAATGTATATATGGACGCTTAAACCTCAGTATTATTATTAGCAGATATTATATATTTATAATCCTCCTCCTACCGGTTTAATACACAACCAGAGTCAGTACAGCTGTTATGTAGGGCTCCGGCCGATATATTTTAATTAGGCCTATATAAGCCAAACAAAATAATATAATATTATCTACTTCAGTCTATCCAGAGGCTAATTCCTTTTATTATGTCCGAACGAGCAACATATATATATATATAGGCCTATGCACGTTAAAGTCATTCAAGCCTGCTATATTATTATAAACATCTTCGTCTAAAAATTATATGAGCTCATCAGCCGTTAATCACAGTATTTTATTATCATCTATAGGCCTACCTTAAGCCTACAATTTTAATATTATAATCGCGTGTACTATTTATATGGCGCCTTGCGTTATGTACATTAATTTAATTACACAGCTGAGCAAAGCAGAATATATAGGTCACTCCAACAAAACAGGACCTATTATAGGCCCATGTCTCAACATTATCAATGCAAACTATATATGTAATTATATCGCTGCGAGTGCTACAATATGACACTAAGGGCCTCTAGAATTTTTATATAGCGCCATTTTAAATCCTCAATAATGCCTCTATCATTTTTTATTATATATCTGCTATGCTCACGACTAATTAAAAATCTCATGTAGGCCTACTGCTGCATCACATTTAACTGAGTGAATCTGTTATTATTATTCTTAAACCAATTAATTCACTAATCATGCCATATATATGCAGCAAAACCTAGGCTTAATGTAATTCTTGCCTCACAATATCTCAACATCAGCCTATCAGGAAAACAGGCCTATCATTATTATTACCATCACAGCTAATTAAAAATGAGCGACCGTAGTCATTCTAATATATACCTTGGGTCGGAAAATCATTTATATGGCGCTGACTAATTTATATGGCGCCACACAATATTAACAGTCTGTATAACTGTCTACAGCACAATACTACAACTGTCCATCGCTGAAATATGCAATGCAATATAATTATTAATCTACACAATACAACACACAGTTCAGTCACCCTGCAATGCAACATTACAGTTTTTACACCGTAGCCACCACATGTAAAACCATTACATGTAAAAATAAATCATTTCCATCAGAATCAAACTGAAAATTGTTACAGATACTTCTGCATTCAGATAATCCCCGCAAATTAAGCGGTCATCAGCAAAGGTCACTCAGCTGACCTTCAGTTCTATCCATCAGGTAGTGGGCAAGACTTCAACCGGGGAGCTTTGTCACTCATAGTGAACCAGCGGCGCCCCTCCAGTGGTGCGTACTGTTCCCACCGATCCACCTGGTCTCTGATACGATCTGGGGTGGGCGCGCGTGCGGCGAACACACGACCAGTGCTAGGGTTGTCCTGATTATCGCCCACCGGTCGAACGGGATTGTCGTCAGGCGGATTCTGTTGCTGCTGCCGAAGTGGACATCTGCTTAGCAAGTGCGAGCTAGAGTCGCAGTAGAAACAGCGCCGACCCTCCTTTGGCGAATTCCGACCAACGTTAGGATTGTCGGGATTATCGCCCACAGCTTGACCGGGGTTATCACCAGGCGGGTTCTGCTGCCGTTGTCGGAATGGACAATCCCGCGCGACATGATTTGTAATTCGGTTACATTCGTAACATCTTCGCTCAGATCGTCCAACTTCCGGTCCCGCCGCCTGTCGGTACCAGCAGACAGAACTCAAATGGCCTATTCTATTACAGATCGAACAGCGTTGGTTATTCCGCCAGTTATTTCCGTTACCGTTCGACCAACCATTTCCGTTTGAACCGTTCTGATCTCTCCACGACCCGCGATTATTGTCCCTGTATTGAGGCGCCGACACCGGTTGTTGCCCTTTCTTTAATTGCTCTATTTCTCCATTCATCTTCTCCATCTGCCGTTTCAGGTCTACCACTATCGGATCCTCGTTTTCTTTAACGGCGTTGACCCGTCCATGTCGTCGTTCGTGCTGTTCATGGCCACCGACTTCTGCTTTCTGATAGCTATCCAATCTCATAGCTACCTTGTAGGCTTCATCGAGCGATTTAGGTTCTCGCTCACGGGTCTTCAGCGCGAGATTTCGGTCGCTCAAGGCATCCACGAATGCCCGAATGGCAATGGCTTCACGGTGAGCTGTCGAAGCACCAGGATACGCTCGCGAAGACAAAAGTCGAACGTCATCAATTAATACTCCCATGTCTTCGTCACTTTTCTGCTTTCGGGTGCTAAGTTGCGTCTGGAACAGGGTCTGCTGCTCGGCGCTACCGTACCGTTCTCGAAGTCGCTGGACCAACGCCGTCCATGTATCCAAGCTGTCAGATTCGGCCAGTAAATGGGTCGCCGGTTCCACCAAGGAAACGACCAGTTGGTCTAATTTCTCTTCGTCCGTCCAACCGTTGTTCCTTGCGCAGACGGTGAACTTGCGCAAAAAGACTTCCACATCCGTCCTTCCGCTGTACGATCCAAGTTTCGTGTATTGCCTTTGTTTAGGAGGCGCAGCCGACGACGGTTTGACCTCGGCCGCTTTCACGGTCGTAGACGCGGTCGTTTCCGATTCCTTATTTGTTCCAACAGTGCTACTCGTCGGAAATTCCCAGTCGCCGGTTGTCTGTGTCGCAACGGATGTCGTGGGGATGGCTTTGGCAGGACCGACGGAAGCGTTGACAGGCGCCAGCACTTTCGTTTCCCCAACCGCAGACCTCGTCGCTTTGTCGTCTTCAGTTGTCTCGCTTTTACCCAGATACGTAGGTTTCAGAAGCGCTGGACGAGGCAGCTCGACGTCACGACTAAATCCAAAATTCTGAGCGCCGAGGCATGAGTTCATCCTCGCCGACTCCACGACGGTTGGCCACCGAGGAAAGGCGACGTCGCTGGCACGAAGCGGATCGAGCCACACCCGGTTGTCGATGCTGTTGTAGAGCGCGTTCGGAGCGTAGTTCGGAGCGTAGTTCGGAGCGTAGTTCGGAGCAGCCATCCATGACACGTATGGATGCTCAGGGTGTGCGCTCGGTTGCATCCAATCACCCGCTGTAGTTGCCACTGGACCAGGTCGAAGATCGGGTCGAAGGTCGGGTCGAGCGTAGTCTCGACCAACCATGGTCGAAGTAACCAGCCCATCGTAGTTGGGCACGGAGTGATAGGTCGGCATTCCCGACGTTGATTGGAAAGCGTCGACCCGATTTGCCATCATTTCCGTTCTTGGCTGATCCGCATGCACGAACGATTCATGCTTCCTCCATTGCGGATCAGGTCGAGGATAATCCACGTGAGAGGGCGAAGAAGAGGCCAAGGGAACTGGGTTGACCTTATCACCCCCCTCCCACAATTTATGATCAATCGATTTATTTATTTCAAAATTTCTAAACTCCGATTGCTGTGCTGCTTGCATTCTTTTATCAATTATTTTCACAGTTTTAGGTCTATATTCCATTATTTTGCTAACTTCAATGTCTATGCTACCATCATCAGACATAATTTCAACATTATCAACAAATTCCCTTTCCTTCCTTCTTTCAAAAGATAATGCAGTTTCTCTTCTTCCGACATTTTCAATTTCCTCTTCCTCGTCCAAATCTCTAGAACTAATTCGACCCCACTTCTGGTACCAATTGTAACGCCCGCCCCTGCGTACACTCCCGGAGTCGCCACTTCCGGTCCAACGCGCGAAGGAACCGCGTACTGTTGTGAGTCGTAGTCCAGAGAGATAGAGGGAGGAAGGGAGGCGGTGGCTCCCGGGTTCGAACTCCGACCGGTCTGAGGCGGCCAAGCCTCTCGGGCTCCTACCTCTTTATATGAAACCGGGGCTTTACTCAGCAGTCGCTCGCTCCTCTTCAATATACCAGGGTTGGGCGGTAAGGCAAAGTCTTTGGGCCTGGCACCCGAACTCTCTTCCAGGCCGATGGTCGAATGGTAAGGCGCGTCTGCAGTACTTGCAGTGGTACAGGTACCAGAGTTCGAACTCACAACAGGTTTATGTGTCGGTATGGGCGATTCTAATCGTTCGATACGCGCCATGACTTCCGTCAGCGCTTCCCTAAGGTTATTTTGTACTGAGGTAACGGCCTCTTCAGCATCAGCTTGGACAACAAAGATAAAATCTGTAACATTAGTTTCTACCGCGGAGATAGCATCTTGTGTATACCTAGCGTTAATCTGTATTGCATCCTGTGTAGCCTGAACGTCACTTCTGACTGAGGAAATCGCCTCTTCCACATTGCTTTGTACCACAGAAATAGCCTCCTGGAAATCAGTTTTTATAGAAGCCTGCATAGACTTGGCGTTTGACTGCATTGCCTCAAGCAATATGCCCATCTCAAATGCAGAAGGTGGTCTGGAAGGTTGCGAGGGGGTTGATGTTCTGCTCTGCTCCATGGCGCTATACAAATTTCGATAATTTCACTTCCTAAGACTAGCAAGAATTAAATCCGAAGGTTTAATTAATGAATCTTATTATTATCAGAACCATTCAATAATTATTCGCAATGTTAATCAACAGCTTACAGTTTAAAGCAACCGATAACAATATGCAACACAATTCAAACAGACTTCAATCGGAGCAGACAAAATGAATTCCCCAATTTTGTACTTAGATGCCAATCTTAATTTCTCTGCCCAAAAGATCAATTTAGTTTTGTATTGAAAACCCAAGTAAAAGTGTACCTTCTACTAGAGACACAGGACAAGGCCGACGTTATGCGGGGAAAGGCGCAGATGGAGCGTCGAATCCAGGGCGTGCGTCGACGATAAGTGACTCAGAGGAATCCGCAACAATCGACGCTGACAGGACGGTAAGGCCGAGTTGACACGTCGAGAACAGGGAATCCACGAAAAGATATTTACATAATAGATTGACGCCCGTAGGCTAACTGCGCAGAAGATTTCGACGACAGAAGAAATTCCGGAAACCTGAGCGGTTTCGCTCCAAACGAGAGAAAGATCGAAAACCAGAACAAAAGACTTAACTCCTTTACGAAGATGCGAAACAGAACCACGTCGCTGACGATTCGCTCGTAACACAAAACCGCAATGCAAACAGCTCCTTGCCGGTTTCTAGAATTCTTGTACAGAATCCGTGAAGAACAAACGTAACAACGCAATAACTCAGACGTCGAAAACCACGCCGACTTAAATAACTTTCACGTTTCTAAAATAATCAAACTCCGATTTTGTAACTTGCTCTCCAGAGCTACACGTCTATCTTCGTCAAAGTACGTCGTGAATCTGCCTCCGAGCAGCGCGTTTCTCTTATATCACCTTCCTAGGGGGGACGCTGGCGCATGCGCAGAAGGCACTGCACGAGCCGTGATCACGCATGTACCGCGTGATCAGATAAAGCGCGCTGAATTCCTATGCAGCTGCGACCACCTATCTCCCTCTAAGCGTCTGTCTGCAGCTCACTGTCTTTCTCTCTCTTCCTCTTGCTCTGACACGTACGCACGAGTTGCACTGAGTCAACCGTGCTAAAAATAGACCAGGTCACCTCGTACAGCGTGAAGGAAAAATACCACACATGCATTCAATGACAGCGGCCAGCAGGGCGTATTGCTCCGTCCGTCTGCCTATCTGTGTATCTGTACTGCTCAGGCGCTGCGCCTGTCATATCGGCCGACTCCTCTTCCTCCTTTTCGGCCGACCCTCCATTCGCTGAGCGTATGCAAGAAGCGATCAATAACCTGGTAGCTATGGCGACCGCTTACGTCACGGCCTTAAAATCGTGTCGAGCACGATCTCAGCATTAAAATCTAGGTCACCAATATTATCTAGGTCACCGAATGCAGCTCAAAAATTGATATAATATATTTTATATCGGACCCTGAAAATACCATAACGGATCCAAAATATATATGTGGCAACCAGAAATCAAATCCGTAGCGCCTGGGTATCCCAGTCGCGACACTATAGGCTACATTAGCATAAGATAGACTCTTGTTATGCATTCTGGTTGCTTCTATATATATATAGCTTACTATTTTGTTTTATGTATAGGCCTACAGGTCCAATAAATAATATTCTAATATAATTTACACAAATTATACATACATAAAAATCAACGCTCAACTTCCATAAAAGCATCAATCCGTTAGTGCAGATAATATCTATATATTATATACCGTATATATATATATATATAGGCCTATTGTATGTTAGGCCTATATGAATGTGACACTGTTAAATATTATTTTTAATAAATAGCCTACAGCGTAGACTATCCGGAATAGAATAGGTTGGCAGAAAATACTATTAGAGTAGCCTATAGTCTGATGCTGTTGAAGTATTTAGATCAAAATGACAAATGCTGGTCTTTGGTATTCATATTTTCACTTATATTTTCACTCATATTTTCACTCATATTTTCACTTATATTTTCACTTATATTTTCACTTATATTTCGCGTTCTCTTTCTAAAGTCTTAAACTTTTCAGATGTTCTCGTGCTGAAAGACTTGTTCACTTATGCGTCAAGCAGAAGTAAAAGTCGACAGCTTTCAGGTAGGCCAATTTGTGGCTATCATTGTCTGTCTGTCTTTATGTCTGTCTGTATGTCTGCCTGTCTGTCAACCATGCTGCCTATTTATTTATTTACTGAGAATTTGATTTCCCTCAGTCACTGTCTACCATAAGTACCTTTAGGTGTCGAGTTACCCCCCCCCCTATGAGATTCGCCAAACTGTACTTAATTTGTTCAAACTTTAATGAATAAGCTGATTTTTCGTGAGCTTTCTGGTCTCATTAGTCTAGCACACAAAACCATATCCGTGTTTTACAGCGCGTAGCGTTGTGTATCTTGCGTTACTCAAAATTCGTGTAACATCGTTGCGCCTGTGCATTTCGTATTTCGTATTGAATGTTTGCACGTCTCTTTTTGCACTTTCCCCAATTTCTTTCCCTCAGTCACTTTCCCATCTATAGTATATAGGCTATATATATAGCACATTTTCTCAACGCACGGTGTTTTCCTTTTCAAGCCCACCACCTCCCGGGGCGCAGCAGATTTTCTTTCTTTCTATAGGCTACCCGTACGGGAGCATAATTGAGCTTTGTCGTGTCGACATTTCTGCATGTGTGTTAGGGTTCATGGACGTAGAAGACGGGTTGACTAAAGGCGGCCGCTTAAAGGCGAGGTGCATGCGACTTCTGTTCGGCTGGGACTGCTATCCTGGCTGGTACAAGTTTGCACGGCTTGTCGAGCTATTCGTCATGGATGCCTTCATTGATCTGTTCATCACATTGTGTATCGTCATCAATACTCTATTCATGGCTATGGACCATGCTGGGATGAGCGAGCAAATGATACGCACTCTGACCGTCGGAAACTATGTAAGCACAACGAACTTTCAATCCATTTCCTTAGGTTAGGACATCACATTAATACATTTTCCCAGTTTGTAGGATCATTCTGCGGCCTTTCTCATTGATTCTGTATTATTTAAAAAATGAGTTTACATATTTGTGTATTGACGCATGGTCAACTCCATAGAATGGAGAAGAATTGTCCAAAATGCGACCAACCCTCGTAGGCCTATTGAGGAAGGTTGAAGGCAAGGCAAGGCAGCTCCATTTTTGCATTGGGATTCAAATCGCTACGACCACATGCACGGACACAATTATTATTATAGCCCCTGTCTGTCACCACATTGTTTCTGTGTAGGCTGCGACTTAGAATGAAGGCTGTTTTGGATTGCCCCCACGTATGCCCAGGTTGCCCTTGTAACTATTGCCAGCTACACAGTAACACAGAATCTGTTGATTAATGGATAAAATAATGTGTTTCAATAATGATACTCACTACATCTGCTGTCGTGACATTTTTCAGGTGTTTACGGCCATATTTACGACGGAGGCAGCGTTAAAGATCATCGCCTTAGGTCTGTACAGATACTTGCAGGACAAGTGGAGTTGCTTTGATGTTGTCATCGTCATCCTCAGCCTTGTAGAACTCGGTCTCGCTAACGTCAAAGGATTATCCATCCTCAGATCATTCCGACTGGTATAGTATACGACTATACATCATGTCTAAACTTGTCGGCTTAAGCCATAGCGATATACGTGCTTACAATAGCCTATATAATTATGTACAATATTATAATATAATTATGTATATAATATATAATTATTAATTACGTATATATATTATACATGTATATATATATAGGGTTAGCGGTGAGTTAGCAATTGGTAGGTCCACGGGCTAAGAAATAACTCATACAATTCATCTCCATTCGTGCTGTGGCCCAACCAGTGCTAAAAGTGTAAAAAAAGAAGTGCCTGGACGCCCCTTACTTTTCAAAAATAAATGCCAGGACGCCTCTTTACAATTTCAGGTGTACTGGCCAAATAAGTGGCAGGACGGCACAGATATGTGAAAATAAGTTCCAGGACGCCGTCCATGACCGTCCTGCCACACTTTAAGCCCTGGGCCCAACCGGTTTTCTGCCTGCTTCTGATGATTCATACCACGGATTTTCTTTTGTCCACCATTTGCAGTACTGCATATGTCCGCATAATATTACCACTACGATAATCAGTTGCTTAAGACCTATTGTTAGCCGTGGCTGGGCTGGGAGCGCCTCTGAGTAGACTTCTTGAAGGGGCGCTATATAAGTTTTTGAAGTGAATGAATAATCACCTGTGTTGGGGTTTTTGTAGCTGCGTGTGTTTAAATTGGCAAAGTCGTGGCCGACGCTGAACCTGTTGATCGGGATCATAGGACGGACGATGGGTGCTCTCGGTAACCTCTGTCTCGTGCTCGCCATTATCATCTTCATCTTCGCTGTGATGGGGATGCAGCTGTTCGGAACCAACTACGTTCCTTCGAAGTTCAACGGGGTTCTGTTGAGATGGAATTTCTGTGACTTCCTCCATTCCTTCATGATCGTCTTCCGAGTGCTGTGCGGGGAGTGGATTGAATCGATGTGGGATTGCATCCACTGCTCTGGCTTCCACTGCGTCCCGTTCTTCCTTCTTACCATGATCATCGGCAATCTCGTGGTAAGACCATGCTGCGATCATTATATCATATAGCACCCGTACATGTCTGTCTGTGTTTGTGTTTGTCTATAATTACGTGTCCTTATATGGATGAATGCATGCATGCAGTATGTATACATGTACAATTGTAGCCTACATTGTACAATCATTGCAATGTATGCATGTATGGGGTATTATGTAGGATCGTAGGTAAGTATTTAGGTAGGTTTTAGGTAGGTATCTAGATAAGTATCTGGATAGGTATGTGGTATCTAGATAGGTATGTGGGTAAATAGGTGTGTAGGTAGGTAAGTATGTAGGTGCGCATGTAGATACGTGGTTAGTGGTTACGTATGCATATGCAGATGCTGAATATTAATATGTCGATTGCAGGTGCTGCATGTCATACCTGTTGATTGCAGGTGCTAAATCTATTCCTCGCCTTGCTGCTGAGTTCCTTCGGAGCAGAGAGTCTGAAGCATTCGCAGGAAGACTCTGAACCGAACAAACTTCAGGAAGCGATTGACAGGATCAGTCGACTCGTCGCTTACATTAAGTCGAAGCTCGTCTACAAGATTCATCGAACTTCAGATGATGATATGGATAAGAATGGTATTGATCATGTCAGGTCATCAGAGTTCGCCTTTGGTGTTCCCGATCCTACTTCCACCGTCGAAAACCATAAGATCCGACTCGACTACAGAGCCCCTCCTCTGAACAACTGCCGAGGGTCTGTCTCTGAGTCGAGCCTTGAACTACGAGATTCCGTCGAAGGTATAACACGAATATGGTCTTGTATGTGCACTTGTTATATCGCCCCTTCAAGCTCTCTCTACTCAGAGGTACTCCCGAATGCAGAGCGGACACTGCATCCGAGTTTCACGCCGAAGCGCTGAGCAATTGTGAGTGAAGGACTTGCCCAAGGTCCTTACGCGGGGAGGTGGATTCGAACCTCGAACCTTCCGACTCCAATGCAACGACGCCACCACTACACCACCGCGCTCCAGAAAAGATTGAAACAGTGTTGTTGCCATGGGTGGTTTGGAGTGGTTTAAACCACCTCACTCTGAAAAACATGACCCACACGATTTCAGTTATGCGGGGGGGGGGGGGGTCGAGCGAAGCTTGTTAAAATGCCAAATGTGTTGGGAGTTTTTTCCATGACAACCCCATTTTCTAAGGACTGAATGCGGCCCTGACATCGTTAGAACACCGCTTGATATGCAAGTAGAACAGGGAACTCTTTTGGATCTCGTTTTTTTAGAATCAGCCAAAGTTGGAAGTACGTGTATACCGTCCTGACAAAACTTACCACGAACCCATGCTATGATTTTCTACAGCAGTGTTGCCGAATATGTCGTATATATACTTGTGCAGCGTCTCAACCATTAGACACCTCCATTATAGAGAAGATCCGAACTATATGTAGCCTAAGGTTCGATAACCTTATAAGATGGAACATGCTCTTAAGTGTAACAGAAGACTTATTAAGGAAAAGATGCAACCTGAGTATACACACTTCTAGGAAGACAATTCCTTTGATATACTTATTGGCTCTGAAATTTGAGCAAAACCCTCCCGTGAAGAAAGCCTAAGATCGGATATTCTCTCTCTACTTCAGTGGCGTTGACAAAGGGGTTTGGGGGTTAAAACCCCCCATTGGCGCAGAAAAAAGTTTTTTAATGGTTATTAATTTTGTCCACTTATAAAAGAAAAAACAAGCATCCGGCCATAACCCCTCATCATCAATTCCTGGCTACGCCACTGCTCTAGTTAGATACTCTGGAGTGGTGACCGAAGTGGGAGGTAGCGTGCACGACAAATCCTTGTTTTGTGGATATTATATTTTCAATTATTGTTTTGTGCTTCCATTGTTATTGTATACAAAGATTTCAACTCTGGAACCGTACGTCACGTGAAAGGAGCGCTGAAGTCTCATGTCGGCTATTGTCCCATCTCTCCCTATGGTACGTAACTACGGTACATTAGCTGCATATACGGTAGCTGATCATCAGATTGATACAAAAATTTAATCTATTTTTCTTCTTAAGATTTCCGTCTCGACACATGATTTAAAAAAAATGTCTGTTCGAACTGTGTCAGCGATGATGAGTAGGTTACACTGCCGCACATTGTCGGTGGAAAGACGGGATGGAAAGTCCTTCACTCGCAATTGCTCGGCGTGAAACTTCGATGCAGTGTCCGCTCTGTAGTCGGGAGCGCCTTTGAGTAGAGAGCTTGAAGGGGCGCCATGACAAGTGCACATGCAAACAAACAAACAAATTCGAGCCAATAAACTTAGCCTAAACGATCGTAAATTATAATTTTTCATTCTTCAATTTGGAATTAGTTTGCCTTCCTTTTGATGACGCAAATTTCTGATTTTATTTGTAGATTCTAACGCAGAAACGCAAACGAAGGTAGCCTACTGTAACTAATAGTCATATTGTACTTAGGAATAAATGGACAATAAAAAAACATAGGCTATATTTTATTGTATTTTTTATTTAGATGCAAAATATTTAATTATAGATCTATTATGATATTTGCTAGCAATTGCAATCAGAAACTCTAAATTTACATTGCGTAAACAATGGTAAATAAATAAATAAAGATGTATATTCCTTCCTTATGATGCCAATCTCCATATTTTATTAACGAAAATGTGACGATATACAGGACATTACAGGAGTTGAATTTAACTATCCAGGACGTCCATCATGTCCTACAGTCGACGCCTACTGCTTATTTTATCATCGCCTGAGTCGGCCTTTGGGAGGGTAGTGGGATGCGGTCGCGTGTCCGTGTAGATCCTCTCAGGAGCGGATCCAGGGGGGCCAATCCGGCCATGCCCCCATTTAGAAATGCCGAGATATCGTGCCCCCATAGGCGGAAACCTGGCCAGAGATTTTGGGGGGACGAAGGACTGGCAAAAGGAAAGAAAAATTTTCATCCGGCCAAAAAATCAAGAAATTTTTCCATTTTCGCCGCCAAAAAAGTTGATGACCTTTTTTTTTAGTCATCCGGCCAAAAAAGTCAAGAAATTTTTTCATTTTTGCCGCCAAAAAGTTGATACCAACCGAACAACAGTTTTTAAATATTTTCTGCCGTCCTGCCGAAAAAGTCAAAAAAATTTTGTCCTTGCGCTAAAACATTGGGGGGGGACGAATGCATGGGCCGTCCCCCAATACTTTCTTTGGGGACCGTCCCCCTGTCCCTCCTAGGTTTCCGCCAGTGCCCCTCCCAATTTGGTTTCAAGAAGCTTATAATTTGGTGTATTTCCAAGGAGCTTGGAGGTAATGAATGCCAAAAAAGGTCATCAACTTTTTCGGCGGATGAAATGGTATCATTTCCCGAAAATTTGGCCAGATAACTAAAAAAAGTCATCAACTTTTTGGCGGATAGGAAATAAAAAAATTCAGACCCATGGCGAAGAATTTTTGCCCCCCCCCCCTTCCAAATTTTCTGTATCCGCCCTTGGATCCTCTGCTATTCTAACCATCTTCTTTTTTATTTGTATTTCGCAAGGACTCCTACGCGAGCAGTTACAATCAAATGGGTTTACGTTACGACGTCTCCACAAGCAAACTCAGCAAGATATCGTCACGTGACAGCTACTACAGCGCCAACCAATCAACGTCGTTGTCGAAATCCCGATCTACGGAGACAAGCGAGAGCAGCCGAAGCACAACGAGCAGCACTCCCGGGAGCCAATCGATGCTCAACTCAGAGGATAGCATCATCTCTTTATCGCAGGACGAGACTGCAAGTATCGACAAGATGAAGCCACTCGAGGCTCCGGAAATCAACGAAGTGAACGTCATCTTCATAAAGTACCCGGACAAGTGTTGCCCGGACGCATGCGCGGATCGGTGTGGGTGCTGCGATGGGATGGCTTCGTCTGTCGTCGGAAAGCTGTTCTG
This sequence comes from Lumbricus rubellus, assembly GCA_945859605.1. Taxonomy (NCBI): domain Eukaryota; kingdom Metazoa; phylum Annelida; class Clitellata; order Crassiclitellata; family Lumbricidae; genus Lumbricus; species Lumbricus rubellus. Next base: position 7,416,389 of record OX243827.1, read on the forward strand.
GTTGATTCGATGCTCCGTCTATAAAATGGTGGAACACAGGTTCTTCGAAACGTTTGTCATCACGATGATCGTTGCCAGCAGCCTTGCACTGGTCAGAGCAGCAGCTCAGTTATAATTCATTCATTCATTCATTCGGACATTTATATAGCGCTCCTTCAAGTAAAAAACTACTCAGAGGCGCTCCCGACTCCACTGCACTGGTCTGAGCAGCAGCTCAGTTATACTTCATTCAATCATTCATTCATTCGGACATTTTATATAGCGCTCCTTCAAGTGAAAGAAACTACTCAGAGGCGCTCCCGACTCCAGCGCGCCTAAAAAGAACAGTTTTAAGTTTAGTAAGGAACGATCCTGGTAGAGTCCCAGGGTGTAGGCGTAGCTCAAAAGGAAGGCCATTCCAGACCACCGGACCAACCACAGAATATGTAATCGTCGCCTTCTGTGAGCCTATCATGCATGCTCTCTTAAAGCTGTGTCTAATGACAGATGTATAAGCACGTGGAAGATAGTTGGTCAATACGATTATTATTAATCGTGACAATAATCATCATTGGCAATGATACTATAATTTTTTTAAGTGTTAACAGTGATTAATTATGCACTAGTAGTTGATACTATGACCTGTAGGCCTATCGCCCAATGTGCGCGCAGCTCATGGAGGGACTAAGGTCTGAGGTAAGTTGACACTATAGTAAGCTAATGCTAATAATGACGGTGCTGGGGTGGTGGTGGTGATGTTGGTGGTGGTGATGTGGTGGTGGTAATTATCATTGAAAATAGCAAGAGCATGAATAGCATTGATAGACTAACAATGATATTAATATATAGTAATGATAGAGTGATAGCAATAGCACAAATAAAGCTTAACTGAACTTCAGCCGTTCTCACAGCGAGGGTTGGCCGCATCATGAATAATCCTTTTCCATTCCTGTCGATCCTCCGTGCTTACAAATAAAGCAACAGAACTATAGCTGGTTAGCAAAAAATTTATGTGATTGATTGATGTGATTGAGTGTGTGTTGCAGGCGATTGAAGACATCGATCTGGACAATCGCAAGTATCTGAAGATAACGTTGAAGTATCTGGATCGAGCATTTACTGTTGTGTTTATCGTTGAAATGGTCGTCAAGCAGACAGCTTATGGATTCAAGAAGTATTTCACGGATGCATGGTGCTGGCTCGATTTCATCATCGTTGGTGTAAGATCAAAACGACTTTTCTATATGCATTCAAGTGAAAACGAATATCGCTAAGAGATAGGCCTTAAGTAAACATTAGGCTAAGCAATTTAGTGAGCATATAAATTATAACGAATATAATAAATAAATAAATAAATAAATAGTAGGCCTAAGTAGCCTAAGTATGTCCTTTATTTAGTCAAATGTAAATTTTCTTTGGCGTACGGACATCTAGAAAACAGAGTTTAAAATGTGTAACATTCCAGCAAAAAATGTTTTATATATCCTGCAGGCTGTCGTTCAGAGGTGTTATGGGGTCATGGGCATGGAAAACGGAGGGATGTGAGTTATTCGATAGGTTTGATGTGGGGTTGTAGGCTAGTAGCTGGTGTAGACTGTAGAGCGTGGCCCATGTCTGTCAGGACAGCCACAAAGGGGCTATAGATAGTGTTGGCGTTATCGCAGAGTTGTCCAAACGCTGGTGAGGCCCTCATTTCTGAGTCGGTGTAACGCTCGTAAATAAGCTGACGCTCAGCTTTAAAATGCAGCTGTAGAAATTTAAAGTTTGCGACTAAGACTACGACTGAACTGTGTGTTGTTTAGATATCGATGATCAGCCTTGGTGCTGAAGGCGCTGGTATGGGCAACATCGGTGCCTTTCGAGCGCTGCGAACGCTTCGTGCCTTACGACCTCTCAGAGCCGTCTCAAGATGGGAAGGAATGAAGGCAAGACTATTTGATAGCATTTCGTTATAGGCTACTTCTCCTGCTTTTAGCCTACATCTAGTCATGCATAATTATATGCTGCTATATACAGTGGCGGATATACCAGTCAACTGTATCTATGAGTTAAGTTTTCTAGGGCCATTATGCTTCTATAATTATAGGCTAATGTACATGTATAATAATGCTAATAATATATTCAGAGGTTCCGGGATATTATGTCCAATATTAAAGGCCTATTCATATTGAGAACCTCCCATCTGCAATATATTGCTTTGCGTGTTGGATCGTCCATTGTCTGGTGATGCCAGTCCTAAGCGTGGGTGAAGGAGGAGGGTGCAGGCTAATTGTCTTTATTGCACCACAGCATTTCATTTCATTTTCATTTCAAGAATTTATATAGCGCCCCTTCAAGAAATCCACTCAGAAGCGATCCTAGTCCAACCACAGTGAAACAAAAAAGTTTTAAGGAGCTTGTAGAACACTGACGAGTCAACCCTAGGTAGCAGGCGCATCTGTAACTGGAGAATATTCCAGACAGAAGGACCTACAACTGAGAAAGCACGACGCTGACAGCCTTGACAGGTTGATGTACTATATACTTCGTTTAATCGTTGGGCCAAGAACCAAGAGCTGCATGCAATTTGCCGTGACGTCTGATCCTATTCTTTAAGACTGTAGCAGTGTAGCCTCTCTTGGACCATCTTCATGACATGCGAGCCAATGAATCAACAGGTGTTGCGAATCTGATTGCATACTTTAAATAGTATATCGTTGTTTGTTCGACATGCAGGTGGTGGTGAATGCGTTGATCCAAGCGATTCCCGCCATCTTCAACGTCCTGCTCGTCTGCCTTGTCTTCTGGCTCGTCTTCAGCATCATGGGAGTTAATTTATTTGGCGGTCGATTCAGGTCTTGCGTCGATTCAGATGGTGTGCGAGTCAGCGTTCAGGTGGTTTTCAATGAGACAGACTGCCTCGCGTCTTACCTCAACCTCACGTGGACGAACCCAAAAATTAATTTCGACAACGTTCTGTCGGCATACCTCGCTCTCTTCCAAGTGGTAAATAATTACAATACAATACAATACAATACAACTACGATTTGATGCATCACCTTTAATTCTTACAAAGCTCAGAAGTGCACGAATGAACAGACGGCGCATGCAGATTGTATGTATGTGCACTTGTTATAGCACCCCATTCAAGCTCTCGCCACTCAGAGGCTCTCCGGAATGCAGAGCGAACACTGCATCGGAGTTTCACGCCGAAGCGCTGAGCAATTGTGAGTGAAGGACTTGCCCAAGGTCCTTACGCGGCGAGGTGGATTCGAACCTCGAACCTTCCGGCTAAGGCAACGACGCCACCAATATACACCACCGCGCCCCACGATATAGTTATATTGCAGAGCAATTGAGAGTGAAGGTCCTTCGATCAAAAACATATTCAATCTAACTAAGATATTTCTTAGTCGCTTTCATTGAATAAGCTTATAGGCCTAATATTATATTGGAGATTCAAGTACGATATATCCATTATTTTAAAGACCTTCATGAATTCGTAGGCCTATCTGCATGTAAAAACAAGCCAAAGGATTTAATTCGCCTAAGTTCTAAGTTTCGTAAAAAGTGTTATATGACTAGCACAGATGCAACTTACACCATTAACTTGATTTTTTTAAATTATTACAGGCCACTTTTAAAGGCTGGACTCCGATCATGAACAACGCCATTGACAGCAAAGAAGTAAGTTCCAAACTCAATGTGAACTTGACGCTTTACCGACAAAGATGTTTTAAGAAATAGTTGATCACCAGCATAATTTTAAAGACCTTTATTCTAGCGGTGTCTGTGCGTTTGTTGGTGTATCTATCTGTCTGTGTGTGTCTCTTTCTGTATGTAGGCCTATATGTATGTATGTATGTATGTATGTATGTATGTATGTATGTATGTATGTATGTATGTATGTATGTATGTATGTATGTATGTATGTATGTATGTATGTATGTCTGTCTGTCTGTCTGTCTGTCTGTCTGTCTGTCTGTCTGTATTTCATTCTTCCATCCTTAATTCTTTCGTTCATTCCCTCTTCCTTATTCTTTTCCATCCTATCTCTATCAGCTGTGTCATATTTCTTGCTTTCTTAAACATTGAAGTGCAACATGCTAACTAAAATTTCCGGATATTCTTGTCGTTGTCTTAATATAATGTTTGTTGCACAATGTTGCTCACAAAAGCCTGGACAACAACCGGAGTACGAAGGTCGAGTCTTCATGTATCTTTATTTCGTCTTCTTCATCGTCTTCGGTTCGTTCTTCACTCTCAACCTCTTCATCGGAGTCATCATAGACAACTTTAACATGCAAAAGAAAAAGATAAGTGTTTTGATTACTTTGCATGTACCAGTGAATATTATAGTTGAAAGTGTATCACGTTCTTCATTTTAGCCACCACGAATGATCCTATACGAAGTGATTAGTTTTCATCTTCAGAGCTCATAGAGTAGACTATTTAGTTCCAGGAAGCAGTAATTTTACGGGAATGTCAAAACTTGAATTGGAAACTTGAACTTGAATAATAACTGTAATACATACAATATAATAATTATAATATGCATTTATATAATTATAGGCTACACGTAATTATGTATGTACTTCAGTGAATAAGAACTAAATGTTCGCCTGCTGACTGATTCACTGGCTGGCAGGCTGGCTGGCTGTCTGACTGACTGATAGAGTTGACTGGCTGACTGACTGACTAAGTACAGGGTGGTCCAGCATAAATGAACCAACATTTAATGCATATAACTCAGCCAATTTGTGGAATTTATTTATACTTTATGCGTCAAATTAAAGATATTTCACTCTAGTATATTTTGTTGTGATTTGTGACGCACCAAGGCGCCGTTTCGCCGGGATAGTCACAAATCGTTTTTCGCTGACACGTGCATAAACACGATCATTTTGGGTGTTTTTAGAAGTATCTTCTCGTTGCAAAACCATTTTCTTTCAATTTTATCAACACCCGTGCGCGCTGCCACGCGCTGCTTTAGACGCAAAGAAACGGCTGGCTTGAGTTGCTTCTTTGCGTGAGTGTTGGAGTGTTGTTGGACGCCGACAAATAACTTTAGATCATCTTTTAGAATATGTTGTACGGTGTTTCTAGGACTACCTGTTTCGCGCTGAATGACCTGAAAAGTATTGCCTGTAGAGCTTATCCGGGTCGAAGTCTTGACGGCCAATTTACTCGGACACAAGAGCAATGTTAGCGGATATGCGCGCCGTAATTCCCATGGATTACGATTAGAAAGTCCTGTTTTTATCAATTTTCAGTAGCAGATAATTCAAGGTATTGTTTATTCCATCCACTGTTAGAAAAATTTGTAAATCATTTTAAACGAGTTATATCCCTTATCAGTTCGGAAAATTAAGATCAAAACGCGATCATCGTCTGTCAACGGCGCCAGATTTCGTCACAAATCACAACAAAATATGGTAGCTCGCGCTGTCCCGAGCATATAATTAAAACCTAAACTTGTACCAGTTCCAGTTTTTCAGTGCATATGCTAGAGTGAAATACCTTTGATGTAATGCATCAAGTATAAATAAATGTCAAAAACTGGCGAAGTTATACGTGTGCAAAGTTGGTTCATTTATGCTGGACCACCCTGTAGGCCCTACATGTAATTGGCTGATTGGCTGAATGACTGATTGAATGACTGACTGATTGACTGATTGGCTGAGTGATTGGCTGACTGATTGAGTGACTGACTAGTTGGCTGATTGGCTGGCTGACTGACTGATTTAATGACTAACTGACTGACTGACTGAAAGACCGACCAAATGACTGACTGTAAGATGGAGGAATGACCAGTCTGCTACATGTATGTCTGTCGTTTCTAAGCAGGTGGTTCGTTGGAATTGTTTATGACGGAAGATCAGAAGAAATACTACAACGCTATGAAGAAACTTGGATCCAAGCAACCACAGAAACCGATTCCAAAGCCTAAGGTCCGTTTCGCTTTCAAAAACACATTGCATTTTCGTCAAACCTTCACACGACATCATATATCTATGCAGTGACGCTGTTGGAATTGTTCGGGCTGTTTGCTAAATAGGCCTAGTAGTGCCCCCGATAAGATCTCAATATGAATAGGCCTAGGCCTTATAACTAGATCTGTAGTGAAGCGCTCTCTTGTGCAAGACTTGTTTTGTTAGAGCGCGGTATAAATGACTAAATTGTATTGTAAGCTTATTGTATATTGTAATAATATTGTAATAACAAGAAGGTCATTCCATAGCGTATAAACATTATGGCCAACAGTGGCACAAACATGATGCCCATAATTATAATAACACGACTGTAGTAGGCCTACGCTGGAGATCTCGAAGACTTGAGTCAGATATGATCGTAATTTGTTTGATAAGCACACTAAGAACCGTTTGTTTATAAAACTTAGGACCAGGAAAAATTCCGACTGCGGTGACAAATTAATCTGAAACATATACTATTATAATATCCCACATTATATCAGAAACTCTATGGCGCTTACGAAAAACACGTCTTCTCTTTTATTTGTTGACAGTTTAAGTGCCAGCTTTTCTTCTTCAAACTGACGACGAACCAGAAGTTTGACATCGCCATAATGATCGTCATTCTGCTGAACATGATGACGATGGCGATGGAACATTACGACCAATCTCCGTTGCTGACGACAGTTCTCTATTTCATCAATCAAGTCTTCATCATCATCTTCACCGTCGAATGCGTCATGAAGATTCTAGGACTGCGGTGGCATTACTTCAAGCAACCGTGGAACGTCTTTGATTTCTGTGTTGTCGTCATCTCAATACTAGGTCCAAACATTACCGCTCTTTGCTTTACAATTTTTTACAATTATTTCTATGTGTGCAACTATCTGATTGTGTTACGGAATGAATGTGTGGTTGAGACTAAGAGTGAGTGAGGGTGTGAGACATTGGTTGTCTGTCTGTCTGGCTGACTGACTCGCTCGCTCGCTATAACTCACTCACTCACTAACCGAGAGACCGACACGTCGAATAACCTTTGGACTAGTGTTGAGCAGTGTTTGTCTGTTTGTGTGAAGCATGCAGCATGCAGTATATATATTTTTAATATATTCTCCATATTATAATTACAGGATGAGAATTGTTGGGGTTTCAACCCCCAGTATTTTTAGAGCCCCATAGTAAGGTCTGTTTTCACACCCCAATTCGAAGTGGATCATAGTCTAACCCCTCGTTATTTTTCCACAATTGTCACACTGTGTAACTACTAATTACTAATTAACTGTTGTTTACTGTAGGCCTTGCAATGTCTCGACTCATGGCCAACCTTCTCGTGTCTCCCACACTGCTTCGAGTCGTGCGAGTCTTTCGCGTTGGTCGAATCCTTCGTCTCGTCAAATCGGCGAAGGGCATTCGAACGCTACTCTTCTCGCTGGCCGTCTCCCTGCCTGCTCTCTTCAACATCGGCCTCCTACTCTTCCTCGTCATGTTCATCTACGCCATCTTCGGCATGTCCTTCTTCATGCACGTCAAGCACACGGAAGGCATCGACGACATGTTCAACTTCGAGACCTTCCACCGGTCCATGATCCTCCTCTTCCAGGTCTCCACGTCCGCTGGATGGGACGGCGTCCTTGCCGGACTCATGAACGACGACTGCAACGGGACTTGGTCGGAGGAGCGACCGACTGGGGATTGCGGGAACAGTGGACTCGGCGTCATGTATCTCGTCACGTACCTCGTCATCAGCTTCCTCGTCGTCATCAACATGTACATCGCCGTCATTCTCGAGAACTTCAGTCAAGCGACGGAGGATGTCCAGCTCGGTCTGACGCAGGACGACTTCGACATGTACTACGAACTGTGGGAGAGGTACGACGAAAAGGCGACGCAGTACATCCCGTTGGAGAAGCTCTGCGAATTCGTCGACGCTCTTGAGGAACCGCTGCGTCTACCGGCGCCGAATTTCTACCGACTGGTCACACTAGACATCCCGATCTGCGAGAATGATGTTGTTCACTGTGTGGACGTTCTAGATGCCTTGGCGAAGGCGTTTCTGGGAACTACGGGTGACGCGGCGGGAGAGCTGGGCGACCTTAAGAAGGGTCCCGAGAGAAAGAACTACCATCCGGTAAGCTCGATGATTAAACGGCAGCGAGAAATCTACGTGGCCAGCGTCATCCAGAAAGCCTGGTCCAACTACCTGGACAGAACTAAGGCCATCGCATCTATAACTCAGGCCCCAAAGAAATCACTGATGTTTGCTGATCCACTCGAAGATCGGGCTACATTTGATGACGACTCGTCGTATGTGAACTGATAGATATACGTGGGTGAGGTGGTGTAGTGGTGGGTTCGGTGCCTTGGAGCCGGAGGGTTCCAAATTCGAATCCACCTCAAGCCGCCGCGCATGGGGACCTTGAGCAAGTCCTTCACTCGCAATTGCTCGTGCGCTTCGGCGTGAAACTCCGATGCAGTGTCCGCACTGTAGTCCGGAGCGCCGCTGAGGAGAGAGTTTGAAGGGGGCGCTATAGCATGTGCGAGAAAGAAAATGCATGTATAATGTTGTTTTGGGGTTAGATATGGCGATATACGTTGGTGAGACCATGAAGCCGCTCGTCCTAACAGATAATTTGTGAACTGGTAGGCTATACGTCTTGTTCTAATTTTGGACAAAAATGGAAAAGATATTTTACCGTAAAGGCAAGAGCTTGGTTGAATGAATGTAACTGAAAAAATTGAGTTTTCGGGAAGATGTTCTGTTGACTGAGGCAGACTGTTTCTTGCACAGCGATGTCTTGGATATATCTTTTGCTTACACGAAATAATAGGCCTACTATAATTATATTACCACCGCACACTGATATTTGTTGCAACAGAATAATTATGGCATAAACATGATCATTTGCTCTCGTTTCTTATCAGTGTCAAGCAAAGTGTAAAAACACTGTGGTCGCTCTTTGGCAGCATATTTGTGGGGCGCGGTGGTGTAGTGGTGGCGTCGTTGCCTTGAAGCCGGAAGGTTCGAGGTTCGAATCCACCTCACGTCGCCGCGTATGGACCCTGGGAAAGTCCTTCACTCGCAATTGCTCAGCGCTTCGGCGTGAAACTCCGATGCAGTGTCCGCTCTGCAGTCGGGAGCGCCTCTGAGTAGAGAGAGAGCTTGAAGGGGCGCTATATCAAGTGCTTTGCCTCTGAGTAGAGATCTTGAAGGGGCGCTATATACATTTATGTGATTGTGATTGTAATATATACTGATCACGCATCGGTCAAGATATAGGCCTAAGGTAGGGCCAGGGCCGGATTAAGCTCTCGGGGGGCCCGCCGCCATATTCTCCGGGGGGCCCTTAATCCACCTTGACCTTCTGTCACCATGTTCCTCTCACATGTTAATGCATGCCTATAATTGACCACAATTTTTAGTAACTCGGACTTAATAATGTGTAGCTTAATGAAAACCACGCTGAGCGACACCATTAGGCTATATAGACGTTGATGCAGCATATGTTGTTCAGTCTAATGACTTTAAATCCTTTTAAATAGGGCCTACCGATCGACTATGGTCAACATTTTTCTACTCTTGGCGGTGTGGAAGCTGGTTAATAATGTCATTGAAAGAAACGGTGCAATGGATCACTATCAACACTGAGAAGTTCCACTGCAGTTAAGCATTTTTCTTGTTATTGTTCTCCGCAGACTATTCTTGAACAATGCCAGTTTGACGAAGGATCTAAGATCTTTCACCATTGCAGTTGCCAGTTGGATACCATCAGGCACATGTAGCATACATACGGAGACCAATGGACACCTTGGGAATGTAGTTTGAAGAGCTTCAGTGTTCTGCACCATGGCAAAAGAAGCTGGTGATTTAGTCTTCAGTCTCTGCACTATGCAAACAGTGGCGGTGCTATACCATAGGTCACATGACGTGACCTGCCTATTTTGCTCTTGACCTGCCTTATGATCTGTCATAAATTCTTTGGAATTTTGATGTCTTCCGTACATTAATTTCTTCGACTTGATGAATAACTCCCATGACCTTGGTGCGACCTCCTGAAATTGTGTATCCGGCGGCGCCACTGTTTGCGCAACATAACGAACTGAACCATTTCAACAGAGAATAAATTCTGCAGCTTCTAAACCACCAAATTAAATAATTATTTAGGCTTATAAATGTCTTTTCCAATTCGAGTAACAATCTCTAATCGTTTCAGTATCCAGCACATCGAAGTGCGTTAAAACTATGAGCACATTTTGAACTTCTTTGCATGCAGAATTCCTATAATTATAGGCCCATCTTAATGAAAGCACTAACGGTGACTAACCTACTGACGATTGCCCAAAGGTTTCAGCGCGAAATTAATCCCTCCCTTTAAATGCAACTTTATTTCCCCTCATCAATGCTGGCAGATATATGGGGGCCATTGACTGACTTCATAAAAACCAATCAGCAATTGACATGAATTTACACATCACTGTCCTTGGAGTGAAGTTGAATAAATGGGAATGTGGACTGAAAAATTCTTGCTCGTCATGGACGGGGGGCCCCCTGACGACGGGGGGCCCGCCGCCATGGCAGACATGGCATACTGGTTAATCCGGCCCTGGGTAGGGCATACAATGCCAGAGTATGGCATGATCACTTGAAGTACCTCTTGACTTTAGGTAGGTAGCGGTGGGATAGGGTAAGAGACAAATTTAGAGTAAATTGTAAACTCAGTAAATGAAAGACGTAATATTGTAGGAGAATTACAATTGCCTTGTATTTATTTTTTGTGTGAGTAATATAATATATATATATATATATATATATATATATATATATTATATTACTCACAATCGTATTTATATTTTATGTGAGTAATATATAATATATATATATATATCAGTTACTACAAATTTAAATAAATTAATATGTCCAAGCAAGCCTAGAGCCTTTACTAGAGGTATTAAAGGGTTAAGAGGCCAAGAAAACGGTGCTGACCTGCAGAGCAGTGATATTTACTTCAGGAAATAATTTTCGTTTCACTTCTATTTTGGTTCGGACGGCATCAATTTCAGTTCTAATACAGTTACAGTTCTTCGACAAATTTCAGTTTTACTTCTAATTCAGTTTTCAAAATAAGTTCAGTTCTCAATTCAGTTCAGTTACCTACAAACTCATCCAGATATAATATATATAGGCTAGTCTCCTCCCTATTAAGATCGTTCTTTTCCCTAACTGCCGATATGCATTCATATGTGCAGATCGCAAAGTTACTGTTTGAAACGGTTGTAGGACATTATCCCCCTGGACATTATGCCCCCGGACATTATCCCCCAGACATTATCCCCCCGGACATTATCCCCCCGAAGTAGGACATTATCCCCCCCAGTCTATTACCTAAAAATGATTGACGCTAATAAGTCTACGAAGTTCAAATCACGTTAACAAACCTTTGTGGGCCTACTGACTGTATACGATTCCAATTCGTTCATTCATTTAATGACGACACTAACCCTAACACTAACCCTAACCGACCCTCACGACGCTTACACTGACCCTAACCGACCCTCACGACACTTACACTGACCCTAACCGACCCTCACGACGCTTACCCTGATTTGTACATGAGGGGGGGGATAATTGTCCGGGGGGGATAATGTTCTACGAAAAACCGGGGGGGATAATGTCCGGGGGGATAATGTCCGGGGGCATAATGTCCGGGGGGATAATGTCCAGGGGGGATAATGTCCGTTCCCGGTTTGAAACAATCTGAATAAAAATCGTAAAATTATCTTTACAAAGAATATTAATAGTTTTATTGTGAAACAAAGCAAGATGTTTCATGCAACGGGCTTGTCCACCTGCAGGCAGGATTGCTTCTAAATGGCTATAACCTGATATTGGCCTAATATTATAAGCGAAAACGTCTACACTTCTAAAGCGCCATTTTAACGGAAACTCGACACCAGCGCACCCGACCAAGCATGCAGTGCACCCGAAGATCATCTGGCAGAGCGGAACAAGGAGGCCAGCTGGACACAAATTGTTCACTTCCGATTTAAAAATGAAGATGATTCTGGAAATACACGGAAAAGCAAAGCAGCGTCTACGCGTCTGCAGTGCTGCATGGTTGTGGGTGACCTAACCTGATTGGTGACTAGGAGACTATTGCAATGTGTTGCAATATATCTATAAATTTATATAGCGCCTCTCACAGTGCACACCAATCAGCTCCCTCCCAGCAGTGTTTAATCTAGTCCCCTCCTCTAGGGCGGGGGAGGTGGGGAGAATTCAGGTTTCTGGGGGGGATGCAATCGAGTGTCCGGCTCGTGAGACGCGTAGCACTTCAACGCCTCTGTCATCCTCAGTCCTCGATCTCCTCCTCTACCTCCTCTTCTCCATCCTCTTCTCCTCTTCTCCTTTTCTCTCCTCTTCTCCCTCCTCTTCTACCTCCTCTTCTCCATCCTCTTCTCCCTCCTCTTCTCCCTCCTCTTCACATCTTCTCCCTCCTCTTCTAATCTTCTCTCTCCTCTTCTCCCTCCTCTTCTCTCTCCTTCTCTCTATCCTCTTCTCCTCTTCTCCATCCTCTTCTCCTCCTCTCCCTCCTCTTCTCCCTCCTCTTCTCCCTCCTCTTCACATCTTCTCCCTCCTCTTCTCATCTTCTCTCTCCTCTTCTCCATCCCCTTCTCCTCTTCTCTCTCCTTCTCTCTCTCCTCTTCTCCATCCTCTTCTCATCTTCTCCCTTCTCTTCTCCCTCCACTTCTCCCTCCTCTTTTCTCTCCTCCTCTCCTTCCTCTTCTCCTTCCTCTTCTCCCTCCTCCTCTTCTCCTTCCTCTTCTCCCTCCTCTTCTCCCTCCTCTTCTCCCTCCTCCTCTTCTCCCTCCTCTTCTTCTCTCCTCTTCTTCTCTCCTTCTCTCCCGCCTCCTTTTCTTCTCTTCATAAACTCCATCCATCCTGCGGGAAGGTTATCGGATCCTCATATTAAGCCACTCTTCCGGTCGCGATGTCTTTCTCTCCACTTCCTCTTCATTCTTCTCTCCTCAATCCCTTCCTCTTGCTGCTTCTCCATATGGGCGGGGTTTATCAGAGGTTAGGGAGCTAAGCACCCCCAAGGCCTAGATTCTGTTTTCACCATGGAAATGGTATCTTTCCGGGCTTAGCCCCCCCCCCCCGAAGAAGGTCCAGTCTCGAAAAAGTTTTGTGTGGAAAAAGTAGTATCATTGTCGAGGTCAAGGTCAGTGAAGGTCAGCATCCAGACGATCGTTTCAAGCGGATATCTATCAAATCTATCAACAGGATATCTATCAAATCTATCAACAGGATATCTATCAAATCTATCAACAGGATATCTATCAAATCTATCAACAGGATATCTATCAAATCTATCAACAGGATATCTATCAAATCTATCAACAGAATATCTATCAAATCTATCTACAGGATATCTATCAAATCTATCAACAGGATATCTATCAAATCTATCAACAGGATATCTATCAAATCTATCAACAGGATATCTATCAAATCTATCAACAGGATATCTATCAAATCTATCAACAGGATATCTATCAAATCTATCAACAGGATATCTATCAAATCTATCAACAGGATATCTATCAAATCTATCAACAGAATATCTATCAAATCTATTTACAGGATATCTATCAAATCTATCAACTGACCCACAGATAGCCTGCACCCGACTGCTTCTTTTTTAACAGTACTGGCAAAAGACATTTATTAATGAAATTTTTTGCAGCAATTTTCAGATGCTACATGCCTGCAGTGTACGACATCAGCTGATTTCTTTGAAATATTTTATATCAGTGATGCTGTAATTATTGACGCTTTGGTTCTATAAACGAACACGTGTGTGTGTGTGTGTTTGTGTGTGTGTGTGTTGTGTGTGTGTGTGTGTGTGTGTGTGTGTGTGCTGTGCTGTAATTTAAAGACATCAGACTGCTGCTTTTAATATCATTTGTTCTGTCAAATTTATTAATTTTTCATAAAAAATCAACTAGGGCGTGAGTGTGCCCAACTAAGGCTAACTGTTTAACTGGCTATAACTGCCACTGTTTGTTTATCAGATCACTGAACAGCAGCGGCTGTCAGGGTCCTTAGTGGGGTCCTTATCAGGGTCCTTATCTACACCCCCACACACTCCAAGAGTCTTTTGACACACCCAAGCCTTCAACGTTTTCAAGCAGGTCGGAAAGTTAGAGAGTTTTGTCATGTCATAAAATGTGAGTTTTTTCATTTCACAGCAGTTAAGTTACGTTTGCCGAGAAGATCGACAGCAGTTCGTATTTTTCCATTCGTCGTACAGCTGCTGCTGTCTGAATTTATATAATCACACGTATTTCGATATCAAGCAGCTGTTGAGCAGCTGCATGCTGTAGAGCCAGACTGAAGATCTCCAGCCAGTTTGCTCTGTGATGATGATTGAAGATGATGATGATGATGATGATGATGATGATGATGATGATGATGATGATGATGAGGGAAGAAAGAAGGTTGTGAGGAGGTATAGATAGGATAATTGATGAAGCAGCCTGGAAGAGATGGAGAGTGGAGGAATATGACGAAGAGGACGATGCTGTGGTTCCAGGTTGCAGAAGAGAATGAATGGAAAACCGGGATGCGGTTGGTGCTGAAGCTGCAGCGAAAGTGCCGGGGATCTAACTGCAACTGATGGGTGACGGTAAGTCTGTATACGCTGTGACACTGATAGCACATAATATTATGGTTGAGTCGAATTCGACAATTCAATGAAAAGGTACGGTGGGACGGTGCACGCATGTACAGGATAAAGGTGACGGCGGGAAATATATGTCGGGACATCATCTATGCATAATACAAGTATACTATAATACAGGCTAGATGCCTATACTTGTATTATGCATAGATGAGGTCCCGACCCTTTTTCCGCCGTCACCTTTATCCTGTATATGCGTGCATCGTTCCACCGTCCCTTTTAATTGAATTGTCGAATTCGACTCAACGATAATAATATGTGCTATCAGTGTCATATATATAGTGCGTATACAGAGTTACCGTCATCCATCAGTTTCAGCATAATGCAAGTACTATGATACAGGCTAGATGCCTATACTTGCATTATGCACAGGAACAGGACTATACTAATACAAGTATACTGAGTATATACTTGCATTATGTATAGTCCTATAACCTAGACAACCCTCCCAAAACCTTCGCTGCAGCGTTCAGCACTCAACTAGAGGAAAGAGGGCAAGAGGAGACCAGTGTGTTTGAGGAGCCGGGAGTGGAGACGGAACGATGGAAGGATGGAAAGAGGAAGATGATGATGGTGGAAGAAGGATGGAAGATGATGATGCACTGGAAGATGATGGTGGAAGATGATGGTGGAAGATGATGGTGGAAGATGATGGTGGAAGATGATGGTGGAAGATGATGCACTGGAAGATGATGATGGAAGATGATGGTGGAAGATGATGGTGGAAGATGATGGTGGAAGAAGATGGTGGAAGATGATGGTGGAATATGATGGTGGAAGAAGATGATGGAAGATGATGGTGGAAGATGATGGTGCACTGGAAGATGATGGCGGAAGATGATGGTGGAAGAAGATGATGGAAGATGATGGTGGAAGATGATGGTGCACTGGAAGATGATGGCGGAAGATGATGGTGGAAGATGATGATGGAAGATGATGGTGGAATATGATGGTGCACTGGAAGATGGTGCACTGGAAGATGATGGTGGAAGACTTTGTCAACGATCTTTCCTGCTGAACAGTCGTCGAAACGAAGCGATGAGACTGGAGAAACAACCGACTGAGCGTTTCTTTGTATTTTGACTTTCGGTGTCTTTTGTGATGACTTCAATGTCTTCCGGACAGGGCGATGCATGCGACTGTCGTGAAGAGGTGTCGTCGGTGGTCGTCCGTTGGTTAAGAAAGTCATCTTTCTTCTTCTCCTCATTCTTCTTCTTCTTCTTCTTCTTCTTCTCCTCTTCCTTCTCGTTGTTCGTGGGCGCTTCCGAAAGAGTCTCGGTGAGTGGTGATGGTCGAGCGAAGTACTTTGGAAGTGGTGCTGGTAGTGCAAGGTACTTTGGGAGTGGTGACGTTAGCGCGATGTAGGTTGGGAGGGGTGATGGTAGCGACAGGTGTGTTGGGAGTTGTGACGGTAGTGCGAGGTATATGTACGCTGGATGTGCATCCTTCGCCTCGTCACATGTCGTTAAGACGGATGAGACACTTCGATGGGACAGCTGCTGGGAGTCGTCCACCTGCTCCTCTTTCTGCTCATCCTCCTCTTCCTCCTGCTCTTCCTCCTCGCCGCTCTTATTCGCGGAAAAGTGCGAAAGAGCATCGGTGAGCGGCGATGGTAGCTCTGTGTACGTTGGGATTGTAACATCCGCCTCGGCATCATCATCATCATCGTCGTCATCGTCATCATCGTCATCATCATCGTCATCATCATCATCGTCGTCGTGGTCACTTTCGTTGTCTCGCTCCTTGTCTTCGTTAAAGAAATCACATAACGTGATCACTGATGCGAAAATTCGACGGGACAGCTGTGAGTCGTTCATCTGCTCCTCCTCATCCTTCATCTGCTCCTCCTCATCCTTCACATGCTCCTCCTCATCCTTCACATGCTCCTCCTCATCCTTCACATGCTCCTCCTCATCCTTCACATGCTCCTCCTCATCCTTCACATGCTCCTCCTCATCCTTCACATGCTCCTCCTCATCCTTCACATGCTCCTCCTCATCCTTCACATGCTCCTCTTCCTGCTTCAACTCCTCTTCCTGATTCAACTCCTTCTCTTCGTCATTCGCCTTCTCCTCTTCCTCTGCTTCGTCCTGCTTCAGTTCCTCCTTCGTGTTTTCCTGGGCGATCGTGTCTTCTTCCTTCGTCTGCTTAGGCCTACGTACATCGAATAGGTAACTGTTCGACTGCGACAGTCTTGCCCTGAGAGACGGTGCAGGAATCCTTTTCTTTCGCCGGTTTCTTCTCGTAGGCATGCAGGACGACAGAAGTCGTTGTCCCGCATGTCGACGCAGTTCTGCAGAGGACGGTCGCTTGGGACCTTCAATTATCAATCTGATTCTTTCTCTCTCGATGGGATCTTCCTCCTCGTCGGTACCTGTCTTTGCAGTCGAGTGAAAGGTCTTGCTTTGACGTCGCAGTAGCTTTCTAAACATAGTTAAGAACAAACGGGAAGTACATTATATAGGTAATATTAATATACTGATTAGCTATTATAAAACCTAAAGAATCGTAATCGTAATCGTAATATCGAGACTTCTACAGCGCCCACAAAAGCGAAGTCGCTGGAACCAGCTAGCTTATTCACAGGCGCTTAATCAAAACAAAATCGATTGGCAGCGGGTCAAGTCCGGAGAGTCAGGCAGGCACACAGATGGACGGCTAAGGTGGGTGATGTAGGCCTAACTGATGTTTAGAGTTGAAATGATGAGGTATGTGAGGAGAAGAGGAAGCATCAGAGGAAGCATTAGGATAGGATTTGTGAAAATAATAGCAATGTTTTGAGAACTGCGCGGCCTGTCTATAATCTGATGACTAGTTTGTTGAAACGCCGCATTAGTAGACTATAATTAGGTTGTAGGCTATACATGGGCGGGGACCTATAGGGAGACAGAGGATCGGTCTCCCAATTGAGGTGTTGGGGGGGGGACGGCCCATGCACACGCTGCCATGCTCTGTCGCCCGACCGAAACTTCGATCTCCCTACCATGACGGCGCTATAGAAACTACGGATCTCCCCTCGTCACCCTCCCCCCACAAACTCCACTCTGCCGCACCTGGGGTCCACCGAAATATTGCCGGCCTATTGTATTGCTTCTGTATAGGCTAGGTCTATATAGGCCTATTTATATAATTCAGAGAGCTATACTCACCTCACAAATTGGCGAAACTGCTCAATCGGGGACCGCTATTAGGCTAATAGATTTTAGGCGTCGTTAGGGCTCAGGTTAGGTGCCGTGAGGGTCGGTTAGGATCAGGTTAGGTATCGTTAGGGTCGGTTAGGGTCAGAATTAGGGCTAGTGTCAGAATTAGGGTTAGTGTCTTCACTGTTTCACAAATATTGAAGATAGTTCGTCGGATCTATAATAGCGGTCCCCGATTGTAGGCTACAGTTTCGCCCACAATTTAATATTTTTCTTTATTATACGAGGAAGTGAACTGCAGACGGGTTGCCATAGGCAACTGTAGCGTGTAGCCTAATCACCTCTAGTTTCGCCACTACAGCCCTGAATACGATTGATTAATAAACCATATAAACGTGATTGATATGATTTACCTTCCGACAATCGGGTTGGCTTCCGACGGATTCATCCTCTACGCTTAACAACACGACTCACGAATTATTAAAAGCTATTTAGCGAAACAAATTAATTGAATCGAAAATCTTTATGCTGCTTGCTCGCTTTCTAACAAATAGTCCAAACAATTGAATCAGTGACGTAATCAATAACTTCGCATCGAGATATGACGTCAACCTGAAGCACATAAATATATAAACATTGCAATCAATTTTTATAGCGCTTTTAAAACTTAGACTCGACGCAGCGCTAGTAGTGAATCCAAGCTGATGTCCCGCGCTTTGCGTTCGAGTAGCGCGCTAAGTAGTTTGAAATTACGATTACATTATGGTATGAGATAAGATTTTTGATGATAATAACTGTAATTTATATTGCGCTGTAACGGCCGTGGGCGATTTGTGACATTTGACGATGTAGGCCTAGGCTTATGCGAACAATGAAATCTGTAGACTGTAGGCCTGCCTCCTACGCTGATTGCTGCAGCTATAGAAGGTCCATGCTCGAGTATTAATTTAAACGAGGACTTTAGGCCTATACATAAATGGCGTGGCGTCTATCAGCTGCGAACGGACAGCGGTAGTAGGGATCCGACCCGATAAATTATCTGAAGAAAGAGCCGAGTCGTAGACAGCCTGTCATACAGAAAGCGTGCAGGCCTACATTTATCCGAAAGGGAATGTGATCCAAAATAATTATGTTTGGAGAGCAGTTGACGTCCCTAGCAAAGGTAGGGCCTACGCTTTTCTGTATTTAGTCCTAAGCAGTGCAGTAGTCTATGTTTTTTTAACTTCCGGCCACGCATAGCGAGGAAAGCGGTTGTTTATTTTTAATGCTTTTTCCAATCAAACTTTAAAATGCCAGAAACAGCAAAACAGCCGCTGCCTAGTGGACCTTCCACTTTATGCTTCAACAAAGAAGAGTTTATGAAGGTGATTTTGTTTTGCCTTATTCAATATGATGTAAATGGGGGCATTATGGGGCTGGACTAAGAAACGCTGTGGGAGAGTTTGTTTGCAGAGGCTAAAAATAAACTCCCCGACACTGCTCAGTGCCGTTAAACAAATTTTACTAGACACAATCTGCAGGCGATGGCATTCCTTTCTCGATGCCGGTCGGTTGATATGCAGTTCATGTTCTTCAGAATATCCTGGCTTCATTTGCAAACGACATAATTATTTATGGATCACTTCTAACCAGCGCCAACGACGATTTTGCACAAATTATGCCAATGAACGCTGTTAATGACCCTGACGCAAACTCAACTGTTTCATACACAATCTAATAAATTGCAGGCATTGCCTTTGCTTCCAATCGAATACACATGGCCTGTTTAAACCATGCATGTCTCATAACTTAAAAGGTAATTATATTGGCTAGATGACTTATCTTTCACCAATGTTGCAAACCACCATTTGACTGGTAAATACTCCCTTGCTTATCATGATTTTATTTTTATTGTGCCATGAGTCAGAGGACGCTTTGTTCTCAGACAGTTTAGGTCACTCGGCCATAGGCTGCAGAATCCATGACCTGTTTTTTTTAAACCGGAATGTTCTGTTATGTTGCTCAGGTGCTTGTACCTCATTGTATGTGTTCCAGTCTGTGCATCTATTTCACGAGGAGCTATATAAATGCTTTATTATTAACTTTAACCACAGTTTATTGCTCAGAGTAACAGTTGGCAAAACATCTTTCTTACATGTAATATATAGAGAAACTAACAAAAAGCAAAAGGAGAGAACCCTTAAGGGACTACTCTCCCACTGTCAGGGTCTCCCAAATACAAGTGCAAATTAAAAGCAACAGGTTATGCGAATAATAGAGAATTAAACTGAAATTTGAAATTTTATCTTAACTAGCTAACTATACATCCTGGGAAAAAACGTGATTACTACAATTTTGAAATTTTGTTTAGGATGCTTTCAACATGGAACATTTTGTGGTGGAATGTCGTCGTAAGGTTCCACTGTCAGGGTCTCCCAAATACAAGTGCAAATTAAAAGCAACAGGTTATGCGAATAATAGAGAATTAAACTGAAATTTGAAATTTTATCTTAACTAGCTAACTATACATCCTGGGAAAAAACGTGATTACTACAATTTTGAAATTTTGTTTAGGATGCTTTCAACGTGGAACATTTTGTGGTGGAATGTCGTC
This sequence comes from Lumbricus rubellus, assembly GCA_945859605.1. NCBI lineage: Eukaryota > Metazoa > Annelida > Clitellata > Crassiclitellata > Lumbricidae > Lumbricus > Lumbricus rubellus. Next base: position 7,436,790 of record OX243827.1, read on the forward strand.
GTAAGGTTCCACTTGAAATGCTACGCTGCGATCTTGAAGTCTACCTCAAGATTCTGCAGAGTGCGATGATTGAACTCATCAACAAGGATTATGCTGACTTTGTCAACTTATCTACCAATCTTGTAAGTGCTTTTTTCAATACTGGTAACAAGACTAATTCTTAACATCCTAGCACTTTAAAATATTTTTGGTTCTGAAAATTAAACTATTAATATCCTTCTTGATTTGCCAGCCGAGCACAACTTCTATATATCAGTTGGTCAAACTTTGAGAGCACTTGCAATTTCAAAATACGACTCAAAACTTGCGTTTTCCTTTGATTTTTAAGCACATGTATCTCCAAAGTTCTGCATTTTCTACTGGCTTCTACTATTGATGTTTCAGATTCACATTTCGGTGTGACTTTGCATGCAAAAGCAATTTATTTAATAATATTAATAACAATAATGACAATAATAAAATAGCTAACTGGGCCAGGACAAACCAGTACTTATGAGAAATTGCTGTCAAAATGATCAATGTGTGAAGCTGTATATATGTTAATACTGCTGTTGTGTATTTGATCTGTTGTAGATTGGAATGGACAAAGCTATTAACAACCTTCTTAACCCTTTGAATCATCTTAAGCATGAGATACTTGTGAGTGACTTCTCCTGGTCTTCCATTCTCTGCATGCATTTTTGTGTGAAAAATGGCGCAGTAGGCTGATGGCTTCCATGCTTGATTGCAATATACATTTCAGAGTTTGGTTCATTGCTAAACTGAGTCAGAATTGATGATTTTTGCATGGCAAAATGAATGCACATGGTGGTGGAGGACTGGAGGTGGTGGTGGTTGTGGTGGGGTTGGGGTGATGGTGGTTGTGGTGGGGTTGGGGTGGTTGTGGTGGGGTTGGGGTGATGGTGGTTGTGGTGGGGTTGGGGTGGTTGTGGTGGGGTTGGGATGGGGTTGGGGTGGTTGTGGTGGGGTTGGGGTGGTGGTGGTGGTGGCGGCGGCGATGGTGGCGGATGATGATGTTGATTGCGACTGATGATGATGATGATGATGATGATGATGATGATGATGATGATGATGATGATGACAATGATGATGGTGATGGCGACGATAGTTACTTGACGCAAACTATTGAACATTTGCAACAATGGTCATTTTTTTTGTCGGTTGTCTGATTCGTATGTTTCTTGTCTATTCTGTGATTTTTAGAATGTAAGAAATGCAATGGTAGAAGCAAGCATGGCAGTGGACGAAAAGATGAAGCAACAGATACGAATTAGAGACAAGAAGGTTAGACAGGAAGCAGCAAGCTTCAAATCAACCTCAGAATCCATTCTCCAATTGTTCTTCGTTTTTGTCCATTCATGAATTTTCTGTCGCTTGTATTTTACTGATCAATGCTTTCATTGGTATTGATCTATGCATTGGTTCAATTAAAACAGGATCAGTTATACCCAGGTGTTGATCAAAAGCAGGTTACAACTCTTTAGTTTGTTTGTATGTGCACTTGTTATAGATAGCACCCCTTCAAGGTTTCTGTTCAGAAACGCTCCTGACTACAGCGCATACACTGAATCTCAGTTTCACGCCGCAGCACTGAGCAATTGCGAGTGAAGGACTTGCCCAATGTCCTTACGAGGCCATTTTGTATTGGGTTGATTGTTTTAATTCTGCTTAGGTACATTGAACCCAGGCCTAGTTCAAAACTAGTTCTAATTCATTGTTTGTGCCATCATTGAGTCTTTGAATATTTATCTTTAATGTATTTCCAGAACTTCTATGGAAAAAGATAATCATGAAAAACTTAATAATAGAAGATAAATGACACAACTTCACTAGCACTTAACTAACACACCCAACGAATAAGATGTTAAGTACTTGCTTGCAAGTAATTTGCTGGATTATATGAAAATGCAGATTTAAAAAAAAGATATGAAGACCATGTAATTAACGAATATAGAAGGGAATTTATGGTGTGTTGGTGATACATAAGTGATAATTATTGGTGTCTGTTTCACGTTGTGTGACTGTCTTAATGTTGATAGGAGTGCCTTAGAACCCTTATGGGTATCATTCAGTCTCTGGAAAAGATGGAGAAACTGCTTGGCATTCTACCAAGTGATTCAACACAGACAAATCACTTTAGGTAACTAGTTATCTTTTGTACATCCTGAATACGAAGGTGCTTTGTAGGGATCGTCCATAATTTGTTTGCATTGCATATTTATGTTGACATATTCTCACCTACTGCCATAGTAAGCTTGTCAAAATTATGAGTTTGTATCTTGGTCACTGAAACTGATAATTCTAGTTTAAAACTCGATATGTTGCAACATCACCTCAATACTGGTTTTGATGTGTCTAGCCACATTTTTGAGTCTTTCGTTTTGTTTGCAAACAGGGAGTTGAATGGACAGTTGATTGAACGAGTGGCCACAGAATTCAACAAACTCCAGTTCTATGTTGGCAAATGCCGTGGTATGCCTTTGGTGGAGGAAATCAAACCGGTAATCTCAGAATCTATGAAAATTTGTCTTGAAAAACTGTATGTAAATTTGTATGTACACTGTACAGCATTCTTCTAAATGGAATCCAAAAATTGCAGTTCTGTTTAGCAATTGACCGTCATTGTAGCGTGAACTTGTAATAGGGTGGTGACTTGCAGTACCAGCTTTATAGGCACTGCAGGCAGGTTCTTGTGCAATTTCCAGTATTTTATTTCTTTAGTTATTAGGAACACTTTTATTGTGCCCTTCAAGATTCTCTACTCAGAAGCTCTCCCAATCCAGCCTTGGCTAAATAGGAGAAAGTAGTCCGCCACCAGGTCACACATAGGCTAAATAGGACAGTCTTAAGACTAGAATAGGGGTTGAGTGATCTCTGGGCTCTAAAAAAACTGCTACAGCCTACAGGAAACCCAATCCAGGTTGCAGTCCTCAGAGTAGGCATCTTAAAGGTATGCTATATAAATTCTGATTGATTGATTGATTGATTGATCGATTAATTGAACATTGACCTTTTAAATAATTACTTTTTCAGTAGTTGTGGAGCATCGTTTTAGATCTTTCAGATTATAGCTTTTTTACTATCTTTACGATTTAGCATTATTTTAATACTCTACATTAATGGGCTTGGTTTTTATGTTTGACCTTACAATCATGCTTGTGTTTCTTTCATTCAGCGAATTGCCAACATAACAATGATGCTACAGTTCAGTCTGGAAGGATCATTCAAGGAGGGTCTATCCAGCGGCAACTCAGATATCCTTCGGGATTGTCTACGGACTTACGCGACCATTGACAAAATGAGAGATGCTGAAGCGTTGTTTAGAACGTTTGTTGTGAAGGGATACATGGAAGAGGTGAGGATATATCTTAACTCCTCCAATACAGAGTTAAAAAAAGAGAGTAAAGTCCCATCCTGTTCCATGAGGAACACAGGGAGGCGCTCATCTCCTTTTCCATGGCCCTGAGCCAGCAATGGACGAATCCCAAGGTCCTGGACACGAGGCCAGTGTATCGCAGGACTTGCTGTTTACTTCCCAGCTTACGCCGGTACCAAATTATACTGCTTGGTGACAGAGGCACGTGTGCGTGAACAACTTGCCCAAGGTCGTTACCCGGAGTCGAACCCGCAACCTTCCGCTCTGTGAGCGGACGCGTTACCGGTCCGCCACCAGGTCGCACAATACAGAGTATCTGCCTGCTAATTTGACTGTATGTCCCTTGTGAGGAAGATACCGTTCAGAGAAACAATGCCCTTATGAGGAAAAGTCTGTTGTCCTGCGGTTAAAATGCCCACCTGTGGAAGATGTCCTTCCAAGGTTAATACCATTTTGTTGCTCATAAATTTCTATTAGCTACAGGCTGTGAAAGATGCTGCCTAATACTGTCTCGAATTATAGGATTTTACCCCAGCATTCTGGTTTTCGAAACATTTTGATTTCATGTACGTTAAAGTATCTGCATTCATTATCAAGTAGAACCGGGGAAAACTTGCGATTATAAATCCACGTCACACAATTTGAGAAGAACTATAACTAGTTTTGTGGTATTTTTAGCACTTTAATGACGGGCACTTTAAAAACTGATGTAGCTTGCCACTACAGTGTTAATCTGTATTAATATTGTAATTGCACCCAAATTGAATGAACACTCATGTGTTTTTATCGTTGTTGGTTGTGAATTTTATGTGTTATGTGCATGTGCACTTATTTGTGTAGTATGTGTGTGTTTGTGTGGTGTATGTTTATTTGCTTTTGTGTGTGTGCGTGTGCGCATGCATTTATGGCACTTTTTTAGATATCCTCTCAGTTGCTTTAATACCATGGGGAAAGTCTGCATACATGAAGGTCTCATGATTTGTAATTAACGTTGATTTTAATTTCTCGTATTTTCATGCATCTGCTAACCGCTTTGGTTTTTCGTTCTTTACGGTTTGACCTGCAAACCTGTCAACTTCTGTGGTTTGTTGGCTTGTTTGGTAGATCGTCAACGAACAATATCTTCGCAGTCATCCACAAGGTCTCGATGGTTTGTACAATGCCATTCTGGATTTCTTTCCAAGGCACTGTGCTAAACTTTGTGAGCTGACAACATCTGGCTTTGCTCAGGGGTCTGTCTGTTTTACTTATTTTTCTAGAGCTCCATTTGATATATATTTTGTTTATTGAAGACTTACCTCATTCATTCATTCATTCATTCATTCATTCATTCATTCTATGGATTTACATTGCACCCGTTCAAGAAACCTATTCAGGAGTGCTGCCAGCCCAACCACGGCAAAAGAAAAAAAGACTTGAGAGCTGTATGAAACAAAGTTTGATTGGTCAGATGTAATGAATGGGAGGTCATTCCAGATGGATGACCCTACTACCGAGGAAGCTTGGCGTTGCCTGGTGGCATTGCAAGCCCGTATTAACATCCTGCTACTTGTTACATGAGATGGGGGGGATGTCTTGTATTCTATACTAACACTTTCTGCCAGATTCTGCCATGTTTGGGGCAAGAGAATGGAGTTTCTTTTACTGCTCCTGCTGGATATTTTTAAACTAGGTTTCTGTGTTGACTTAATCTGTTATGCAAAGCACAAGGTGTCTTGTAAATTAGTCAATGTGTGAAAATCTGTTGTGTGAGTTGCCCTTTTGCTGCAGACCTCCCTTATTGTTGGCTGTCGGTGGCACTGCGGAAGGCTTTGTCTGTCCAGAATGAGATTTTTTAGCTACTTAAAACATTGGCTTACAGTGCTTCATATAATTCTAAATTTTTCCTTCTTGTGCTAGCAGTGTATTAAAAGTACAATTCTGCTTGTTCTAAACGATGATTTCTTAAATTATTTGTCTTGAGGTCGAAATGAGACTTTTAATTTTTTTGGGTAAACGTCTGTCCATGTAGGTCAAAAGACATCATCAGTGGATATGACTTTGTCGTCAATTCAGTTTGGCCGGAAGTCGTTGGCAACCTTGAGGCTCGAATGAATTCAATCTTTGCGCCGGGAAACCCAAACATCTTTCACGAGGTTGGTTACAAACAGAAAGCTTTGATGATCTTTCGATATCATTAATATGCTATCAAAAATTACATTTCCTAAGCTTCCTTCTTCCACCTGTGCCCACGGCCCGTAATCTGACGATTTTTTTAGTCTTTCTTCCTGAATTTTTCCCCCCAAAAGACACAGTGTAGCCTATTTTTTCAATGCACAGCCCCTTCATTCCATTTTAGTCTTCCGTGGTAAATTACCCCAAATCGGCTGACAGTGATCTTTTTATGATTTTCACTGCACGAGTTTGCTTTTACATTCCATTTTAGTCTTCCGTGGTAAATTACCCCAAATCGGCTGACAGTGATCTTTTTATGATTTTCACTGCACGAGTTTGCTTTTACAGCTGGACAAATTCGTTTACAACTGCATGCTAAAAAACCTGAAATGGTGTTATATGAATATGCGATTAGTATGAATATCAGATTCATGCATGGTTACCAAATATACTAAGGTGTTACTGCAATATGGTTATGGTATTTGTACCTTCGTGAGATTCTTGTAAGGTGCTATATAAATGGCCATATACTTTCATACATACTACATGCATACATTATGCAGGGTCATATCAATTGGCAAGTTATATTGGAAGAATGTCCATGCACCCTAACCCTTTAGCGATGTGATTGTACTAAAATGTATGTGAAACCAGTGTGGCTTGTTGCTAAAGTGTGGCCTGCCACCTGGTTTATGATTATCATCTTACAGCAGTTGTGCATCTTTTTTAGCTGTTCTCTAATGAGGTTTGGGATTGTTTGACTGTTTGTAGAAGTACACAGTAAGCATTAACTTTGTGGACAGCTTTGAGCTGCAGTGTGGCTCGCAGGCAAGCGTTAAACGACTCCGAACTCATCCAAGTTACAACACGTTTATGTCGAAATGGAGTCTGCCAGTTTATTTCCAGATCAGGTACATACGAATACTTTCAGAAACTTTGAACAAAGACTGAAATGACAGGTCCTAAGTGTGCTGTTGTGCGTGCTTTGACACATAACTTTGTTTCATACATGTGGCTCACATGACTTTGTTTCATACATGTGGCTCACATGACTTTGTTTCATACATGTGGCTCACATGACTTTGTTTCATACATGTGGCTCACATGACTTTGTTTCATACATGTGGCTCACATGACTTTGTTTCATACATGTGGCTCACATGACTTTGTTTCATACATGTGGCTCACATGACTTTGTTTCATACATGTGGCTCACATGACTTTGTTTCATACATGTGGCTCACATGACTTTGTTTCATACATGTGGCTCACATGACTTTGTTTCATACATGTGGCTCACATGACTTTGTTTCATACATGTGGCTCACATGACTTTGTTTCATACATGTGGCTCACATGACTTTGTTTCATACATGTGGCTCACATGACTTTGTTTCATACATGTGGCTCACATGACTTTGTTTCATACATGTGGCTCACATGACTTTGTTTCATACATGTGGCTCACATGACTTTGTTTCATACATGTGGCTACGCTTGTCTTTAGAGTTTGGTGCCTGAGAGATAGGAGATAGAGCAAGGGAGAGAGGCATTAAGAGACAGAATGCTAGGGAGAGAGAGAGAGAAAAAATGACAGAGAGACAGACAGATGGGGTGATGGCAGCCATCACCTGACCTGGTGATGAATAAATATTCTGAAAAATATGTTAGAATATTTCTGGCTGATGATTTTTCATGTGGAAAACCACTTTTTTATAACTGGAAAATATTTTACGGATTATCAAGATCTCTGTTGCTTTGACAGGTTTCAAGAAATAGCCGGTTCGTTAGAAAATGCTCTGCTTACTCCTTCTGCACTATCACCTGGTAAGTAGAGGATCAGTTAAATGTATGATCAATGTTTCATAAGTGCAATTCTAACTGATGACAAACAGTGTATGCTATTCTTTAGATAAGACCTCATGTTGGTATTAGCAATCTATTTTTAGTGTTTTTTTGTGATGTTTGTATACAGTGCAATGCATGTACATTTATGTGTGTATCAAGATGCCTGACACTTCTGACACAATGCTCTCATCTTGCTGGCTTCTATTGTTAGTTCTGTTCCATGTTCAATGTTGCACCTAACCAGCCATGAAAATATACATGTATTATGTAAGTAATTATGTAATTTGCAACTCATACAATGTTACTTGCAGCAGTGATCATTTAGCGTTTCCAGTGGGATTATCCAGGGAGAAGAAATAGGTTTTCAGGAGAGAGGAAGATGTAGGAACAAATCTAGAAAGAATGGAACACGTAAAGAGGAGTGAGGGGCATTGTATGTATGTATGTATGTATATGAACATTTATATAGCGCCTTACAATAACCTCACGAAGGCGCTTAACGTAGCTACCGGACAGTTCTAAACAAGTGCGTCTTAATTGTCCTTTAGAATGTTTTATGAGATACAAGCAATGCAGTATCACGAATTGTTAATGGAAGACTGTTCCAGTATGAAGGTCCAATGCATGAGAAGGTGCATTCCACAAGGCAGACCCAATTGTGGCGGCTACGACCCCGAGCACCCAGGGTAGGGCAGCAGAGCTGTTGCAGATAGACTGGGGCAAGGTGTGGCAGCACGCACTGCAACACACCAGAGCAGTGATCTGGTATGTGATTCGCTGCTGGATGGGGAGCCAGTGCAGCATGTCCAGCACATAACAAGAAACATAACTGGGATGCTGTGGGATGTGCTCAGTGAGGTGTGGTGTATAGTGTAAAATTTGGTGCACATAGTTAGAGTGTATGAGAGTGAACTGATGTTGTTGTTGTGTTCTTTAGATAGAACGCTTTTCCATCTTCAGTGTTCCGCTGTTCTTTGGGATTGTCTTCATCGTTGTTGGTCGAAGAGTATTTATCTCGTGCCGCTCTGCCATCGATTCTGGAAGCTCACGTTGCAACTGCTCGCTCGATACGCTGTCTGGACAGCCGAGGTTTATGAAGAGGTTAGTGCAATGTTATCTATGTAAAGTGAGTCCTTAGATTTCCAAGTTCCACATCCTGCACCAACTACTATCCCCAACCAGGCCTGCCTACTACTTGCTCTGTCCCCCTTGCACCTGACTACTTAATCTTCCAGCCAAAAATGTGATGCACAAAGCTTTTAATATTGTTAGGATGTTATGAGGATAGGCTTTTTTAATAGATGTGTGATTAGCAACTGGATTGTAAAGAATATTCTGACTTCTATAGTTTTGTTATTGTAATGCATGAGAGTCGTCAGTCAATTGTTAGACTCCAAGTGAAAATGTATTCTAAGGTCATGGTCTGTTGGAGAAATATTGATTGAATTGAAATTTGAGAAGTGCCCATTAACTCTGCATCGAGTGTTTGGAACTCACACCAATTGGTCAATGTATTGTGTAAGGCTGACCATTTATTTTAAGCCACCGAGACTTTTGTGATGATTCTTCTAACAATACATGCTGATGATGATGTTGATGATGATGGTGATGGTGAGATGATGATGATGATGATGTTGTTGATGATGATGATGATGTTGATGGTGGTGGTGGTGGTGGTGATGATGATGATGATGATGATGATGATGATGATGATGATGATGATGATTTTATACTTAGCTGGCAAACAGACCGTTGCCGCAAAGGGATTCGTCAGCTAATCTTCAACAGTTGGTAAAGACGGGGGCCAATGGAGATTCGAATCCACCAACAGCATCCTCTGTTACGTCAACCAATCCAACTGTTTCATTTATCACGATCAGCAACATTGTTCTGCTTGTGTCCGATGCACAGAAAGTGACAGCAGAGGTCAGTGAATGGTAGTGCATGTGTGTGGTGTGTGCATGTACTGTGTATGTGTGTATATAACTATATATGTATGTATGTGCACTTGTTATAGCACCCCTTCAAGCTCTCGCTACTCAGAGGCGCTTCCGACAGCATGGACACTGAATCAGAGTTTCACGCTGAAGCGCACAAGCAGTTGCGAGTGAAGGACTTGCCCAAAGTCCCTACACGGCGGATTGAGGTGGATTCAAACCTCTAACCCTTTGGCTCCAAGACACCGAACCCACCACCACACCACTGCGCCCCCTTGCGGATTGCATTACATCTATGAACTGTAGATTGTGCACAGATTGATTTTGTGTGCTTGAGCACGATGTGCCATTATTACGCTATAATATTTGAGCACCGTAAATACGTTCGTGAAATGAAGATGAACTGTTTGCCCTCACAATAGGTACTTTATTCATTCATTCATTCTGAGAATTTACATAGCGCCTCTTCAAGATATCTACTCAGAGGCGCTTATGCATTATTATATTTTTTCTCTGGCCATAAACTAAGCCACTGGAATTAATGGCTAAATTTAGACAAATCTCCAACTTAATTGGCTGTAGAAAGAACTGTGGCTGAATATAGACGATGCTCTGATGGTTCAGTCTTGGTTCAGTTACTGGGTCGGTATTTTGTGATAAAAGGCATTAATTATCATCAACCTCTTTCAACAGTTGTGGCATGCTGATATTAGTATTGCAAAGCTGAAGCTTGTGATCTTTAGCGCACAAGCATTTGCGAGCAAAGGACTTGCTCAAGGTCCCTCTGCGGCTTCTTGACATTGATTTGAACCTACCACTTCACCACCGCGCCCCACCAGGGCCACCACATTATATATTTTTTACTTGTGGATTGTGTGGAACCTGCATTACATTTATGTGAATTCGGTTGTGTGGGTTATGATCTTTGGTGATAACCATTTTGCTTTCTAATTTCACCATCCTTGAACCAACAAACTCTGCATCTCAGATACTTTTTCGCTTCAGTATTTTTTTTAAATAGTGAAATATTAACAGTGTTTTTGTGGTTCCTCTTTCTGACAGCATATTATGTGTTTTATTGCCGTAGTTGCCTGAGTTCTTTGAGTCAACTGTGCAGCCATTGGTGAAGGCGATTGGCAACGAGAATTTATCCGTCTTAAAAGGTGTGGATTTGTGTCTTTATTGCAACCAATTTATTAATTTGGGCTTATATTTCTTTTGCATGCTGCCAATGTGACCAAACAGTTGAGCATCAGGAAATATGCAGCTGTGTACTGATTTTCAGTTCATTATATGTCGTAGGTATTTATTTGCATGATAACATTATATAAACTCAATTTCCACTTTGTTGGAAAAGTTGCAAAGTACTCAGGTAGTAGCAATTTTACAAACAGTAGTTCATTACTGGTAAAAAATTGTAGTAGCCTTAGATTAGCGTCGGATTAGCCTCAGAATAGCTTTTGATTACTATTAGATTAGCCTGACTTGTACCTTGTGAAAATTAAAGTAGAAATGACAATGATAGGAGAAATAAGTAAACAATTGTTTGGATGGTAAACAACAACATTTGATGTGAGAAATAAGTAAACAATGGTTGATTGTTTTTGCAGATGGCCTGAAAGATGCAGAGGAATCCATTCTCCTTCATATGCCACATTTCGAAACTTACGTTACGACGGAAATCACGGCCCAGTGCGTTACACATCTCAAGTCCGTCAACGACATTCCTCGACTTTACCGAAGAACTAATCGAGAGGTTGTTTTGTTATGGTTTCTATTGTTTTGTTATGGTTTTTATTGTTTTGTTGCGGTTTTTATTGTTTTGTTATGGTTTTTATTGTTTGGTTATGGTTTTTATTGTTTTGTTATGGTTTTTATTGTTTGGTTATGGTTTTTATTGTTTTGTTATGGTCTTATTGTTTCATATTGTTTGGTATTTCACTCCACTGCATTGCACTGTCAAGTTCTTCCTGGTTCTTCCACACCTTAGATGTTCAGTGTGTGTTGTGTTAAATGTGTACGAATTGTTTAGATGGTAAGAAGGGTAGCTGATTACAGTTGTGTGTGTGTTGTAAAGAGGCTAAATAAAAACTAAAAGCTGTTCAATTTATACGACTTTTTACGTTGGTGTGGAGAGTTGGTCTTTACATAACATAACATAACATTTTTTATTCAGCAACCGACTCATTCATTACAGATAGTGTAATTATACAGCTATTAATTATTAATTATAATTAATTAGTGTAATTATTATTATTCATTACAGATAGTGTAATTATTAAAGCTGTAATATTTACCTGTGACCATCCTTTACTTTTCTCTATCTCTCATTTATAATTCAGCAGAAGTTGAAATCCATTATATCTGATAGCTATAGCCTACCAAGGCTTAGGTTTTTCCAGAGTTTTTCTGCAGAGGTGCTATGTAAATGTACAGTTTCAATTACACTTCAATTTGGGAGAAGTGCAAAAATTTCCCAAAACATCATCAATCCAGCTGCTACTCAATGAAAGAAAACTTGGTTTCATTAATCCAACTTCCATTCAGGCAGACGTTTATTTTTATCAATCTAACTTCCATTTGAAATTGAAAAAAATATACGATAATTTGACAACGCAAACTACGGTTTTACCCAGATTTATACATGTATGAAGTTTACAGTTTTTTGTCTATGTCGTAGGTTCCTTCAAAGCCATCGCCATATGCAACAAGTCTTGTTCGGCCTTTGCTTGATTTTCTCAACGAGTACAAAGGCGCCATCTCTGAAGTAAATCGGAAGCAGTGGAGCATTGTTGTCTTGAAGTCTTTGGGAGAACAGTAAGTCTCTTTCTGTTTAAACAATAAACATTTTAGACAGGTCTGAAAGAAAACAAAGAACTGACGAATTGTTCTTTTGGTTGTTCATTGTCTAAACTTAGTAATTGCCTCTTTCAATTCATGCGCTGATTCTAATCTGATTCTTTGGTTCATGACAAACTGTATTTCGATCATGTTTCTCCCGCAGATTATGATTATCAGATATGATTTCAATTGAAACAATCGTTGATTGATGCCTTTTGTATTATGATTAAGGGACTTGAAAACTCCTTAGATTAGATTAGAATAGTTTTGTGATGATCTGCTTACTTTACTGTATAATTAGAGCTAAATCACTTTATGGAAAGCGCAATAGTTTCAAAAATTCCTTAATAATTGTAGGTTATGATACATTGTGCTATCAGTCTATCTATGAGACGCTGTTTGTTAGTTAAACAAAATCTTTGTCCTGGTTTGGAAGTAAAACTATCTTTTCGCTTAAACCTTTAGTGCTCACGTCCTTTGCACTTGTGCAGGCAATTGACATTGTAAGGCACCATAGCAGTGGCTCACTGGTTACAGTGCTATATAAACTGTCGTAATTACATTACGTGTGTTCTTTACAAGGTTTCTGAGCGCTACAACCGATGTTCTGATGGCTGTGAAGAAGATGGAGGAAAGTCTGAAGCGTTTGAAGGCAGGACGAGGAACCAGTGTGGCTGGAGGGATGCAAGGAATGAGCGATGATGACAAAATCAGACAGCAGCTTTATTTAGACGTTAAAGAATTTGGTCAACAGGTGAGAATAACGTCATAAATAGTATACAATTAAGTGGCATATTGTTGAGTTATTGCACGTCTTATATTGTTCAGTTATTGCATATATGATTAGTAGCCTATTGCTCCCTACATTTCACAGCAATGATTGTACACTAAGCTACTACATCACAATAATATTGTTAACTGCAATTAATCACTTTGTGTACTATTATGACTTCTGTTTGATATTTTTGGGATCAATAAACAAGTTGAAGTTGAAAACACATCGTCAGTTATCCAACCACCAGCCAAGAAATGTATTGTTAAAATTTTTACTATGCAAGTTTTGCATGATTGCAAAAAATTGGCTTTTTGTATGTGACATGTCATCCATACAGAGGCAGAGAACCCTGGAATTCTAATGTTACGTGATCTGTTACATTGTGTTGTGTGATTAGTATATCAATTGCAACCGTAGGGATTGTATTGAGCTTTGAAGGTTTTTGTTCTGGTCACCCTGGTAACATCACATGATTTGGGACTTGGGTCCAGAACTTGGATCTTTTTCAGATAATCATTTCATTATCACACAACCTTGTACTTAGACTTGGTTCTTGTGATGTGGCTTCAAAAGACAGTGTTTTGTTGATTCATGCTGGGAACTGAACTCGTTCTTCTGTAACATGATAGGATAATAACTTGTGATTTGAGTTACATGTGGGATATGGAATCATTTTTCCATCTTTATAACTGTTGTAAATACCGTGGGGGACTGTGATCTGCATCCATTGAATTTTAATATTTAGATGACATCGCTTCGAGTGTCGGAGGCAGAAGTGGAAGTGTACAGACAACTGCATGAGCTCGTCCGAAGTGCCATTGCTGCAACAGGCACTGCTTAGCACACGGCACTTTGAAGAAATACTGTTCATACGACAGCTGGATTGTTATAACGGAGGATGTTTATGCTGCTGATGATTGAAGAAATTGGGACTAGATATGCTGCTCATAGGTATACTTGGGTGTGGAAGTTGGGATGTTGTGTTACTACTAACTGGTTCAATACGGAGCAGGGGAAGAAATTTAAGAAACTGCTGTTTTATTAAAAACATGAAAACTGAATTATTGTTAATAACAGCAATAATAGTAAAATGTAACGTGAAGTTACTTAGTGACTCTGTAACACCTTTTTTGCAAGTCCCAGTTTTGAGTAAATGTCCAGTTGATGTAAACCTGTTTCTGGATATTTCTGTTATGTTTGCTTCTTTTAAAATAGGAGCCATGCAAAGGCAGGGTGAAGTAGTTTGTTAGATCTTCTTTTGGCAGAAAGATATTGTTTTAACCTGCAATTATGCAGGTTGTAATTGTAAATAGGTGTAAAATCCAAAAGTTCTTGTAAATTTTGACAACTGATCAATTTCGGTGTCAAATATGCAAGTTAGGAATAGAATTCCTCTGTAACACGTGTTAAGTTCGATTTTGTTTACTACTGGGATAATTACATGGGATTTTTTTTTTAACTTTACGTTTGAAAATTGGAGTTATTTTTTGTTTGTATTTGGTGTAAATAATTATGTGATGATTATAAACTGTAATATTTGTAAATTTTAAACTATTGTAAAAAATCTCAAGTCTTCTGATTTTCTTGTGATCGCCTGATTGGTTAGACTGCCACTGGCTGCTTTAAGAAATGCATCCAATTGAATTTGATGACTGTCATATTTTCTTACACAAGTTTTTGAAGGTTAAGCAAAAATGTGCAGAACTTGTTTAGATTTTGTTGGACAGATGTAAATATTTTATTTAATTACTAATCAGTGTATGATTTGGTGACTCTTACAATGTGGTGTTCCTTTCATTCATTCATTCATTCCGAAAACTTATATAGCGCCTCTTCAAGAAGTCTACTCAGAGGCTCCTTGATTTGAGAGTAAAAAGGTTATAATCAGGAGAGCGGAATTTAGATAGGGAACAGTTCTGTTCCAGTCTGAATATTCTATTTGTGGATTTATAAAGCGTACTCTCACAGTACAACCTAATCAGAGGTGCTCCCAGCGTGAAGAAACCCCTCGAAAAACCTATAAATGCGACTTTCTTTCCTCTTGATATTGGATTTCTAAAGCCACAGAGATTTAAGGAACATTTATTCTGAATTTTATGATGCCGCAAGAGAAAAACTATATGTAGCCGTAAGATATTTTGTTACCATTTGAATTTGTCTAGACTCTAGAAGCAGACACCTTTTATTGACAATGACTGTATAATATTGCACTTTACAATTCGAGTAAACGATTATATCACTAATGGTTAAAGTAAATTTCCACAGCTGTTCAATGAACTCCAGTCAGATAAGTGTTGGATGAATGTAACCACAGCAATCGGATTTTTGCAGGTTTTGGACTGCACTGCAAATTAAAGATCTGTTAATAACATCTTAAAATAAATTATGTCTTTCGATAAAATTTCTGCAGAAATGGTTAAGCTGGAGGAATTTCAGTAACTAACAGATCTCACAACTCACAATCATAAAAAAATCACTTTTAAAATTTACAAACTTATGTACCATAAAATGCAACAATAATAATTTATTACAGTTTTTTAGTCTTGTCATCTCTGTATACATGTAAAGCTCTGTCCATAGTCAAATTTCATATTTGCAAAAATGTCATATTCAACATATTCACGTCAACAAGCAAATTATGCAAGAAAGCTGTCTCAACTGTTTGCATTGCAAACAAGACGCGAACAAACGTAAGAAAACAATTAACTAAATCCAATAAAATCTAAACTGTTAAAATGAATCGGCAACCGCTTCTTAAACAATTTAACGGTAACAGCTGCTAATGAACCGCAGTTTTTCGTAAAAAGTAGATCTGTAAGTCCTCAACTATTGCTGAACCCGTGATATGTAAAGAACTGCATTTGTTTAGTAGCACCAGTTCTGAAGTGTCTGCTGCAGCATGTCTAGCATCACTTCTTTTCCTTCTTCTCTTTCTCCTTTTTCGATTTACTGAAAAGGTTACCGCCGAAGAAACTGTGCTTCTTCTTAATGTCCTTGTCACCGTTCTTTACCAGCTTTGCGTCTCTACCCAGCGTGGACGCACCTGCCACCGGAGGGCTTCCGAATTCTGGCGACTGTAGCGACGACGTAGCGGTTGAATCAGCTGACAGCGTACGAGACATCTTTGCCGCCTGACTCATTTGCTGCGGTTGGACGTCGATGGTGGAATAATGTGATTTTGTGGATGGAGCTTCAGGAGAAACGAATGGAGATTGTCTTGGAAGGGTTGACGAATAACGTCCATTGTGTGCTGCAACCTGTGTGAAAGAAAGAAAACAGCCTTCTGTGATGATCTCATGATACAGTCAAATTGTTTAATGCTGTAAAAGTTGGACCTCGGTGAAAGTTTAACCCTTTAATGATCAGCTACATATGTTTCCCATGTATTTAGTACACACGGTCATTAAAGGGTTAAGAGTGGCACAGGCTGAGGGAGCAAAGCAGTGATTGGACGTTTTAGTTGTCTAAATTGAGGAGGAGCAACATGATTCTAAGACTTCTCACTCAGTCCAATTGATAAGCATTGGACAGAGTGAGTTTTGGAATATAATCATTGTCGCTGTGTGCAGAGCAGACTATGTACAGCTAATCATTGTGACTGGGTGACATTGCATGACTAGCTATGCCAATGAACAAATCACAACTTCATAATGTGGAACCAAAGATAACTATTTAAATACACAAATAAACCAAATATAATTAAGAAAACAACTATTCAGTGGACATTTACTGCGGTTAATTATGGCACAAAAGACATTGAACAGCAGCAAAAACTGCGGAGTTAGACTAAAACCTCACACAGTTGCTAACCAGATTTTCCAGATGGCTAATTTTCCATTAACCCCCAAATTATAGTTGCCTGAGAATTTGAGAAACCAGTAAGGCATTGGTAACACTTTTCTTGAAATGGATTACAAGTTTGATTACAGTCTAATTAAACTAAGTAAATTACAAGAACTTTAAATGGATAATGTTGATAAAATGTGAAACTAAATGTGATAGAAGATTACTACATATGCTGAGAATAATTATTGTTACCTGACTTCTTGATGTTGATGACTCTCCCCAAGTCTCTACAAAAGAAGAGCAATATTTAAGTAAAATCATAAAAAATATTAACCTTTACCGATCCGAATTATTTTTTGCGCCAGACCCTCCAGATCCGAATTAAATTGCATTAAATATTTGGTACAACATAATCACTTTAACATTTTTCTTGTATATAATTCTATTGAAGTTTGTATGTATGCATGTATGTATGTATGTGTGCATGTTTGTATGTGTATATGTATGTATGTAATATACATATATATGTATATATATATATATGTACGTATGTATGCATATATGTGCGCATGTATAATTGCGTGCATGTATTATGTGTATATATGCATGCATGTATAATTCAAATCAAATCAAATCAAATCAAATCAGTTTATTTCCTGAATACGCACCAAAAATAACAATCAAGGCAGTGAACAGGGAATTGTACATATTTAGTGGTATCAAGGGGAGACCCGGAAGGGATGGAAATCCCGCTAATTGGGCCACCCAGTAATCATTGAATTGCAAGGCATAATATACAGGACATGACAGCCGGTTTAAACGATTGCAGAAATAAAAATATAATCAGGACAGAAACTTATTAATAGAGGATAGATAACACAACTTAACTAACACTTAACTAACACTTAACTAACACTTAACTAACACTTAACTAACACACCCAATTCAACACAATAATTCAAGCAGTTCGATTGATAATATAACAACGTAGGCGTTTCTTGAAGATATGAAGACCATGTAATTGACTTATAGCTGAGGGGATACTGTTCCAAATATTAGCACCAGTATATCTGATCGAAAATAAACGAGTGTTAGTATGAGCAAATGGTTGTCTATACAAATTTGCACTTCTTGTGGAATAGGAATGAAAATCAGAGGCACGGAAGAACATTTGTCTATACGCTACTGGTAACAAGTTGTGCTCATATCGAAACATAAATTCACCTATCTGAACCGTCCTAATTTGTTCAATCTTTAGTAATTTAAATTCCAGAAATAGCTGATGAGTATGAGAATTGTATGGAACATTAGCCACATAACGAATAACACGTTTCTGTAGAATTGTTAGCCTTTGTAAATTGGATTTATAAGTTGAAGCCCATATTATATTGCAGTAGGTAAGATATGGGTAGATGAGTGTATAATAAAGGGTTAGCCTAACATGGGGAGGTAACAAGGAGGAAGCTCGTTTTATAATACCGATATTCTTGGCAATTTTAGAAGAGATAGCTTTAATATGATCTTTCCAAGACAAATGCTGGTCTAACACAACACCTAAGAATTTAGTTGATATTTCTTGTTTAATGGAATGGCCATCAATGTACAAATTATTTTCGTTGGTGAAAGAAATTTTTCTATGGGACCTAAATAGAATGTAATTAGTTTTATCAAGGTTTAATGATAGTTTGTTGGCACGAAACCAATTAGCAATTTGAGAAAGTTGGCCATTCACTATTTGATAAAGGCTGGTAAGGGAGCTGTGGGAATAAAAGATATTAGTGTCATCTGCAAAGAGGATGAAGTACATAAGTGGGGATGCGTTAGGAAGGTCATTAATGAAAAGAAGAAATAATAAAGGTCCAAGGTTCGATCCTTGTGGAACGCCAAACAGAACAGAACGCATCATTGAATAGGCACCATTGCAGTAAACAACTTGTGAGCGATTTTCAAGGTAACTAGCAAACCATTTATGTTGGACTCCTCTTATACCATAATTATTCAGTTTTTTAAGTAAAATATCATGGCTCACCGTGTCAAAAGCCTTGGCCAAGTCAAAGAACACTCCAAGGGAAAATTCATTATTTTCAATTGCTTCAGATATTTTGTCCTGAATACTTAGTAAAGGCAATGAGGGGGAGTGACCAGCCTGGAATCCATGTTGAGATGGGTATAAAATGCTAGATTTTTCAAGAAAGCTACTCAGTCTTTTATACATTAGTTTTTCAAATATCTTAGCAAAATATGGAAGTACAGAGATTGGTCTATAATTAGCTACGTCACTCCTCTCACCTCTTTTGAAAATAGGTACGACTTTAGCAATTTTTAAAGCACTAGGAAAAATACCGGTGTTAAAGGAACAATTGACAATTTCAGATAGTGGTTGAGCAATAATATTAATGGAGGGGGATGCAACAAAAGGATCAATATCATCAATACCTTTACTATGGGATAAACGAATGGTTTGGTTCAGTTTAATTATTTCCTCTGAAGTTGTATCTTCAAGTCCGAAAGAGTTGGTAATAGGAGGGCTTAAATAACTCTCAAGTGGAGAGAGCGGATCAGGAATATTTTTTGCCAAATTTTGGGCAATTTCTGTGAAGTAGCTATTAAATTTATTGGCTATTTCTTCAGGATCCTCAATCTTAACCCCGTCAGAATTTAAGGAATTGATTACCGATTCATTATTTGTTAATCCAATAGCTGAGCGAATAACATTCCAGGTTTTCTTTAGGTTATTACTACATTTACAAAATTCTTCGGCATAATAATTTATTTCAGCTCTTTTTCTAATAGATTTGAATTTGTTTCGGAATGTGATAAACTTCTTTCTATTAGTTTCATTTGGATTTTTTATATATTTTAAGTATAACGAATTTTTAGTTTTACAGGATTTTAGAAGACCTTGAGACATCCACGGGTTTTTTAAAGTGACCTTCCGCCCTCTACTGACAGAAATCGGAAAAACTCTATCATATAGCTCTTTATAAATAGTCATGAAATCGTCATAAGCTTTATTTGGGTCATAGTTATTACAGGCCTGAGTAATTGGGGACCAATCGATAGTGGACAGCGCCTCTTGAAAGGTGCTAATTCCCTCATTAGAAATTATTCTACAATTATCTGTTGCAGATTTAGTGGGTAGCTTAGTTTCACAATTTAAATGAACAAAAGTAGGCAAGTGATCAGAAATATCAGAAGTAATAATCGAGGAGGCAGCTACGCGAGGCCAAGCAGTGGTGAAGATGTGATCAATAAGAGTCGCAGAATGATCCGTTATTCTGGTAGGTCTAGTTATGATGGGCAAGAAGTGGTGAGCTAACAAGCAATTATAAAAATTAGTAGTTTGCTTATGTATATTTACTTTGAGGAGGTCAATGTTGAAGTCACCTAATAGTATAATATCTTTATTTTGTATATATGTATACTATCTACGTATGCGTGTGTATATATAAATAAATATGTGTGGATGTATGTATGTATGCATGTGTGAATATGAATGTATGTACATATGCGAGTATGTGCGTACGTATGTATATGTGTGTATGTATGTATGTATGCATGTATGCATGTATGCAAGTATGCATGTATGCATGTATGCATGCATGCATGCATGCATGCATACATGCATGTATGCATGTATGCATGTATGTATGCATGTATGCATGCATGCATGCATGTATGCATGTATGTATGTATGTATGTATGTATGTATGTATGTATGTTTGTATGTATGTATGTTTGTATGTATGCATACATGCATGCATGCATGTATGTTTGTATGTATGTATGCATGCATGCATGCATGCATGCATGCATGTTTGTATGTATGTATGTATGCATGCATGCATGCATGTATGCATGCATGCATGCATGCATGCATGTATGTATGCATGTATGTATGTATGTATGTATGTATGCATGTATGTATGTATGTATGTATGTTTGCATGTGAGTGGGGGGGTTTTGTCCGGGGGGTTTTGTCCGGGGGGGTATTGTCCTAGACTCCTACCGGACATAGGAGCTCCTAGGGCCTTGCCAAACTAATGTCCGCTCATACCGGACACAGGACTGGAAGCGGTTTTTTATTTGTCCGCTCAGGGCGGCCTACGGATCGTTAAAGGTTAAAATATTAACACTGGCACAGTAATTAATCATTTGAAATACATAAAATAAAATGAAGTGATTCTGACAGAATCGCGTCACAAACGTCATCAAAGATATGAAATATATACAGAGGATAAACTGAAGTTAAGTTCAACTTATGGCCACAAAAAACGCATTTTCAACCCCCACCCCATACATTTTGTGGACCTGCCTATGTGTACTTACAAATAAGCTTCTCTTCCCCTCACAAAGGCTATTTAGCTCAAGTCAGCTAATGAAACATGTATTTTACCGTAGGCTACTATTTATCTTTGTAAACATAATTTCTAGCAAGAATTTGTTAACTCTTATGGTTTGCTGTAAATAATTTTAATATAGTCAAATGCCATCAGACTACTGTAGGCTAATACATAGTGATAAATAGGCTAATTAATGTGAACGTCATAATTAGGCATTTATTTTGCGTACGTACAATTTGCTGAGACCCTCTACTGTCTATATGCTTAGAGTTTGCTTAGATGCATTTTATCGCAACCTTGAAACCATCCTTTTTAGCCGAGGTTTGGTCAGGAGCACTTCCGAGTAGTAACTTTGAAGTAGCACTATATAAATCTCCATAATGAATGAATGAATGAATGAATATGAAGAACCAATGCTTCTAAAGTACCTAAACCACTGTCTGTAAAATCGCTGTTTCTCAGCTCACTCTGAAGTGAATCAGACTGACGCCAATCACCGGACGTTCTCTGATGAGACGCCTCGCTAGACTTGGCACCACCAGCCTCTTGATTGAACTTCTGATTGGAGGAGTCGAGCGGTTTGTTCTGTGGTGTGCTGTTCGAAGAATCAGACGATTGGCGCTCGTGTGGAGCATACGAGTCGAGCTGAGCAGTTGCGGCTGGTGAACTGTCATGGCTGCTGAAGCTGTCTGAAGTGCTTCTCGTCTCTGGTACGTGATGGTGCATCGTGGTGCCAGGCAGGTGCCGAGCGAGGTGCATATCGTACTGCATCAGCTGTAAGTTAGGTTTCAGCGCTAAAACAAGTCAAAGCATCACTTTGAGTATGTAGATGGTAAACTCTTTAATGATAACCTATTACAGTTATCCATCTAAAACAGGTTGGCATACTATAAAATAAGATAAATATATTTGTCAGACAGTCAAACACAAGCAAACTACTATCAGCCGTACGACAATTAGCCTTGCAAGATCAACAGGTTAGGGTTCACTTGAGTGTAGAGGACTGAAACAGGGGAGTTGCAGATGCTGAAAACAAGGGCAGACGAATAGAGACGAGGACTGTGAGACAATCAAAATACAAACCCTGTTCAGAGCAAACGACTAAACCTTGCCACATAACAGACAAAAACTTGAGATAAACTTCGCCTAATGCAATACACACAACTTGAAATGTATATATATGATTTCAAAGAAAACAAACACAAATCACAGAACTACTGTTGTTAGTAAAACCTTGACACCTGCAGTTATGTGTTAGTCATACAGTATCCACCAAGACATTCAAGCTAGTGTTAGTTAGTGTTAATTGGTTAATTGTTGTAACCAGTGAAGAAATGAAAAACCAGTTATAAAACACGAAATCCACAGAGCTACGAATTCCACACGTCTGAAGTTTCTACGAGAAATAAACATACAGATGAAAAATTATTCTGTCAAGAAAGGAATTACGCAGAGACTGGGTGAAAAATATTTTGGTATTCTGTTTAGAATGGTATACAGATCAGATGAAAAGGTAGCCATTGGGATACATTGGGATACAGATCAGATGAAAAGGTAGCCATTTAGCTGCGCAGAAGGAAAAATCAGCCAGAAGTTAGCCTATAAGAGCAATTCTTATGAAAGATGCAACTGTGGAAACGATAATGTAGCAATTCATGGCAATAAGTATTCAGTTAAGGAACAGGTCCTTATGTTAACAACCCAAAACAAAAACCAGATCTACAGCGCAAACTCAGAAAACAACATACCAAATAGTTCCTTGGCTGCAAAATTCAAAGAAAATTACTTCATATATTTTTTTATAAATCTCCTTTAGAAGAGAATTTTAAATCTATGTCATTATCGTGAAGCAGAACAAACAGAATGGCTAAAACAATGACAATGTTTCAAAAATGAGAACTTTTGTCCAATTACATTGTTTGGAACTAGTAAAACCACTGAATTAGAATAAACCTACAAGAGCTGATACTTGTAGGTGCCAGCCGGGAACAGGACATTACCCCAGACATTACCCCCACTATTGGTAAAGGTTGGGGGAAATGGCAGAGAGGGTAGTGTCCTAGATCTGTGCCAGCTGCACAAGCGGAACTTATTGTTCCACGCTCACGGACTGCATCAGGCAGCGCCGTACTTTCTCCGTAGCTGGCCCTGCGACCTGGAATGAGCTCCCTGCTATCTTTCGTCATATACCTAATGGCCGTACTACTTCATTTCTTTCTCTTCTTGCGACTGTCTTATTTGACCGGGGGTTGGACTGGGAGCGCTCCTGAGTAGCAACCTTGAAGAAGCGCTATATCAAATTCTCAGTAAATAAATGAATAATAATCAGGATTTCATTGCTACTGAGTATTCAAAATGTTTTTGTCCCTAAACTAAACTGAAAATTATCCAAGCAGTAAGTATGTTGATCTTAACATACCAGCATGGAACTGAATCTTGGTGACCCAGGACATCATTTCACTCTGAGACTGTGCCATGAATAGATATTCAGCACCATCGCATAAACACAATCGCAGAACATTGCGTCGCTTTGTGTAGTCGCCAGCGATGTTGCAAGTTGCCCCGTGGATGGGCAACGGGGAACTGGCAGCATCACTCTCCTCAAACTCTACAATTTAAGCGATAATAATTCAAGACTGGATTCACTTTAAATAAGCAATCATAGTAGATACTTCTGCAGTCCTTCGTTTGGTTTGAAAAATTTATTTAACTGCTACAATAGATCTGACTAGTGTTTTATACATTTTTTGGTGATGAGGAGTTTTTGTTACACAAGTGCTGACAAGAATAATTACTTGAAAACTGAATTCAAGTTGTAATTTTCTAATTTATTCATAAACAAAATCATAACTGTGTACATATATTGTGTCTCCAATATCTAGATACCAGAAAACTGTTTAGTGGTGCTAACAAGCATTTATAATAATAATAATAATATAATAATAATAATATCTTTGTATCTTTGTATCTTTGTCTAATTTCAAACGGACATACATCATGAATTACAATTCACAGCATGAATGGATGACAACAAGTTATTACAGTGGCTCAATTTTACTATGAACATATTCAGTTTATTTTACTGTGAACATCACTGAACATATACAGTTAATTTTATCGTGCATTAACTCAACTCAACCCACCCCGACGGAAATCAATAAGATGCCCTTGTTAACATGGTCTCCTACCTTTCCTATCCTTGAAGAAGCAGAGCAGTTGTCCACAGAGAACCGCATAGTAGCGCTTCCATTTTCGATTGGTCACCTTAGATCCACCGGTCATTAACTCCTGCTTCCTCTCCAGAAATCCTTCCAGCTCCGCTGACGGGAGATTATTAACTTTGAACGATTTCTTTGCAAGACTCTTATCTTTATCCTTTGGCAAATCATGCTCAGCTGGAGACTTTTCGTGGCCAATCGACGAACTCCCTTGTGCAAAGTTCACACTCGACTTGCTCTGTGTTTCCCCTGAATGTGTAGGTCCCTTGGATTGCTGTGACCATGGAAGGTTCTTTCCCGCAGTCGGAGTTTCACCGTTCTTCGGTCGATTCTTTGACTGGCGAAAACTTGCTGTCCGTAAAAACACGCTGTTCAGTTCCTCTGATGTCAGCTTTGTTTCAGGTCTGTAATAAAAACAGTTGTTCTTCAAGCAACCTTGTACACTGTGTCCACGATAAAGTAGAACACACAATAAAGTGTCATAACTCAGTCAAAACATTTCGGATTTGTCTGAAATTTTAAACACAATAACAGTGACCATCTTTACACAATATCCTAAAGCCGATTAGAAATATTCTTGAGTTTGTCAAATTTATGAGCGTTTGAGATGCAGCACTGCAAAATGGACCTTTCCAACATGCACATTGCACAAGCTGAAAGGAAATGAAACTCAGCTATAAATTTTGTTCAAAATGCCATTTTTGTTCACGAACACATGACCGTAGACATAGACGCCACTGCTTCATGGTCCGGTCGATGATCACCTGGTCAAACAGCTGCCACTCTTCAATCAGACGAGCCCTACAGTTATCGATGTCATGAATACGGGAACGAAAAACGCGCTACTCCGGTACATGTATCCGGATCGAGGTCTGGACTGCTAGGCGGCCACAGATGCGGATATGAAGCCGATTGTCTTCCGGGACAGCTACTACACTACTACGTCTACGGTCGTGTGTTCGTGAACAAAAATGACACTTTGAGCGCCATTTATAGCTGAATTTTGCTTCCTTTCAGCTTTTGCATGTTAGAAAGTTCCATTTTCGGTGCTGTATCTCAAACGCTCATAAAGTAGACAAACTCACGAATATTTCTAATCGGCTTTAGGATCTCGTGTAAATATGGTCACTATTGTTGTGTTTAAAATTTCAGACAAATACTAAACATTTGGACCGAGTTATGACACTTTATTGTGTGTTCTACTTTATCGTGGACACAGTGTATTATTAAAAATTATAAGAACTAAATTGCATGAGTCTTGTGCTTAGTGTGTTGGACGTTCAACTTGGTGTTCAACTGAGATGCAAACTCAAATTCCACTACAATAAAAGAAGTCATATGCCAACTATGTGCCCTCAGCAAACGTAGCTTAAAAACGATTGCACTGGCTATACGCCATCAATTGGCAGCGAATATACCATGAGACAGGGCTGGCCACTCACGCCAGGATGTCCAATTGTGGGACACAGTAGATGACTGTTTAGAGCCCTCACCTTAAAATGCAGGGAGTATGAGTATGAGTTTGAGTCAACTCCGTTACTGTGTAATAGTGGGTGTGGCCTTTAAGCAAGTCCCCCACTTACCACCATTGATTGTTGATTGGTCATTAGATAATGGCATAAAAAAATGTATAATGTTAATAATAATAATGTATAATATAATAATAATAATAATACGCCATGGCCCATGGCTAAAGAAATCAACCTTTCATAGTCATAGCTGCATATCAGGACTAGTGCAAGGGACTTCTCAAAAGAACTAAATTATAAGGACTAGTGAATAAGGCCCCAAATTATCATAAATTAAATATTGAAGAACACAATAAACAAATCTGTTGCAACTAGCATATGAGGCAAAAAGATCATAAAACTGTAGAAATGATGTTTGTATTAGAAACTGTGGCTTACGCATCAATGTCTTCATTAATGTTCAGTTTTGAGTTGTTTCTGAATTCTTTGCTTTTCCTTCTTTCATCGTCGAGTCTTCTTTCCTAATTAAAAACAAATTAAACAAAATAAGTATAATTCAGAAAGTCTTATTTGAGTATTATTCGTACACTAAAATAAAAAATATACTCATTTAATTAATTATTAAATATTTTGTAAATCTAGAATAAGCATAGCTTCTTTACGAATGCATGCAATACTGAATACACAACTACATTGGAGCCAAATGTAGACCAACATAAAATATTATGAAATTGCAATAGCACTAGTGGTGGTGCTGATGACGGTAATATGATAATGATGATGATTACGATGACGATGATGATGATGACGATGGGATGGATGATGATGGTGATGATGACATAATGATGATGACATAATGACGTCATCATCATCAATAACAATTCAATAACAATGCAATCTTGTGAAGTAATTCATGAATGGGAACAAACAGAACAATGTTTAATACTTCAAGAATCCTCTCTTGTTCTCGTTTCATTTTCTTCTCCATGACATCCTCTTCTCTCTTCCGCTGCTCAAGATATCTCAGCTCTTCCTCACGCTTCTTCTGCTCCAAAAACGCTTGCTCCAACTACAAAAAATCATCAAATTATTACCTACACAATACACAAAATGCTTTTATGCCAATCATAATTAAAACTAGGTTTTATATAAAGCAATATGCTTTGGTGCCAGTTTACATAATAAA
The DNA here is from genome assembly GCA_945859605.1 of Lumbricus rubellus. Taxonomy (NCBI): domain Eukaryota; kingdom Metazoa; phylum Annelida; class Clitellata; order Crassiclitellata; family Lumbricidae; genus Lumbricus; species Lumbricus rubellus. The sequence goes on from OX243827.1 coordinate 7,463,723, forward strand.
TCACAGCATAATCAAGCCATAATTAATTAATATTGCTATTAATAATGGTTAATTAATAAATGGTTGATACTTTGTTCAACAGCCTTCAATAAACACATAAAAGCTAGTAGTTGATGAGGTGGAAGTAGTAGTAGTAATAGCACTAGTAGTAGTGAAAGTAGTAGCAGTAATAGTAGAAGTAGTAAAACAAAGGATCTATACCAATATTCATCAGTAGTAAATACCAGAGTTAGTCGCAGGATGGCGTTGAATCGGCTTTCCTGTGCAAGAACCATCTTCTCAAAGTCGCTGTGTTTCTTCAGCAATTCCTCCACGGATTCTATGGAATCGCCAACATCTGCATCCTCTACAAATGGTTTCTTCTCATCAATCCAGACGTCAAGGTGAGCCATCTCCAGCTTCAGGATCTACACGAAACAATGCAACAAACAGAACAGTTTTTATAAGAAAGTCTGTCATAAGTCAAACATGTAATAAATAGCAGGTTATAGTCATACAAAGACCATCTTTCATCCATGGGATCAGCAACCTTAAGCTGAACTGAGTTCCAAGACCTAAAATAAAATTTTAATGTGCATTAAATATCAATTTAATAGTAGTTAGGTACTAATACTTTGCATATGTTAACAGTATTTATCTCTATTATGTGCAATTAATAATAGTTATAATTACTTCGTATAATTTATCTCTTATTATGAGAAATTAATAGTAGTTATAATTACTTCATATATAATTTAAGAGTATCAATCTGCAATTAATAGTAGTTATAATTACTTCATATATAATTTAAGGGTATTAATCTGCAATTAATAGTAGCTATAATTACTTAACATACTTTCAGAGACAATATCAAATATCATGACAATTGTAAACCTACTTCCAGATCCAGATTCTGGTCGTAGATGAGCTTTCTTCGTTGCCACGTATCGAGAAGAGAAGCGAGAAGTTGATTCAGATGACTAACTTTACTCTGGATCTTCAAAAAATCATATAAAAACCACATATTGCAAGACAACAATTTCTTTACACGAAAAACAATGAGGCTCCTGAATACTCAAAAATTGACACAAAGTAAGTTGTGTCCAATAGACTTGGTACAAGTGGAGACCCATATAAAGTAGTAGTTGCAGGTAAAATATGAAGGATGGTCCATCTTAAGTTGAAATAATCTGGTCTTCGGTAAGTGTAGCATTGTCCGTTGAGATGTTAGTACAGTTTGCACTAATTAATTGAAAGCAAATTTCTATATGTAAACAACTGAACTCAGCACCTCTGATTGGTGTGCACTACAAGAGGTGCTACATAAATTTACAGATACAATACAATACAATGCAACTGACCTCATGAGACATGATGTTCTGTTGATCGACAAGAGCTTTCCCTTTACTTATGAAGCGCGAGATTTCTTTGTCTTTCACATCAATTTCCGTTTTGTTTTCTTTGTGCCGCTTCACGAGATTCTCGGCGCTAGCGACATCCTTCGCCAACTCATCTGCTGTCACTCGCGTCTGCATCTCGTTACACCAAGCGCTACGACGACAATCAATGTCACAATTAGTCTCATACAAACCACAAACGCGTATTATATGGCTCTAACGACATTGTATTGTATTCTATCTAAAAATTTACATAGCACCTCTCGCAGTGCAAACAAAACAGAGGCGCTTCCAGTGCAAGAGAACAAGAGAAAAGTTGTCTTAAGAAAGCGAAGAGGCACGTGGACCACCAGTAAATAAGGAGGAACGTGTCTTAGGAGGGAGCTGGTGCCACAGTTCGGGATCAAAGCTCATGTTTTATCCACATGTGGCAGTCCTTGCACTAAGCATTAGAACCATTAGTAGGTGAGGTTGGGAGCACCTCTGAGTAGCTAGTCCCCTTGAAGAGGCGCTATATAAATGCATCTAATGATTAGTAACTTGTATTAGACCTTCTATAATGAGTTTCTGCTGCATAAGAAATGGTATTACAGAATTCCCATATTAACTTGGATAAAATCACAAACAATTAAAAGCACTTTGAACGAACCGATGGACTTCATAGTCATCCAAGTAGAGCTGGGCCTCCAACGACTGCTTAAGTCGCGTACTGTGTTCACCAGACTTCTCAAGAAGTCTCAGCCAAGCCGTCATCATATCTGATCGACTTGATCGGACTTGACTTTCTGCTTCAGAAAACGAACGTGTCAGATTTCTAGGAGTTGATGATAGAAACTCAACCTTCTCTTTGATGGCTGCCAGGTCTCTCTAACAACGACAACAGAACAAATTCATCATCATCATCATCATCATCATCATCATCATCATCATCATCATCATCATCATCATCATCATCATCATCATCATCATCATCATCATCATCATCATCATCATCGTCATCGTCATCATCATCATCATCATCGTCATCGTCATCATCATCATCATCATCGTCCGTGGGTTCAACACCCGTTGGTGTCAATCGCAAGTTTCTCTGTTTTTACAGAACAAATTACAAATTACAAATTTCAATGCATCAGAAATTCTAACTACTTATGAAGAAAACTTGGGAAAAATATCTTTGAAACAATATTGAGAAAAGTACGTTCTCTAATTGACCAGCTGCCAGCCACATCTCAGAGCGTACACATAAGCATACATAACCCATTGAGTTGACAGTAGACATTCTAAAAACAAATTATTCTAAATACAAAATCATATAAAATGAGCAATTCACAGGCAGCACACAACTATTATCCAAATATTTTCTAAGCTTGAATGTACTCTCTATAACAGGGGTTCTCAAACTTTATTTTTATTGTACCCCCAAGTAAAAAAACCGAATGGTGGCGTACCCCCAGCAAAGTCAGATCAGAAACAAAATGGCGTTGACTAGTCACCATTGCAGTGACAACTAAAAAGTTCTTTTAATCATTGTATGGTGTGGCCTATTAGAGTCGTATAGCCGACATACAGGAAGCAAAATTGAAAATAGGCCTATGCAGTTTTAATCATGCAAATGATGCAATCACATCAGCAAAATGGAAAATTGGTCTATAATCCCTGTAGGCTAAGAACGAGCTAACCTATAGCGTTATATTGCAGCGTGCTTGCAATGTTTTGACTGAGGTAGCCTACAGATTTTTAAAAAATTACCTGGTTTAATATTTGTCAATTTCAAACTCAAATTTAGCCCATATTTATTTTTGATAGCAAGAATATAGGCATACAGTTCAAAAACTAGTTTCAAACAGATAATTATATAATTATGTGACGTGCGGAAAGGAATCACAAATTTTAAAGCTCGACCAGAAATTTATCCTTAAAACAATTCAGCTATCCTTATTGAGCTCTATAGCCTAATAGCTTGCGCTCATTGCATGCGCTGAGAATTTATGACTTTGGTTTCAACCAATTATACATTATTTTGATTCAAATTTATAGTGACACATAAACATGTTGCATGCACTATTATATAGGCCTAAGCTTAAGCTTAGCAGGCCTATGTGAGTTTAATCACATGTTGTGAAAGAAAGAAATGACGATGCTGTTGGATGTTGCAACGTTAAAAGTCATTGCTAATCATGGAAAAATGGACACAAAGTCCATAAACTCAAAAAAAAAATGTATATTTCTGGAAATTTTCGCGTACCCCTTACCGGCACCTGGCGTACCCCTTGGGGTACGCGTACCACAGTTTGAGAACCGCTGCTCTATAAGTTTGTTTGTGTACGAGACAATATTCACACAATGCCACTGTCTCAGCTGTGGCCACGTTATAGTAAAAAGTGAGATGAAGACCAGATAATTATATTTAGTGTCCAACCTCGAACACATCATGTTTGCCAATGAGAGTGCGAACTGATTCCACGTCATGGCCGTAGTTGTCTGTTGCCAAAGCCAACTTCTTCTCTTCAATCCATCCGGTTGTGTTGTTCACTTCACGAATGTACAAGTGCACGTCTTTAGCAGCAGCCAAACGCTACAAACAGAAGATGGTATCAAATGTCATCATCTCTTAGGGGTCTATTGCTATGACATAGCACCGTGTACTTGTGAGTCTGAACTAATAAAGAAGAAAAATTATATTATTATTAATACCGGTAACACAATGTACAATACATGGTATGCGCTTCCATAAAATACCAAATCATAATTTGCAATTGGATGTTTTAAATTTTCATTCAACAGTCTAAACAGTTCCTCTGAATCAGTTTACTTACAGATTTTGTCTCCCATGCATGCTCAAACTGTCTTGTTTCTCCAAAGAAACTTTACTACTTAACATTCACTGAAGAAAGAACTCCAAACTTTTACTGCATAACTGAATTCTAGTTCAAGAAAGGATGCAAAGAACTTCAAAACCAAAGCACTATTCTGTGTAAATACTATTCAGACCATCAGAAAATAGAGTAAGATTTTTTTCAGTGAACTGTTGAAGCCAAGTTCAAGACATGAACAATTGGTAGAGTCATTGATATTGCAAAGCTCCACTAATAATGACGACAGGCCCCCATTTTTTGTGACAGTAAATTTAAACAGCGCCACATCAATAGAACCTCATCAATGATGCCTTTCAATAGCCTTACAGTTCACAAAGTGCTACATTCTACCGACCCACCTTAGCTGTCCATCTTAGCCTGACTGACTCTCAGGACTTGACCCACTGCCTATCAATTTTGTTTTGATTAAGCGCCTGTGAATAAGCTGGTTCCCGCGACTTCGCTTTTGTGGGCACTGTAGAAGTCTCGAGATTACGATTACAGCCCGATCTCTGCTCTGAGAAAGGTAATGTGATAACCAAGGCTGACTGAATCCGTTAAAACTTTGAACAGTTAAAATTCTGATGGAAATTTCTATTTAAAAAATGTTAGCGGCAGAGCAAACCTTGCGTCTGGACTGAGCGAGGTCGTTTAGATTGGACCACATGCGACCGATCATTTCAAGGTGTTCTTTTATCGCTCGACTCTCACTGTGGCCGCTAGATGTCAGGCTGGTTGCAGTCGCATTCAAGTGCTTCAGCTTCTCTTCGTTCACCGTTAAGTCACGAATGAAGTCATCAAACTTTTGCTGAAGTGTCTAAACATTTATGATCGTGATTATTATTATGGCTGGTACTGATAAAATTAAAATTGAGCCTATGCCTACCAACTTTCAAAGTACAATAGCTAATTGGATGGATTGCTCGTCCAACCAGTTGGCTATTGTACTCAGGTGACATTACATAATAAACAACATTCAATTCATGAGAGGTGATGAAAGTTGATGAACTTTCTGTTCTAAATGACTATAATGTCACTTGAGCTGGCACAGGCAGTACTTAAGTGAAGTACTTAATCATAAGATAGATCATGCAAGAACAGCACAAAATAAGCCTTTCCGAATTCAGAGAGATCTTTAAAAACCTCGGGTACATATATAAAACAATAATGATAATAACGACAACATCATACAATCTTGATCAATATGCCGAACATTTATCAAACCTGCACATGATCCAGATCACGGCCATAATCATCAGACGCCGCAACTGTTTCCTGTTCCTTAATCCACCTTCCGAGGATATCCGCCTCCCGATAGAACTCAAACAGATTCTTCGACTCGGTCAGTTTCTGACGTCTTGCATCAGCCAATGTCTTCAGCTCGTGATATTTCGACTCCGTTGCTGCCTGCTGTTCCTTCACGTTCTTCCGGTCGTAGTGAGTGCGAGAAATCAGTTCTCGACTCAAAGTGGCCAACTTCGAAACAGAGTTGTTGAAGTTGGTAATGTTCAGATCCAAAGCATCAAGTTTCTTCAGCAGGGCCTAATAAAACAACAACATCATCATACACATAATTAACATAAAATATAATCGATGAAACTTATTGTTTCATATTACTCTGGCTGACATCCATTTTCTGCCTACCAAAAGTCACACTTGTTGATAGCAATAAATATAGCCAAGAAATGTGATTAAATGGTGACACATGAATTCACTGTCTTGAGACACACATGTCATATACACTGGCATAAAGCTTACCTGTATTAAATAAGAAAAGCTGTAGTCATCTAAGAAAAAATCCATGTTATACAGTGAAAATAGTAAGTTAACAGGAATCAGCTTCTGGTCCTTCGTGCTTCGATTAAGTTAAAAGCAGCATTACTTTGAGATGAAAGAAATGTTTGACAACTCACTGATGTCGCATCCCCATCCTTGCCGTAGTCTTTGGTCAGAAGCTGCAACTTCTTCTCGTTCATCCATGCCTCAGCTTCCATCGATTCAAAGAAGAACTGAACAGCAGAGAAAATAGCATTTTACAACATCAGCTGCATAATCACTATAAACTCAGCTCTGCTACCACCACCATCTACCATCACCGCTATTACTACAAACAACACAACAACTACTACCCACCACCACTACCACCACCTACAGTTATTACCATCATCAGTACCAACATTGTTACCACCACTGCCCTTACCCCCACCATTACTAATACCATCACACTTACCATCCCTACCGCCCTTACCATTATCACCACTACAACTGCCACCATCATCGCCACTGTTACCACAACCACTATTAACACCCTTTCCACCCCCCTCACCATTACTGCCACCACAATTATTACTACTATAACCACCACTGCTACCAGCACAACTGTTAAGTACCATTACTTCCACTAAACAAATGAACTTTAAAAACAACTCTCTGTTTGCGATTCAAATGAATCCTGTAGTTGTGATTTTTTTACCACCACCTGCATCACCACAACTGTTACCACAACTACTGTAACTAACACTACCACCACATCCATCAACACAACTGAATGAAATTAAAACATAAACTGACCGTTTGTGATTCGAATGAATCCTGAAGTTTCGATCTTCGTTCGGCAATAAGCAACTTCAGTTCGTCAAGCGTTTCGTGCAACTGAGCGACGTACTGTTTGATGTCATCAGTCGCTGGATGTCGCTTTGACGTCAAGTCCTCTGCAGTCGTCAAAACTCCTTCTATCGCTGGTTCATGCGCAGCTACCTCATTCTCCAAAACCTAGCACAAGTCATTTAAGAATTTCTTATAATTATTAATCCCTACAATTTTTACTGACAAATGATTGCCACATTCATTCATTCATTCATTCATTCAGAAAACTTATATAGCGCCCCTTCAAGAAGCCTATTCAGAGGCGCCTTCAGACCAGCCACGGCTAAAAAGATAGGTATACTCATACAGTATCTTTCTTCAAGGAAATGAATAAGCTACTTCCCAGTAGTTTTAGCTTTCTTTGCTGCTGTAGAAATATCGGAATTAAAATCATGATGATTACGTATGATTATAGTAGCACTAAATAACGCTCTTCTAATCAGAACAGCAAGAGGCACTAAGGCTACAGTTGATAGAAATTAGCATTAGCAGTCTTCTGTTTTTTAACATATCAGTTATTACTGAAACTTCGAATAGAATCAACGTAGCAGTTGCACAACAGAAACTAAATGAATTCTTTCATAAGATGCTATATGACTGCACAATTAATTCTGAATAAAGTAAACAAATATCTGGTTCATGTTATACTTCGTCCTCACTCAGCTTCCTCTCAGCTTCCACTTCGTCCTCACTCTAAAATTGCTGTGGCTCAGTCGCGATCATTTGCCTCAATATATTTAGAATGTGCTTTCTCCTTCAATCTGTTCACTCTACAACTATTCTGTCTGGCAGTCTCTATACTTCCTACTCTCTTCTCAAAACCCGCTTCTTCTCACGGGCCTTGCGCACTGAGAGCGATTCTGAATGGTTTCACCCTACTAAATGCGCTTTATAAAATGCTTAAACAGAATACAATACGAAACAAAACTGTTGTAAATTTTAAAAAATGGAGCATCTGCATCTGACAGGCGTACATTGCGGTGTGGTGGTGTAGTGGTGGCGTTATTGCCTTGGAGCCGGAAGGTTCGAGATTCGAATCCACCTCGCCACGTAAGGACCATGGGCAAGTCCTTCACTCACAATTGCTCAGCACTTCGGCGTGAAACTCCGATGCAGTGTCCGCTCTGCATTCGGGAGCGCCTCTGAGTAGTGAGCTTGAAGGGGCGCTATAACAAGTGCACATACAAACAAACAAACAAACATATGCATGCAATATATTACACAAAGGCAGCCAATGATACATGGAGCCAGGATACAAAGATAGAAAAGTTTTTTGCAAACACCTCATGTTGCTTCTGAAGATTAACAACTGCCATGAGATTTCCACCGAGATCGGGCGACATAGCAACCGCACGTTTCTCGTCGATCCACGAAAGTTCATCTTCAACGTCGCGACGAAACAATTGGAACAATAGCGCGTCATTCAAGATGTCCTTTCGCACCTGGAGTGGTTCAGCCAGCGAAGCATACCTGAGTAAAGGTGCAGCAGTTTTTTAAATAACTGCACTCCACCTGTATTAAATTTAACTTTCGATATCCAAAGTCAATATACCTGGAGTGGTTCAGCCAGTGAAGCATACCTGAGTAAAGGTAAAGCAGTTTTGTTTTTTCAAATAACCATACTCCACTTGAACGACATAAAGGATTGGTGCAGAGGCCCACTACAGGATCTGTCCCACATGGCGCAGGGCAGATATGGATGGAAAAAGAAGACAAAGCTAACAATGGACACCTACGACCATACTGCTCAAAAATGCTCATTGCGAATGATGATGATGATGATGATGATGATGATGATGATGATGATGATGATGGTGATGATGATGATGACCTGCATTAAATTCAACTTTAGATATCCAGAGTCAAAGTTTATTTTACATATCTAGATGGTTAATAAAATGACTCCTGATCAGCAAAAGATTCATTTCAAATTGGGACTTATTATTATTATTATTAAATTATTATTATTAAATAAATTTGTAACGCGCGCAAGGTCACACTAAAATGCGATTGCATCTGTGGCGCAGATAGTCAAGCGCCAGAGGAAGATGCAATTAGAGATTTCATGTGCTTGAAAGTCAAGCTTATATAGTTAATAAAAGTGAATCCTTTTTCTCACCTTTCAAACACACCTTCAGCGCGTCTGTTGAGCTGAGACGACAGAAAGTGATTCTGGGAACTGAGCTCGATGGCTGAGTTGCTCAAAGAACGGACCTTGCTCTCATTGTTTGCAACATCCTCTTCGAGGCGCTACAAACAATAGAAGACAATAGCATTACAATAATCCTCTTCAAAGCGCTACAAACAAAAGAAGTCAATAGAATTACAATAATCCTCTTCAAGGCGCTACAAACAAAAGAAGTCAATAGCATTACAATAATCCTCTTCAAGGCGCTACAAACAAAAGAAGTCAATAGCATTACAATAATCCTCTTCAAGGCGCTACAGACAAAAGAAGTCAATAGCATTACAATAATCTAGTTTCACTGTAATCTGGTGACTATTAATAGCCATGTCAATATTGTTCTTTCTGCTTGCTCCTTATTACATTTATTTCTTGAAATTGCTATCGTCATTGAAGTGACCTTGATACAAGTAAGCACAACAAATAGTACAAAGTCTATAAGTAACAAAGAGCATTTGCAGAGCTACATTTTGTAGCGTTGCAAGACTCGTAGCACCAAGCCCTCATTCAATTTAATAGCATTGTTTCAACTACATAATTTACACTAAAGAAAAGACAAGACAAGAAAATCCTTTAAGTCTGACCAATTACTCTCCACTTTAAATCTCTAATTGTACCATGCTAATGAACATACCCAAAATCATCGAGCTCATGCAAACAGTCAAATATTCTAAACTCACGACATAATTTTATTAACATCTACAAGAGGTTTACAGCATCAAAATACCTGATGATGTGTTAGCAAATCTTTGACACTGGTGACATCCTTGAATTGACTGTCAGAGGAGGCAAGTTGAGATTCAATGTCATCGATCCAAGACTCAACATCATCGCCAATTCGATGAAACAATACAGCCTGCAAAAAGAAGATCACCTAAGTCTATTAATATCATTTAGATATAGATAGAATAGACAGAACTACCAATGACTTATAATTGAAAAAGCACTGAAAATAATTTGGATTCCTTAATTTAATTAGCTATAATCTAATCTTAAATGCAATACATTGCAATACAACACCGCATTTCTCAATTGTCACACTATGTGTTTGCAACTGGCTGCTTTATATAGCACCTCTAAAACATTTATAAAAGTTTAAAGGTTACATAGTACCTCTAAAACATTTCAAAAGGTTTAAAGGTTACATAGTACCTCTAAAACATTTCAAAAGGTTTACAGGTTACATAGTACCTCTAAAACATTTCAAAAGGTTAAAAGGCTACATAGCACCTTTAAAACATTTCTAAAGGCTTAAAGGTTACGTAGTACCTCTAAAACATTTCAAAAGGTTCAAAGGCTACATAGCACCTTTAAAACATTTCTAAAGGCTTAAAGGTTACATAGTACCTCTAACACATTTCAAAAGGCTTAAAGGTTACCTAGTACCTCTAAAACATTTCTAAAGGATTAAAACTGACTGAAGTCTCTCAAAAGTACCAGAAAGCATAAATGAAAGACATTTAACTCAAGGCTGAAATTATAAATCTGAAACTTATGGTGAGCATAAGCAAATTACAATGTATTTCCACAAGCAAATTCGGTTTAAGAAAGAATTCTTAACAGAATGACACAACTATTTGATGTTGAATGCAAAAGCTTCCTTTACAGAACTTGATTAGAAAGCATTCATCTCCTAAGATACAATGTCATTAGCATTTTCAATGACAATGCTAGTAGTAGTAGAGCTACGAATGTACATCAATACATGCATTTGGTTCTCCAAAGAAGTATTGATATCAGATGCTGTAAAGATGTCAATTGCCTAACGATGTCGACAACTTATGTGCACTGTTACACAAGTCTGTACCTGATGACAAATTATGTGCACTGTTACACAAGTCTGTACCTGATGACAAATTATGTGCACTGTTACACAAGTCTGTACCTGATGACAAATTATGTGCACTGTTACACAAGTCTGTACCTGATGACAAATTATGTGCACTGTTACACAAGTCTGTACCTGATGACAAATTATGTGCACTGTTACACAAGTCTGTACCTGATGACAAATTATGTGCACTGTTACACAAGTCTGTACCTGATGACAAATTATGTGCACTGTTACACAAGTCTGTACCTGATGACAAATTATGTGCACTGTTACACAAGTCTGTACCTGATGACAAATTATGTGCACTGTTGCATAAGTCTGTACCTGATGACAAATTATGTGCACTGTTGCATAAGTCTGTACCTGATGACAAATTATGTGCACTGTTACATAAGCCTGTACCTGATGACAAATTATGTGCACTGTTACACAAGTCTGTACCTGATGACAAATTATGTGCACTGTTACACAAGTCTGTACCTGATGACAAATTATGTGCACTGTTACATAAGTCTGTACCTGATGACAAATTATGTGCACTGTTACACAAGTCTGTACCTGATGACAAATTATGTGCACTGTTACATAAGTCTGTACCTGATGACAAATTATGTGCACTGTTACATAAGTCTGTACCTGATGACAAATTATGTGCACTGTTACACAAGTCTGTACCTGATGACAAATTATGTGCACTGTTACATAAGCCTGCACAAGATGACAACTTATGTGCACAGTCGCATAAGTCTGTAACTGATGACAAATTATGTGCACTGTTACATACATGTAAGCCTGCACAAGATGGCAAATTATGTGCACTATAACATAAGTCTGTACCTGATGAGCCTCTTGTAGAAGTTGTGTTTTTTCTTGGGTAATTTTCATCAGGTCATTCCATTTTTCTTCCAAGTCTACAATCTTCTCACTGATGTCATCACTGGCAAAGTGGTCGCCGCTAACCAGCTTCTTTCCCTCCTGAAATAACAAACAATGCATATAAAGCCGCTAAATAGAAATTTCTTTACAAGTAAAATGTGATAAATTTTTATCTGAAAAACTCTGAGATTCAAATATCCGAAAAATAATTACCGGTACTCTTTAATCATTTTCAGATGTGCAACAAATGAAATAATGTTGAGATTATAAGTAAAAGTTTTGAGAAACAGTTATTGTGTAAAGACTAATCATGATGCTTATTGCTTAATCAATATTAATAACACTAATCACAAATATAATTCTAATTTAATATTTAAGAAACTTTCTCTTCAAACTCTGAAGACAAGGTCTGACACTTAAAAAAAGATTAATAATGAAATAATAATACTAATTATTAATAATAATTAATAATAATGCACAGAACAAGATGTATTAAGGAACCAGATCTATACTAAAGTAATAAACCGTTTTCAAAATAGTGGCAGCGTGCATGTATTGTATAAATTTATGATTGAATTAATTATAAATCATGCAAAATGATGAACCGACCTCAGTCACGACATCAACTCTCTTTCGATTGGCCAGAATCTCCGCTTCAAATGCCTGATGCTTCTGTATTTTGTCCTTGAGGTTGGAAGGATCCTGGTAGGACACGCTGTGTGCCACCTTCAGCTTCTCACCGAGCCAACTGTTTGCCTGTGTGTATCAGACAAAAGAATGAACCCACATTCAAACACAATTGTTCATCAATCATCATCTGACCATCTCAAAAATAGTGCATCAAGTTACAAACTGATCCTCTGAATACCTGATTAGCTATTCCTCAAGAAATTGACTGATGCCTGAAACATACGTTAAGTACCGTAATGTAGACCTGTGCATTTATGATACACTTAGTAGGGATCAAAAAGTATGTTCTAAAATGACAACCCGATAATTTTGCTATTCGGCTACAATTTATAATATCATTTTATCTGTTGCAAAGTGCTTTTACAAGGCTGCTGTTGTTAAAATGCACTTATTCAGCTAGATACATCCTAGAAGTACTGATGATGCCATAGAAATTGTCTTGATTACAATTACAATTACAGCACATACATTGGTGCATGGATATTGTAATCATAATGATGATACCTCGAGAACATTGCACAGAAACTGTTGGTAGTTTCTTGAATCGTTGAGCGCTGTTCGTCTTTTGTCAGCGGCCAGCATCAGGTGATTCTCCTTCGCGAGAGTCGAGTCCAGACGAGCCTTGATCTGATCGGAGGCGTAATGCTCCTGTGAGAGAAGAGCCCTGGCCAGCTGTTCCAGGGTGCCAACCTTCTCCCCCTGCGCCTCAACTGTTGTCATGAAACCATCCAGCTTCTTCTGCAGCTTTGTGACACTTGATATTGAGTTCTACAAGGACCAGTTATAACTTAATTATTATTTATTTATATCAGTAGTCTTGTTTACAGTTTTCAATTCAACTGTCTTCCTTGAAATAATACAGGGGACACAAATACCTCATTGAATCTAAAAAGTGGTTTTCGATTAATCGTTAAACGTGAAATTAACCAATTTAATTAATTAATTATTAACAATTAATTGTTAATTAATCGTTAACTTCTGCAGCCCTAATTAGTACAAATGAAAAGTAAAGATAAAGAATAAAATGTTTAATATTTTTAAACTGCCTTTGCAAATACGTATATTCAAAAGCATACTTTAGCCATAATAGGTTAGAAGGCTCACTTGCAATGCATACAGCACGAGTTTTATGTTTGAAAAGTTTTATGTTTGCAAAAGTTACAGCTATTTAAACTTTCTGAGGATGATAACCATGTAAAGACCTTGACCAAGTCATTCACTCAAAATTGATTAGTATCGTCGTATATTTTTGCTTCGAAAATTTCCCAATTTGCAGGGGAATGAATTTTCAACAATCCCTGAAAGTTTCACTTGAAAAGTTTTATGTTTGCAAAAGTTACAGCTATTTAAACTTTCTGAGGATGATAACCAAGTAAAGACCTTGACCAAGTCATTCACTCAAAATTGATTAGTATCGTCGTATAATGCTTAACCATTAGATAATGGCAAATGATTACGATAATGCATTGTAATAATAACTCACTCCCATATCATCATTTGCAAAGAACAACTCCTTGCTGGATAGCCATTGGTCTGTTTCATCAGCATGCTTCTCATAAATCTACAGAAAGAATTCAGAACATAACACAATAAACACAAACATAACACGATACAACACGACACAACATATCACAAGTTCACGGCATATCATAGTCATATGGCAAGCACAACATAAAACACCGCAACATAACAAACCCGATTGTGTAAACATTATATCCTTTTTTATATTCAGGATTTTATACATGAATAACTCCAATTCTGGCAGGAGGTCGTTTTTCATATGCATCATCAAATAAATCAATAATAACTCACCTGTAAGTCGTATTGCTGAGTGAGGATAAGTTTCTGTTTTGTCCAAGTATCACTGAGAGCATTCCAGGTCTTTTCAACATCCTCGAGATGTTCATTCACCTCCTCCTCACACGATAGCTGAGGCTGTGCAATCAGACGTCTTCCACGGTCAACAAGCAACTGATAGTTTGGAAAACGTCCGGCAATTTCAGTCTGCAAACAAATTATTATTACATCTAAACACATTCAATAATACCAAAAACTGTCCGTAAATTTAATATTCTAAAGTAATAAAGCCAATTAGTTACAAATATTTAGCTACTGTAACAACCTAATAGAAAGAGAAAGAGTATAGTGCCGGGAATCAAGGAGGGATCGGGGAGAAGGGGAAGACCATGCAGAGAATGGTTGCAGGACATTGAAGAATGGTGCGGGATGAATACACAGGAACTGACACACCGGGCACAAGATAAGGGAATTATGGAAGAAAGTAGTCAATTATGCACAGAGGACAACTACAGGCATCAGCCCACAGATCATGAAGAAGAACAATCTGATTGATAAATTATCATAGCTAACTTTAGATCTTTTACACAGCCATGGTCATAATGTATTTAGCCGCCTTCAAAAAGACATTACCAGATGTTCAGTTACATACTGTTTAGAAGCATACAGAACATTAAAAGCCTGAAACATGAAATTTACCTTTCTATCAAGGTGAGCTTCTAGCCCGTCCTTAGCTTCCGAAACGCTGTCTGTTCTGTGATCTCGCAAAACCATTTTTTCAATCATGTCATCACACCAGGTAATCTGTGAATTACGACAAAACATCAAATAAGAGCATAATAATTGTTAACATTCTGGAAGTTCTAGACGACACAGATCCCAACTTCATAGATTAGATATATATCCAGGTTTTAAAGAAATTAAATTTTATTTAGACGTGCTGGGGATGGGAGCACCTCTGAGTAGTTCCTTGAAGCGATGCTATGCAAATTCATTTAATGAATGAATGAATGAATGAAATAAGAAACTCCAGGAAGTCACCTGTTCTTTGGCGTCAGCCAGATATTTCAGAAGCACGTACTTCTCTTGTAGTTTATCTTTACTAAACGTCAAACAGAAAACAATTTATTCTAAAACTACTGACTCAAAAACCGATTTTTCCAGCAAAATTATCAGCACTTCAGCCATCATTCAAAGAACCATAACAATATTTTAAGATTTTCAATGAATTGCATGTTTTAGTCAACTTTTATGCTAATGGACTCAAACTTGGACCTGGATCTTTAGTGATCTTTAAATGGAATTCATCACGATATCGTAGGCTAAGTACCGTATAAGACCTAAGACATGACTTGTTACGACACATCTTTGTACTTGCGACAAGTGCGATTCACAAGCCTCACTTAGACGACCAACTACTAAGTCGGGCAACTAGAGCGTGGTTATAGTTAGCGCGCATGCGCAGTATATATTAATAGGCAACTGCCATCCCACAGACACTATATATTTAAATGAGCTGCCCGCATATGAGGTAAACAAAGGCCGCGGAAGATGTCTCAGGCGGTGGCCTACATTATATTAAGAGGCGACCGCCCCATAGACGTTATATAAATAAATGGGCTGTCCGCGTACATGGAAATAAACAAAGACGTTACATCGCCCGCGGAAGATATCTCGGGCGGTACATTTTGCGATCTAAAATGCATTTTGTCACATATTAAAGGCATTTTGTGACGACGAAAACGAAAAGCATAAATCAGTTCATCGTCCCACACCAGTGGAACTAAATGTGGTGCCACTAAAACACTCTTTGATGGTGTAAACCGCGTCGAAATGAACGAATCGCAAATGTTCCGCCGGCCTTGTTTTGACGTTAGGACAGCGACTAGTAGACTTAGACGACCTTCCCAGGCCGCCTAGCGTTAGTCGTGACTTAGACGTCTAAGAGGTGGTGGTGAATTCCAATTTAACGCTAGTTGCCATTAAAGATGCGACTAAGAGATAAGACGTGTCTGAGACAAGCCCATAAATTTGGCCCCTGATATAGGTGGACTCAACAACATCACTATGGCCAAGATGGCGAAAATTTTCGTTACATGCAAAAATGGAGATCTGTGAGATAATTTTACCGATCGGTAGCAATGCCATTCAGCTGGATCCAGTTTGCTTTAATATCTTTCAGTTTCTTCGCAGATTCATCAAGTTTATCGGGATACTTGCGATCAAGCTTGCCAAATACAGCCTCCAGTTTCTAAATAACATATGAATAAAGAAATAAGTGAACCGTAGCAGTATTGATGAATATGCAGAATGCTATTTTTAGACTATATCAAAGTCAAACAGCCCAGTTAATAACATCCCAAACAATGACCGATATAGTAGCTTTTCTAGAAGGGGCGCTATATAAGTTTATAGAATGAATGGTTGCATGGTATGAAACCATCAACTTCCCACCCAAAGCACCCTGACTTATACTCCAACCAGTATAACTAACTACAGACCTGCTGCAGATGTGGACACTAAGTTAATAATATCTTAGAATATGATACAAACAAGACTTTCTGTGGAGGATATAAGATACCTGTATCTGTTGGTGCAGTGCAATCATGTCCAGTTCTATAACTTCTTGCTTTCTCTGAAGAGCTTGGATCATCGTCAAGTCCTTGTTTTCAAGGTCATCAAGCGACAGTAGCGACGACTACATTCACATAAAAATAAAAATGCGATGACTACATTCACATAAAAATAAAAATGCGATGACTACATTCACATAAAAATAAAAATGCGATGACTACATTCACATAAAAATAAAAATGTCTCAAACTTAGAATTCAACACATGGACAACTTCTTGATGCAGTTTCAGATTAATATCACTGATCTGATCTCAATGACATAAAATAATATTTTTAAAAACTACTCTCAACCTTAGTTTCTGCCAAAGAACCCAAAAGCTAACCACAATAACTTTAACAACACCCATTATTATAGCGAGTGTTGAAGTACATACATGTACATATAGAACACATTAAGAAACTACCGCTGCATGAATGTGTAATGTAAAGTAAAGTGCATTTAGTGTAATGCACTATTATTAAACATAGATATTGGAACTCAGTAATAGATCTGGACAGTTTGCTTTAAAAACATGCCATTTGCGAAGAAATGGTGAGTCAGTATGAGAGTCAATCTTCTGCACAGCCATACAGCCGTTGATTGCCTCAGTGCATCAAAATATAAACTGAACTAAGTTTAATTACATGCAAAACAATCTGCAAAAGCATCCGAAGCAAACGTAGAACATGCTCTGTGCTTCCAATGTTAAGCAATCTTAAGACACACAGAAACACTACACACCAAGTAAGTTCATGCACTAGCGTGAGTCAAAAATCTTTTTAACAAGTGTGACAAAACTTGACATGCAGCATACTCCATAAAGTGATTGCTTATATTTCACATGCTTCTATCAATACCGTAAATGTCTTCAGGTTAAAACATAAATCCAAAAGCAACAGGTGAAATTACGAAAGTATTCTGTTTCGCCCGACTGACTGGACGAGAACAATTACTATGGTTCAACATGCAAACAATTCATAATTATCTGCAGGTGTGATGCACAAAGGTAATACAATCGTTTAATAAACCTCTGTAGAAACTCTTTCGATGTGTGGTCGTTGCAGAACTGGACTTCTGATTCAAGTGAAAACATGGCCGCATCAATCGAATATAAATCGAACAAGCGGACCCATAGTTTTCTTTCTTTTTTAATAAAGTCACTAATCATGTGCTCAAAAGTGACTAAATCTGAGGTGCAAAACAAGTGTGCAAAACAAACTTTCCTGGGAAGTCAGACATTGCCCATTCACCATACTCAAACTCAAAATCACTGCATTACAGAACAAGCATATTACAGAATAAGTGAGTAATTACATTAACTTTATCAATCCCCTTGAAAAACACACAATGGGACGTACAACATGAAACATTGTTACGATACATCAAAAGAATAATCAGGTATCAAAGATGCATATTAATAAGAAGTTCGGAGGAATGAACAAAATATATTATTGTCAAAGAGAATAGAGTGCTTTGACACATGGGATTGGTGCAGGCATTCTTCAATAGGAATGAGTGAGTGCTCTTGTCAATAAAGGTGGTCAGAGTGGTGCTTAGATGCAGTGAATATTTCTATGTGCCACTCAAAAATTGGGTGCTTTTTGAGTCAGATTAGAACCAACCTTCATTGCTTTATCCTGTACACATAATTTAAAAAATATGTAGCTAAAGACAAGTAAATACATTTTTAGTTTTAAGCTTTGACACAGTTGCAAAGGGTTCTTACTTTGAAGAGGAAAGGAAGAAATCCAGTATGCCAAAACATGCAAATTGCAGTCTGCCTAATATTATAATAAAACAATATCTGCATAATTATACTGTTGAAAGGGTGCTCTGAACAATTAAATGCTGATGAATAAAAGATAACTGCAGCGTAAAACACTGACCATAGTACAAAAGACACCTACGGCATAATGGTTATTACGCGTACAAAACGCAAGAGTACTCACAATGAAAAGCAGCAAATACATGTATCGTATCATATCGTATCCAAAAATGTATAGAGCGCCTCTCGCAGCATGGACTACTCAGAGGCGCGTCCAGCAAAGAAGCCCCAGAGGAAAAGAAATGACTTGAGAGTGAGAGGATACAGGGAGCAGCCCAGACATGAACTTAGGCCATAGAAGAGAGCAAAAACATTCCATGTGGAGGAAGCTATCACAGCAAATACTTGGCTCTCAGCCAAGGCACACCGAACACAGAAGTAAGATGATGAAGTACACAGATGGTTGATTTGCTAATCTAACCTTCTCGTTGATTCGCTCATTTACATCGTCCAAATCTCGATTGAACGCATGAATCTCGAGAGCCATCGACAGAAGTTTCCGGTGACCATCGAGCGAATTTTGTATTGTTCTCCATCTGTCAATGTTATTGTTATTATTATTGCTGATATTAATTAATTAATTAATTAATTAATAAATAATTAATTATTAATAATTAATAAATAAATATTATTAAGTTTCCGGTGACCATCGAGCGAATTTTGTATTGTTCTCCATCTGTCAATGTTATTGTTATTATTATTGCTGATATTAATTAATTAATTAATTAATTAATTAATTAATAATTAATTATTAATAATTAATAAATAAATATTATTAAGTTTCCGGTGACCATCAAGCGCATTTTGTATTGTTCTCCATCTGTCAATGTTATTATCCCGAGAGCTATAATTTCAAGTCTATAGGCTCAAATCAAAACCAGAGCAATATCCTCAAAAATAAAAATAATAATTAAGTTCTTAATTAATGACTGTATTGAACCTGTATCCTTCTGTTACCTGTATCCTTCTGTTCTTCGTACCAGCATGGAACCATTCAACCTTCTCCCTCCACATATGCCCATTGAAATAATACTTTTAAAAGATCGTGATGAAAACGATAAATAATTTATCATTAATTCTTACTTTAACTGATTACTGCCAACAAAGGAATGACTACACATACGCTAATAACACTCATGAATGGAAGACATTTTGCAAAGAATTCAGATACTGTAGCAATTCTTACTTTGAGGTCAGAGAGTCCCTTTGACCTTCTATGACCTTCGTGTCTGTTCGACCTTGCCTAATAAGCTTATCTCCTAACTTCTTGATTGCAGCCACTCGATCGTCATCAACGGTGATGCCCTGGAAAATAATACTTCTCAAAATCAGAAAACTACGATATCCTACAAGAACATTAATAAGTTGAATGATGGCTACATTCTCATATGGTTAGCTCAATCACAAAACTAAATTGTAATATACTATAACAAGACCAGATTTAACGAATAAAACACTTATATGAATCATGGCTGTAAAGTACCAGAAAAAGGGTATTTATCTGACGACCATTAATAAGACAATCCCAAAACTGGTCTCTTCTTATGGTACTTAACAGCCATGATTCTCAAATTACTTTTGTTTGTTCCAGCTTCATGGATGTGTGTTTCAACATTTTGCATGACAGAAACACATTGCTGGTTTCAATTCTTTAATTTACAATAAAATTTGGTCTAAAGGTTAATAGTTTATACTGTTTAGTACTGTTTATTTAAGATGTCCTTTTCATTTAGAATCAATTTAGCATCAATTAATTATAGTACTAGTATAAACATATTTTAGAAGTCAATCAGATGCTACTTACACTTTCGGTGTCATTAACTTTCCTTTGCAACACCTCGCATTCTTCATAATCTCTTCCCAGGTCACAGCCAACCACAAACGTCTCCTGCATCATCAGCCAAAGAACATTTCACCAACACAATGTTTAGGTAATGTAATACAATCTGTCATTTATGCAGCAATTTTTGTAAGGTATTCAAAATAACCTCAACAGATCAAAAAGATACATTATAAGAGGCTTGTTTGTTGTCTATGCATGGATTCTGCACGGACCTGTTTAGTACCCTTTAAGCACTAGTTAAGTACATAATTGGACAGCATACCAACCAGCACACAGAGCATATATAACACAGGCAATCGCAAACGCAATCTCGAGATTTCTCCCGGGCCCAACATAGCTAAGTTAAGGGCATCAGCTAATTGACAGGTGCTTAGTAAAAAGAAAAATTGATAGGTCGGGTATGTAAAAATCGGTACTAGGTCGAAAGGGGTCAGGCAACAGACAGATAGATGGCCAAGGTGGATAGTGTTTAGAATTGAAACAGTGAGGGAAGCAAGGGAGAAGAGTATGAATCAAGCTAAGATTTGTGAAAGAGAAAATAACACTACCAGAGATACCTCAAACTACTACGTCAGCCAAAAACTAAAACATTATTTTGAATTACGAGCGAAGGACTCGCTCAATGTCCATACGCAACGGCTTGAGGTGGATTCTAATCCGTAACCCTCCAGCTCCAAGGCACCGAACCCACCAATACACCGCCATGCCCCATATCTGATGGAATGGTTTAAATACTGAAACAAGTAAGATTTACACAGCCGTGCTCAGTGAGTCAACGAGTATTCTGACCTTTTCTTTCATCCAGTCCTCAACCTTGCCAATTTCTTCGTTGAACGCAAGGATGTCTCTCGCCTCCTCAAGACCAGCACCTTTCTCCTTTGATGCTTTCAGTAGTTCATTCCACTGCAGAATCAGGTTATTCAAACGACTGCGAATCGCATCATGATCCTCGAGACGCTTCTTCAACAGAACCTCGCCAGTCTATGAAAATGAAAACATAATACCTTCAACACTTTACTAACGAGCATGTATTAATGAGCATGGAAAACTAATCACTCTCGTCATCAGAGGGTTAAACCAAATTTAATAGATCACAGGGTGGAGATGATTTAAATCGGTTGATTTAAATCATTGATTTAAATCACGATTTAAATCGGTAATAAAAATCACGATTTAAATCGAATAGTGAAAATAAATTTCAATCAATGCTTTTGTGCCACACAGCTTGCAGGTTTGTTTCCTTTCACTTAGCTGCAGCAGTGCAGCTGCCAGTTAGTGCATTCAGCATGCCCAGCAGGCTGACTCATCTGGCTGCACAGTAACTTAACCACTTACATAGCGATCTGATTTCACAGTTTAACAGAACAATGACGTCTTCATTGGACTTAACTGATTGTTCATCAATCGCACTATTAGTATTAAGTATATATACCACTTCAAAGGTGTTAATTTGTATTGTATATAAAATGTATAACTGCAAAACTAAAGAAGGTAATAATTGTTACCGAATACCAAATATCAGTTACAATAATGCATAGTGGCTTGATACCCACATGGAGGCAGTAAAACTTAGAACTAGGCCTAGTAGAAAAAAATAGGATTTACATTTTAAAAATCGGATTTTTTATTTTTATTTTAAAAATCATGATTTTTATCCCCCCTGTATTGTATAGCTGTAGAATTAAAGGTAATAACTGTTACCTAATGAAGCATGTGACTTGATACCGAAAAAAGGCACTACATACAAAATACGAACTATAAGAAAGAAATCCGATATAAATTTTAAAAAATCCGATTTAAATAAAAAAAATCCGATTTAAATAAAAAAAATCCGATTTTGGGATTTTTATTAAAAAAATCACGATTTTTATCCACCCTGATAGATCAAAACACTGAACTAAATTTGACAGATATTATTGATACTGAACAAATTAATAATCAAAAGTGAAGAAAGGCGCAGTGCTAATTTTTAAGTGTACAAAAGAAGTGCCTGGACGCCCCTTACCTTTCCAAAAGAAGGGCCAGGATGCCCCTTACATTTTCAGGTGTGCTGGCCAAATAAGTGGCAGGACAGCATAGAGATTTGAAAACAAGTGCCAGGACGCCGTCCGTGGCCGTCCTGCCACACTTTAAGCCCTGATTATACGTCATAAAGCAAAAGTCCCTAACAGTATAATAATTACACTAATTAGTTAACTTTTAATTATTCATTAAGTGATCAGCAGTACCTCTCGTATGGACTTGATTCTCTCAGCATTGGCTCGTATCTCAGCCTCGAAGGCTTGATGCTTCTTGAGAAGTTTCATCTTCTCTTGTAGGTCAGTGGCATCAGTAAAGTTCTGATCTTTGGCAATCTTCAGCTTCTCTTCAATCCAACCTTCAGCCTACGAGCAAGAAGTAAGTAAGTAAAGTAAGTAAGTATATGCTTTATTGAACCGCCTGCAAACGCACTGCATGAACATTATATGAGAACAGAACATATAGTGTGTACATTCATACAAAAATCGAAATATGCAATTTCTATAATCATAGTAGGCCTATAACAACTAAAAAAAACCATAACATACATCTAACATACATTTGGGAGAGAAAAGATAAACAGTAATAAAACTAAAGGTCACTTGAATAGCATCCGTATTATAAAACCACATCTAATTGAAAAAAGTCACTTTAATGACAATGCTCAGCAATGGTTTCCAAGTAACTTTTTAGTATGCTCTTTACTTTTGTCATCAAAGATTTGCAATGAATGAACGAATGAAGTCTAATGCAAAACATAAAATATAGAACTTACATCAGCCACATTCTGAATGAAGTGAGCATAAAGCAATCTGTCTGACAGCCGGTTACGTTTTTCACTGGACATTGTGTTAATTTGCTGACGTCTGAAAAATTAAAACAAACAAAACAATCTGAGGACACCGGTTAGGTTGCGAAACAAAAACAGACATTACACAATATGCTACAATACATCTGCTACAATACATCTGCAACTTGATATCGCCCTTCTTCCAAAGCTCAGAATTGTGCGCACACGCACGCACGCGCACACACACATACACACACCAAAGCCTACATAACAGCGCACTACTTATAACTTTGTGCTTGTATAATATCTTTTGTGCAATAATTGTTTTCAGAATCTTTCCATAATCCTTAATAATACGGTAATAATAATTTTCATTTATCCAACAATCCGGTTGACAGGCTGCAACTGGTATACACTATACAATGTGTACAGTTACATGTACGCAGAACGAATAAGTTATGCAACTCAAACAATTCACAATCTCATTTAACATCAATTTTAACTACTAACAGAACAAACAGCCTGCAATATAATTATCATCACTAATATTAAAATTAATAACAGTTTAAGAACTGTAGTAGTAATGACTAATGATACAACTTGACTAAATATCATTGCAGGGCTAAAAGTCAAAATAAGAAAAGAGTGCCTAACAAGGAATCAGTATGTAGAAAGCAACGCATGACAAAGACAGGAAACGAGAAAATCTGGCAATAAGAAACAGACCAAATCTGAGATACATGTGAACACAGAACCTCTTAATGATGCCGTCCAACACTGATTTGATGTTCCTCGAATCAAAATGATGTTCATCTATGAGCCTGTCACCCAACTGCTTCAACGTCTCAAGCTAAAAAGAAGAACAGCAAGTAAGTCAGTAAGTAGACAAACTGTAAGTAATTCACTAACCAAAGTCTGAATGACAAGACAACCGGGAGTCATGATCAACACATGTAACAAGTTGCTGAGTGACATACACTGATTTTTGCATTAAGGTAGTTAAGCACAACATGTATCAAAAGACACTTAAAATACATGTAGTGCATTTTAGTGTCTTTGCATTGCTGAGTGGTACTGTATAAATGATCGATTGCAATTAATTACAATTTTAAAGCACTTCTCACAAAGGTGCTGAATTTTCAGAACTTCTATTGCAACAAGGTAATAAAAATGGTGTAGTGGTTGCGTCGTTGCCTTGGAGCCGGAAGGTTCGAGGTTCCAATCCACCTCACCGCATAAGGACCTTTGGCAAGTCCTTCACTCACAATTGCTCAGCGCTTCGGCGTGAAACTCCGATGCAGTGTCCGCTCTGCATTCGGGAGCGCCCCTGAGCAGGAATAGCTTGAAGAGGCGCTATAACAAGTGCACATACAAACAATAACCGTAAACTATGTCCCCATGCCCTTTGAATTGTATACCAGCAAAGCAGTTAAGTTACTTCTTCAATAAAATTACCTTATGTCCATTTGCGATGAGTACGATTTCAAAGGCATTGTGTCTCTTGATCATGGCCTCTACTTGATCAACTGTTTCACCAGACTCAAACCCTTTCAAGTACGCCTAGCACATAAGAACAGCACAATCTACTGCAATGCTTTGTAATGTAAATCAATAACATTCAATGTTATCAGACACTAAATTCACACAAACCACAGCTATTAATTAACTTCTGGCGTGGGAATAAAGATAGGAGAAAGCAAAGCAAATCTTGTTCATTGCAACTAGAAACCTGCAAAGCATCGAAATCCGATTCGAAAACAAATTGGACAACAGAATTCAATTCAATTTGACAATAACATCACAGTGATTAAAACAGCATAAAAGAAATGCACCATAGATCAGCAAACAATGCACTGACAGCTGCTGGGTACCTTACCTCCTGTGAGTTACTCAAGATTTCCAACTGATTTGCATCTCGAAGGAAGGTCTGTTGGTCGTATTGCTCATGAAGGTAATCCTTGTCTTTTGTCCAGTTGCGCAGGAGTTTCTCCTGTTCGGTATTCAGCTCACGAATCTTGCTTGAAATCTACAAATTCAACAGCTCTGCTAAACCACAACAGTATAACCCAAACCCAAAGTAAGAATATGTATGTATATTACAAGTCATTATTAACCCCTTTACCGTGATCTCCGAGTTAACTCGTCCAGTTTTAACTATTAAAATTTTATTACACAGTAAACGGGTTAACATAATGTGGTGCAAGATAGTAGAAATCAGAAAATCTGCTTATGTGTAAACGCTACTGAATCACTGAATAATTATTTTTAACCATACAGAGAGTTCAAGATTATCTGCTCTACTACTAAGTGCGAAATCCTAGAGATGACCTCAAATCTTGAAACCACAAAACCATATAACATTTCCCTAGACACTTGAAAACTTCTCTGCCATTGGTGTCGCTGAGATAGGTGCTATATAAATTTCATGAATAACTGACTGAATCGAATAAGTTGCTGTAACATACATCATTTGACGCAACGTGGCTTGCATTGATCATGTCTTTGCCTTTCTTTTCAACTTCTCTCAGCTTAGCATTGCGTGCGTCCATTTCCGATTTGATCTCCGTGTTATGGTTCTGCAGTTCAACCACTGCGGCAACACTATTCGCTGGTTCCCTGCTCTTCATCTCCATCTGAACCTGCTGCATCCAATTCAAATGACTCTTTGCCTGTCAACATTTAAAACAAATCAATCCCAATTAACTTCTTTAAACAATGAAGAAAAACAATATGTCTTCTAAAACACAGTACGTGTAGCATCTCGAAATCAATGAAGAGCAACCAAGGCAAGCAAAATGCTCTTTCATGATATGTAAAAAAACTGATTTTATAGCGTTATAATTCATATTTTAAGATTCTACATTTAGCACAGTTTTTCAAACATATTGAGCAGAAATTAAAATTAGGCCTATATATAGAAATTAATCATATTATTATATGAACCCAGGGGTCACTCCTCTCTGTTCCTAAAGAATCTGAAAACCATCTTATTTAGCCTTGGTTGGGACGGGAGCGCTTTCGAGTAGCCTACCTTGAAGAGGCACTATATCCTAAATAATAATAATATTTAATTGTGCAAATCAATAAAGCTGCCATACTTAATTTCCACTTAATTCGATTATATTAATTCTATCATTTCAACAACTCCAATTTATCAGGGTCACCTCCGACATGAACCAGTAGAACTTGAGGGTCGCTTCGAGGTTTCGCTTTCTCAATGATGACTTATCCTTGAGAATGTTCCAGTTTTCCATGACCGTTGTCCGCTGGTGCTCAATGTCATCTGCACTCGCTCCAGCGTAGATGGACTTCAGCCGAGATGAGTCATCCACCAGAACTTGCAGCTGTTTAAGCAAAATTATATATCAATGTAAAGGTAAGTACATTTCAAATGCATCGGAATAAAATAATTAAGGATACAATATGCTCAAGCCTTTTCTTTTCGACCGGGCCTGGGTCGGGAGCGCCTCTGAGTAGAGCCCTTGAAGAGGCGATATATAAATCACATAGATAGATATAACATGAGCATGAATTCAGCCAGATGACAACTGAAATAATTTTAGAAAGCTATCTTACTTCAGCTAATAACAGGCTCTCTCTTTCTCAATTAATCAATCAACAAAATATTCAATCAATCAATTCGATATAGCACTCATAAAGATACCTACTCAAAGTTGCTCCCAATCTAACCACGGCCAAAGAGAATGGCTGTTAAAATGTGCCATATAACTGTTTAGATAATTATACACCATGTATTCAAACGCACACACACACACACATATAATATATATATACACACAACATAATAGCATACATCTAGATTTTGCAGTACTAAGGCAGTCACTCAATCAATCTACCTGAGCCTCCAGTGGTATGAGATCGTTTTCAAAGCCTTCATGTCTCTTCAAGTAGCTCTGCACAGATTTGAGGTCACGTCCAAGGTCCTCTGGGATGTTGGAATATTTCTCCTGGATGCGAGACATCGCCTCCTCAACGTCGCGATTGAAGCGATGCAATTCACTCGCTGACTTCAACTTCTGTGATCGAATGCGAATCAAATCCAGCAGCTTCTGCCAAGCGGCTCTGCCAAACAAAACATTCTCAAGATCTCACATATCTGTGATGTCCAATATACTGCACTTAAATAACAATGACAGTTTCTATGGTGTTGTAACACGGCCATGCCGTTACAAGAGCACTTAAAGTGATGACGATGATGACAATAATAATATTAATAATACTTAACCATTTATAATCATGATGATAAATGGTTAAGTATTATTAATATTATTATTGATCATTATTGTCGTAGTAATCATCATCATCATAAATGTCACTGCTACCTCTTCAACAATGATGTTTGAGCCGAATCGTGTGAAATCCACATTCTATGCACACACAACTAATGCATGTACACAAGTGCAAGAGACTAATTCTGTCTCTGAGGTGACTGAAATAAGAACTCAAGTTGCCTCGGTAATTAACATGGTTTGAAGGCATGCAGGACATAAATAGTGGTGCTTTTATCTTTGATTTCTGGCATTTGAGAAACTGGAGCAGACGAGTTAGATGAATTACATTTAAATGGATCAAAATGGTGAATGCAGATCTTCAGCCGCTGAACTTACGGTTATGCACAGCCTGCAGATGAGCTCAGTAACTTGACAGCTGACAGTCATTACAATGACAACACCTCAGAGAGAGTGTTGATGATGATGATGATGATGATGATGATGATTACAATGACGATGACGATGATGATTATGATGATGGTGATGATGATGATGATGATGATGACAATGATTACGATGATAAGGATGATTGCAATGATGATGATGATGATGTTGAAGATGAAGAAGAAGATGATGATGATGTCAAACTTGATGATGATGATGATGATTACAATGGTGAAGGCAAGCAGAACCCAATTGGTGGTGACAATAACAAATTATAACTTCATAAGACCGACGAATAAGCAATGCATACATGTCCGTAGCAACTGTATAGATGGCAATACCTGACATTTTCTTGTTCAGCTAGTATAACATCAGAATGCATGTTCTGATTTCCAACGAGTGCCTCTGCCATATCCTCAATGTGCTCCACTCTCTTCGCACCGGCCTGCACTGCCAACTGGAATGCACCAAACTTCTTCAACACAACCTGAAATCAGAAACAATTCACTCAATTTCCACACAAACTCAAACAATTTGAGCGCATGACAGAATGACAGTGAAGGTTTAAAGTCTGTTGGTAATAATACAATAAAACAATAAAGCAAATAGAAAAGGTCGTTTCTGTGTAGTTTACCGTCTGAAGATGCTCGAAATCTAGTCCATAGTCTTCTGAAGCAGCTGCCTGTCGCAGTTCCGATATCCATTGTTTAACTTCGGACACTTCTTGCATGAATGCATGGAAACCTTTTGAATCCTGAAGCTTCTGAAGTCGATCGTCAGAAAGTCGGTCAAGTTCTTCGATGGCAATGTCAAGCTTTTGCTACAATTAGAGAAATCACAATGATGATGATGATGATGATGATGATGGTGTCTAACCTCCTCTCTAACGAGTAGGCTACCATACCCAATAAATCAGCTCAAAATGCACTAAATGGTTCATTGCTCTTGGTCATACTGTAATTCAATGAAGTATTTGTAAATCCCCAAATTGCGACTTGCACTGATGAAATTGTGAGCCCTATGCAGTTCAGAAAGAAGGGACCAAATTTATTTCATGATGTTTCACTATGAAAGCTTTAAAATAAAAGAATGCCAGTTTCATATAGCCTTCATTCACAAACACTTACAAATATAAAATTACATCAGAATAGATGATGCGTTGTCCAACCAAGCAAGAGAACAACAGACTCGAAATTAAACAGCAATTGCATGTTTAGGTTTTAGTAGACACAGAGCACTCTCATTGCAAATGAACATAAAAAGATTTGAGTGGCTTATATCCGACGAATTAAAGTGAAATTTCTTTCAATAGACACTGGTTTATAACTTAAATGATGATCTTCGTTTAATTAATAAAGACACAAATCCAGGTGACACACCGCACCCAGTTACACGTCAAAGCACATTAAAAATCGCCAATGGCAAAAATATTGTGAACATAACAATGGCCAATAAATTCACCTGTCTGATTTCAATTTCGCGTGAATTCTTCGGATCCAAATGCTGGAGTGTTTCCACATTCTGTCTCAAGTCTCGAATGATTTTCCGATAAGCCTTCACTTCTGAATCAAGCACCTAGTACAAGACATTCATCAAATCAATTCTATAAACAGTTAGCTTACATGATTAACAGTGTGACTATAATAATACGTTATAGCATTCATGCACAGCTCAAGAATAATTCAGGCTTGTTCTGAGTCACACCTTTTAGATCTGTAAGATTGCCAGGTTTAGAGCTCTAGCGAGGTTCTTAGAAAATAAGTGTTATTATAAGTAGTAGGATACATGTTTACATTCAATAATGTTACTTAACAATCCATCATTAATACGTCAACGCCAATGATTTAAGATACACAGACATGTTGACCTATTAATTAATCATTCATCACTCCATTGACTCATCATCTTATTGTACAACTATTGATCACTGACGTATTGATCCATTGATTCGTCGATCAATTGATTTACAATTCCATTGATCTATCATTCACTTAATCATCCGGAGTACTTCAAACGCTCTACAAAATGTTTACTTACATTTGAATTACACTGCACTATATATATACAGGGTGGGCCAAAAGTATTTGTTCAACTTTGAAGGCCTATAACTTAGGCAGTTTAGCAAGTAAGTGTATGCTTAATGCATCAAATTAAAGGTCGTTATATCAGCTATAAGTCAGACAAATTTCATTACGGTAGCTTGCACTACGCGCCATATAATTATTGTGTACCGCACCTACCTTGTTTTCTGACGTAAACAATAATTTCATCATTGCGCCGTTAACAGAAGATGACAGGACTTTGATTCGAATTTTAAGAATTGAAAAACATTTAAATGCATATCAAATGATGAATGAATTTCCTGCTAGAAACTGGAGTAAAAACAATCTCAACCGATTAATTAGACAAATTGACGCGAGTGCAAGTTCTAAACGTAAACCTGTTACTGGCCGTCCTCGTTCGGCACGTACCGCTGACAACATCGCTCATCGTTTTCGTCATACCGTGGAGTTTTTGAACGCGAACGTTCCTGAGTTCATCGAACCACATAACTGGCCGCCTAATAGACATGACTTAAACCCCGTTGATTACTCAATCTGGGGTGCTTTGCAGCAACGGGTTTATTGTGAACGGATAGTAAACGTCGAGCATCTGAAGCGCGCGTCATCACTCGTTGCTGGACTGAGATCAGGCAGGAACTCATCAATGGAGCCATAGATCAATGGGCACGTCGCATTCATGCAGTCATTCGAGCTTGTGGAAGACACATTGAATATTTATTTGACTAAATAATTCTTGGATTTCTTAATGGCTATCAATAATGCAAACTTGCAAAGACTAATTTTCCAGGTATTGTGTTTTGCAAGATAAACGAATTAAAATCATTGTAAACTGATACATATTCAGTACAGTAGTTTTACGCAATTATTATAAAAGCTAAAAATATAAATTTTTGACCAGTTGTAGCTGATATAACGAACTTTAATTAGATGCATTAAGCATACACTTACTTGCTAAACTGTCTAAGTTATAGGCCTTCAAAGTTGAACAAATACTTTTGGCCCACCCTGTATATATATATAAATACAGGTGATATATATATAAAAATACTAGCTGTACCCGGCCACGCGTTGCTGTGGCAGAAAAGACTCTCCCCTCCTCCCCTGCCCTCCCCCTGCCCTCCCCCTCTCCCCCCCTCCCCCTCCCCCTCCCCATCCTCCTCCCCCTCCCCTCCCCCTCCCCCTCCCCTTCCCCCTCCCCTCCCCCTCCCCCTCCCCCTCCCCCTCTTCCTCCCCCTCTTCCTCCCCTTCCCCCTCCCCATTCTCCCTCCACTCCCCCTCCCCTCTCCCTGCCCTTCTCCCCTCCCCTGCCCCTCCCTCTCCCTCTTTCCTTCCCCCTCCCCCTCCGTCCCGCTCCCCCTCCGCCGCCTCCCTTCCCTCCCCCTCCGTCCCGCCCCCTCCGCTCCTTTCCTCCTTCAACCAAGAAGGCCACAAAAATAATTATGCGAATCGCTTATGACGTCATGGGACGCAACCTCATTCATGTTTCGTTTGCATGGTCGCAGTCACTGTCAAGGCGTTTGTGAATCTGGCAACGTGCGGTTTTTAATTTGCAAATGGCGGTGGAGCGGAATGCAAAGTTCACTTTTTGTGGAAAATATTGCGTTTATTCGGAGAAAAAAAAAGTTGGAAACTCTTTGATAGGAATGGAAGGTTTTGTGAAATTTTCAAAACAATCTGTGCGGTACGTTTCGAGAACACTTTACACAAACTATTGAAAAGTTTCATTTTTATATATATAGATATATAATGTATAATATATATATTTATATGCCAGGCGCACAAGTACCTTATGCTTTGCAAGAAGTTTTATGGCTGCACTCTCATCTCGACCGTAGTCGTCGTTGTGCAGAAGGTTTTTCTTCTCATTGAGCCACGTCTCCACTTGAGAGACTTCAGAGAAATGCTAAACAACAGCAGGTAGACAAGGATCTTATAATTTAAGCTGACAATGAACAACTATCAAATACTTCAAAGGATCTAATACACGAACCATCAGCTTACATGACCAAACAACTAGCAAAAATTGCTGGAATTCGATTGGGAGATGGTCGAATGGTAACACGCTAGAGGACATGGGTTCAATACTCATGGCTGAGAATTTACCTGAGCAGATGCGAGTCTTGCAAGTGGCCATATGTACTGTTCAATTCAACTGTTAAACTTGCCATCATCTGTTGCAACAATATCACGCAAACGTACTGTGTATAATACTTTTCAGTTTGAATTAATATATGAATATTATTATTATTATTACTGCATTAAAGTTTCCTTCATAATTTATTTGTCATTGGCAGATTTAGAAATCTGTTCTCACCTCAATTTCTCAAAAGCAGTCAAAAATCACTTTGTCAAGCAATGTGTAGCTCACAGAATTCCAGCAGTGTGCATTACTTATTTTTGCAACATTAAATGACGAAGTTACTAGACTGCTGTTAACCCCTTTACCGTGATCCCCGAGTTAACTCGTCCAATTTTTACTAAAAATATTTTTATTACACGGTAAACGGGTTAAGTATTTGATCAAACCTTTTGCTGTTCTAGTGATATGTCCAGATGTCGTTTCCTATCAGCCAACTGTTTCAGCAGCTCATTCCAGTTAACAGACAACTCATCCGTTTTGTCCTTGATCTCTGAACTGGCGAAATGCTTCGTCTTAATCAACGCACGTCCGCTGTCGACCACCTTCTTGACAACTGAAGTGTGTCCGTTAATCTCCTGGTCAAGTTTCTACAGTCAGAAGAATAAAAACAATTGATGCTAAATCTAAAGGTTGAAACAATGGTGATAAAAGAATGCTGCAAATAACGACTAAAATAACAGATACAGATTTCTAATGTAATGTATGTAATGTATTTAAAAATTTCTCAGCATCACACAAAAATCACATCAAGATGGTGATAACAGAATGATAAAAAAATTTGAATAATAATGCCTAAATTAACAGACACAGATTTCTATTGTAATTTCATGTAAATATTTCAAAAATGTCAGCATCGCACAAAAATCACATCAAGGTGGTCGGCCTATAATAATTCACCTGCGTTACATCAAATCAAGTTCGCAATAACGGCTAGGTCCAAAGCTTGCAAGGCCAAGCCAAAGAGACTTCATCATGCTATGGTGGCAATCAACAGTGAAAATTGCCTAGAGTGAATTAATGACAAAGCAACCACGACATAGATACAATTTCACACACCTTATGCTTTGCATGCAGCGCCTGAGCATCTGTCAGGTCCTTTCCATAATCCTCTGAAGCCACCAAATGCTCTCGCTCCCTGATCCACTGTAGTTCACAGTCAGCGTCGAATTCAAACTGATGCCAGCGCAACGATTCATCCAGCTTCTGTCGACGCCTTTGCATCGGATCCTGCAGTGCTGTGAACCTAAAACATGGATTGTGCATTTTTAGTCAGCGCTTGCCAAGAAAATGGTAAGCTAAAAATATAACGGCTACTAAAATGCTCTTGTAAGATACAAAAAAGAAACGCTATGAAGTGTCTTCACGACTAACTGGATTACCCGGTAAAACAGCCGTGATGCATATGGCCAAGATCAGCTGCATTTTTATTTGGCAACCTTTCCCACTTGTCAAGACTGTAAGATTTAAAATAAAGATGCTAAGAGTTTAAAAATTGAAAACAAATTTAAATCTTAAGTTTCTCTATTACTACTCGATTAAACAATTAATTAATGACTAATTTGTAACTTCTACAAGCACTGGTGCAAGCTTCAATCAGCAAGAGCTGGTCAAGTGTTTTATTCATAATTCAACTCTTGCATTCATGCATTTACTAAAATGATCACTTATTGAATTATTAGAAATTTTCACAAGCATCCTTGCATAAAATATTTAGGTGAAGCAAGAGTGTTAAAACAATAAGTTAAACAGAAAATCAATTTTTTTCAACAAGCCTTTTATCAAAGTTTTCGACTGCTTTAAGAATTCCCGCTGAATCGAAGTGACCTGCATGTGCCATCTGTTTGCCCTCTTCAACAATACTCTTCAACTTCTCTGCATTTAAATGCATTTCTTTCTCAAGCATCTGAAACACAACCGCACAGAAAATTACAACATAAATATTAATGGTTATACCTAAACTCTTAGACCCTTGCACATGGACTACTGGACCTGGAATTGGGCTTCCTGTTGCACTGGGCATTGTGCAATGAGGTCACAATACTATGTTCCTTTCTCACTTAAAAATTGCCTTTTTAGCCGTGGTTGGACTGGGAGCACTTCTGAATAGCTTACATTGAAGGTAGATGACTTTTTAAGTTAAAGTCAATAATAATAATAAAAACAATAAACAAATTCAATGCAATCCATATAGACACATCTCCACCGATTGATAGCTTACCAGATGAAACAATGTCCGATACAATTCAAAGTAAATCATGATTACAGAATACACAACACACAAAATATCAGCAAAAAACATACACCACTAAAAACACAACATACCTGATGCTTCTTCATTAAATCCTTGGCACTCCTGAGATCTTTTCCGACATCATCCAAAGATACGAGTCGTTCCATCTCAGCTAGCTTCGTGTTCGCCTCGCTAAGAGCCTGGTTGAAGAGTTCCTGCCGTGCAGCCTGTCGCAGTTTCTTTCCCTTGTCCTTGGCCTTCACATCGAGCACATCCCAGCGACTGTTGAGGTCACCGAGGACAGTCCTGACCTCAGGAGTGGCGTAGTGACTGCCTTGAATCAGTGACTTTCCAGCGCTGTTGATGTTGTCCAGCTGTTCTCTGTTGGTCTTCAGTTCTGCCTCCAGCGCCTGGTGCTTCTGAACTTTTGGCAGCAGATGCGTCAGATCACGGTATGATTCATCACATACTACCTCGTACTTTTTGTCTATCCAGTCGGACAGCTATAAAAGACAAAGGCAAGTGATGATTAAGCAGTGAATAAACTTCATTAACACGTTGACTGCTTATTTGCTGTGTTAAATGACTCAATGGGGGACGTGTATACACGTCCCTCGCGTCCAACGTGTTAAAGATGCATTGATACATTTTAACACTTTCACCATAAAAGTGACTGGCAAACCAAGGCAGCCTGTTGTTCAAGTGTTAACATTCAGTGAATAAGTAATTCTGTGACTGTCTTCAATTTTTCAAATTGCCACCAGAAAGGGACACAATCAACTAAGTCTTCATATCAGTCATTCTGACGTTGTGCTAATAAAGTTTAATTAAGCCTTTAAAAATAAGCCTACCTTAACATCAAACAATAAAATAAATTGCAAATAAAATAATCAATCAGTTAACCCTTTACCAGTTCATTTTTAAATTTTAAACCCGTTTTCAGCGGATATTCTCGGAGCAAACGGGTAAACAATCAACCGATAGTGCCAACATATTAACCCACAGCAAAACCAACAATACATTTCAAACAATTTACGAAATTAACATGCATAGAGTTTATTCGACAAACCTCATCTGAATCTTGTTTGAAGGTTTGCAATGCAATTGAATCTGCGAGTTGATCATGTCGATTAGAACTGCGTTTCTTCACCAATTCTCTTTGTTTTATTACGTCCCTCAGACGATCATTGATTCTTTAATGAAAAAACATCATCAGTCAGTAATGTTTGTATGTGCACTTGTCATAGCGCCCCTTCAAGCTCTCTCTACTCAGAGGCGCTCCCGAATGCAGAGCGAACACTGCGCTCCCGAATGCAGAGCGGACACTGCATCAGAGTTTCACGCCGAAGCGCTGAGCAATTGTGAGTGAAGGACTTGCCCAGGGTCCTTACGCGGTGAGATGGATTCGAACCTCGAACCTTCCGGCTCCAAGGCAACGACGCCACCACTACAACACCACATTCCTCACAATAGTAAAGCTATTCCAAATATTCATATCAACAACCAATAACAGAATGGTAATCTGGTAACTTTCAGGGCATGGGGAATAACAAGAATCAAAGGCATCTGATGAGCAAGTGAAATATTAATTTGTGGGACATGGTGGTGTAGTGTTGAGCTCAGTGCCTTGGAGCCGGAGGGTTCCATGTTCAAATCCACCTCAAGCTGCCACATACGGATCTTGAGCAAATCCTTCAATCGCAATTGATCATGCGCTTCGGTGTGAAACTCCAATGCAGTGTCTGCGCTGTAGTCGGGAGTGCTTCTGAGTAGAAAGCTTGAAGGGGCACTATAGCAAATGCGAGAAATAAATATAAATAAAAAATTTAAAAATATGGCCAAAATATGTGAAATTTTTTACCACTTGATTATAAATAACTTGGAAACTGTGCTCACACTCTATGACTCGGGTGTTGGTCCTGACTGTGACGCTTTGCGCTCTGCTCCAAATTGCGGATTTGATCGTCTTGACTATTTAGCGTTTTCTCAAAGTCTTTATGACGCCTCATCAAAACATTTGCTTCATCCAAACTGTCCTGAAATTTAAAAAATTCAATAAATCTACTACATAAAATAGAGCAACACCTTTCTCAGCATACATAACAGTCTTACTGTATTTGCACATAGGCTAGCCCTACATAAATACAATTTGTAAGCAATAACTTTCATTGGCCACTCTTTCCCACACCTGTCAGCTCTTTTCATGCTAAGATTCCTCAACACCTTTTCCTTAGATGGATTAAAAAACATATAATTTCATCTCTTAACTTACCCTACTTTGATCCTAACCAAGCAGCTTATTGTAAAGGTTACATCACTTAAACTGTTCTTTCATTATTGATTCATATGTACTTGAAAGGCATGCCCTCAGTATGCTCATGTTTCTGCCTTCATGAGGGACGACCTGCACTAGCTTCCACTGTGGCAATGCATTGTTTATGGAGTCTCATCTATTGCTTCGCACTGCGTCTGGCTCAGCAGTACCAAGAGAAAGATGAAGACAAGCAGCTAAACATTGTCTTAGGAAATGCAATAAAATAAAGTCAAAAAAAGATTTAGTTATTACCCCAAGATCTTTGAAGTCCAGGAAGGCGTTGTGACTTGCAGTCACAGAATTAATATGATCCAACTCCCGCAGAAATAACTGCAACATAAAAAACTAATCGTAAGTCACTTATAATAAACAAGTAACGCCACACACGAAGTATTGCACTGTGGGTAAATAGAATGGGAACAGAATAACAAAATGCAGCGCGGATAACAACTAAAATGGTTAAAAGAGTCATGTCACGCTAGATGTAAGATACAGCAAATACAGCACAGCAGTTTTCATCAGAGAAGAAAAAAATAGAAGTAAGGTAGGTACGAAATGATTGTGGTTTGGCGTCAGGTTGGGAGCGCCTCTGAGGAGTTCTCTTGAAGGCGTGCTATATAAATGTACGATTACAATTACAGTTACGAAGGAAGGAAGAAAAGGCAGACCTGTGCTAAAAACTAAGCAAAGTCCAGCATGCTTCCTCATATAAAACTACAAACTGACAACTTCTATTAATTACTGACCTGGAGTTCTCTGGCATCTGTCAGTTCCTTATGACGTTTCCTCCACAGTTCCTCCGCCTTCTCCTGTTCCATTTCCATCTGCTTCAGTTTCTTTCGCAGCTCATGATTGTTCGGATCTTTCTCTAAGATTTTATTCGCCAAACTCTTGAATCTCTCAAATCTGACAGAAAGCAATTGCCAACACTGATATCATGATACCATCATCAACATATATTATATAAATATAAAAAGATCATGCCAAACGTCAACGATCAAATCAGAGGCAGAGTAAAATCCACTAACAGCATTTAAATCATACAATTTCTTTGATATCATCACTTAAATCATTGTTAAAAGTGGGTATATTTATTATTTGAAGTAACAGTTTAAGATGAGAACCTGTAATAGAATTTTAATCAATAAATTTTATAGCCTGAGGGATCTTTATTACCTCAAACAAAATATTTAAAAAAAATTTAAAAAATAAAAGTTTTAATAATATGCAATGAAAATATGAAAAAATACTGAGGCCAGTGAGGCAATATAATTAGAAAACGAAATGTGATGCATGATGACAGACAGTCTGAGCAGAAGAAAATACAGTGCTCAGCTTTTCTTCTCATAATCTGTTGCAACTTTTCGATTCAAATCAATTGTTAGGCACAGCGACTACTGGGACACACATTTAAATCAATTTTCTCCCATGGCAGGTGAAAACAATGCAATGCGATGAAATGCATACTTGGCACGATTGGCAAGAATCTCATCATAGAGTTCTTCGTGGCGTTTCAACATGGCATCTGCTTCAGCAACGTCTCTTGGTACTTCCTTCTCTTTTAACCTCGTCATCACGACATGTGACCAGTTTTCCTAGAACAATCAAAAAAATCACACTGTCATCAATGAATTCTCGAGATTCTGAAATGGTCTCTGTAAAGATCTAAGACAGATCACAGTAAATGTCATGTGTCTAAAGATCGTACTCGATTTCCCTTAATCGTCTACATTATCGGACTTTGACAAGTCCAAGGTTTCATTAAATTTACACCTGAATAAATAGACTGAAAACGTAGTAATTCGTGGAGCACGAGATGGTAGCATTGTGGTTGTCCAGAGCAAACACATTATTATCATTATTAATTACCAATTTCCATTACACCAGTGTCTAATGATGCACAAGGTTTGATGATGCACCAAAACCAAAGTTGTAATCTGGATAAGATATGTGTTGGTTTTGTGATGAAAATGATTACTGCCGTAATGTCACACTGTTGCAGTATAATACACCAGTGGGGGGATCATAATGTCACACTGTTGCAGTATAATACACTGGTGGGGGGATCATAATGTCACACTGTTGCAATATAATACACCAGTGGGGGGATCATAATGTCACACTGTTGCAGTATAATACACTGGTGGGGGGATCATAATGTCACACTGTTGCAGTATAATACACTGGTGGGGGGATCATAATGTCACACTGTTGCAATATAATACACTGGTGGGGGGATCATAATGTCACACTGTTGCAGTATAATACACCAGTGGGGGGATCATAATGTCACACTGTTGCAGTATAATACACTGGTGGGGGGATCATAATGTCACACTGTTGCAGTATAATACACTGGTGGGGGGATCATAATGTCACACTGTTGCAGTATAATACACCAGTGGGGGGATCATAATGTCACACTGTTGCAGTATAATACACTGGTGGGGGGATCATAATGTCACACTGTTGCAGTATAATACACTGGTGGGGGGATCATAATGTCACACTGTTGCAGTATAATACACCAGTGGGGGGATCATAATGTCACACTGTTGCAGTATAATACACTGGTGGGGGGATCATAATGTCACACTGTTGCAGTATAATACACTGGTGGGGGGATCATAATGTCACACTGTTGCAGTATAATACACCAGTGGGGGGATCATAATGTCACACTGTTGCAGTATAATACACTGGTGGGGGGATCATAATGTCACACTGTTGCAGTATAATACACCAGTGGGGGGATCATAATGTCACACTGTTGCAGTATAATACACTGGTGGGGGGATCATAATGTCACACTGTTGCAGTATAATACACTGGTGGGGGGATCATAATGTCACACTGTTGCAGTATAATACACCAGTGGGGGGATCATAATGTCACATTGTTGCAATATAATACATTGATGGGAGGGATCATGCAAGATAATTAACGAAATGTGATGCGTGATGACAGGCAACGTATGTCAGATGACTCGAGTAATGTAATGTAAGAAATATAAATAGATCTTAAATTTACCAGATCGTTGGCTTCATCTTTAGACTGGAACTTCTCTTCCGTCACACTCAGCTGATTCTTGTGCTGTCTGAACTTATTCTAAAGCAGATAATAATAGTACAATTAGTGCACTCAATAAGATGACCTCCACTCTTTAAATTCTATTTAAAAAAATAAACATCTTCAAGAACCTGCGTGTAGTTGTGTATGTGTGCATTAAGACTTTTCATAGCAACTTTTGAATATCTCACAAAAAAGTGTTGCACACATGACTATCGTAATCATAATCATATCAGCTAAACCTCTACAGTACCCACAAAAGCAAAGTTGCGGGATCTTATTCAGGGGTGCTTGACCAATACAAAATCGATAGGCAGAGGTTTCTTGAGGAGTGGAGGCTAAGAAATGTTTTAAATCTGATATATCAGAGAAATCAATAGTCAGATTAATACAGTGAGTAAGCAAACTTGAAATTCAGATCTGAATCACATCAAAGAACTGACTGAATAAACTGAAATGGAAAGTGAATCCACTAAGAGTCTGTCTATCGTTTGGTAAACTGCGTTGGACTTTTAACACATGTGGGTCAATAAAAACTGGACACAGAAGTCAAAAAAGGTCTACCTGCAAAGTCAACAAAAGGTCTACCTGCAAAGTCAACAAAAGGTCTACCTGCAAAGTCAACAAAAGGTCTACCTGCAAAGTCAACAAAAGGTCTACCTGCAAAGTCAGCCACATGCTGTCAATTTCATTTTCTCTTTGAACAATATGTTGCGACTCCTCCGGATAGGACTTCTTCACGCTATATACGAAAAACACATAAAAACTGATGATAATCTGCTTCCAACTGGGACTTAGGAAAAGTTCAAGATGGTTTCGTTCAGCTAGTATTAGACAAATCGAAAGGTCTTGCATGAGAGAACAATTGAATCTCATGATTTACCAAGCCTATACTGTTACTAAATTCCACTGCATGGTGACAGAGGCAAAAGTGTGTGCAAATAACTTGCCCAGAGTTGTTACCTTCACAATCTCTGGATTACAAACTCAGCCATCTAACTGAATGCTGAACAACAGAAAATAACGTCAGTTAGTCCATTAAAGATGACCGTTAGAATTTCAACAAAATCTCCTTCAATGCCAAACTTTAACCCTTCAATAAATAACAAATATGCATAAATATATATAAATATTCATCTATCTATTCATTTTTTGATAACTGGATGCCCCACCACATCCAGGTGCATGGAAAGACTCAGTACATGCTAAGAATAAACAGCTTAGTCAGGACAATACATGTCATCAAAGAGTTTTGGTGGCACAACTCATGTGGGTTACAATCAGTGCATTCAGGTAAAGTTCTTGTAAAACACTCTAGGTACATATTAACACTTCAAAAAAAGTGCACTTACTCGCTTGCCACAAGACTAATTTTATTCTTCCTCCCTTCCATGAGTTTCAATTCCTGCTCAAGATTCTCATTCCTTCGCGTGAGAGCCTGGAGTGACCTCAAGTCTTTTCCAGTCTCGTTTGGATTGATGCTGTTTGTCTTTTCAATGATCCAGCCTTTCAGTTCATCACACATTTCCTGGAATAGCTCAATCCTGTCATAGAAACCAAACAAAGACTTACAATTACTGGGATGTTCCTTTCAGTCTGAACAAAAATTAAAACACTTTCTATTAAGTATCTCTATAAAATTACAAAATGCTCATTCACAATTAAATGTTTTCTTATTCTTTCATACCAATTCTTTCATATATTCTTTCACTGGAGTTAGCAACTAGGAGGATTTCTGTGGCAGTGCAAAATGCTGTAAAATATCAGCTAATGATACAAATTCTACAGTAAGTTGTTGAAAAGCATTTTCAAGATATGCAAGAAAAGTTACAGGAAATGTCAAAGTTACAATGATACACACATCAATTTTTTGGTGAAATGTATTTTCAAAATGTAATCCTACTTGCAATCTCAAGATTTCCAAAGTAAAGAAATTAAGTCATGGAACCATCTTATTCACAAGCATTCAGTCCAAACAGTATGCTACAATGATCAAATATTGTGCTTTTGCATAAAGTGCTGAATAGCAGTTTCTGATAATTGTATTGCCAAGTCAAATGCAAACCATCTCTTACTTACCCAGAAGCACCTGCAAGAGAATGCTGACGTTGCATCTTCAGAGTGTTCAGGGTTTTCCATCTGTAAGACAAAAATTCATCAAGTGTTACTTAAAACTTGATATTCCAATTGCACTGCTAAAACTTGTTAACCAATTGTCACCGGAAATGTTCAGAGCAGTCCAGTAGAGATGCAAAGAATTTGGAACACCAAAAGTTACAGTATTTAATAGAAATAATACAAAACAATGTATGCTAGGATTCCAAATGCCAATGTCTATCAAAATGTGACCATTAAATCAGCATTATGCCAAATCAAGAAAATTAATTGCATCAACAATGTAATACCGATTTAATTAAATTTACAAGCAATTAACACATTATTCGTATTTTAATCTGGCAACCTGTTATTAATGTGTTTTTGCTTTCTTCTAATGTATTCAGCTTCTTTGTGTTCATCACGTAACATAGCATCAGCCTTTGAATTGATGTCTTCAATCATGTGACCGTGGGCAGCCATGTCTGTTATCAAAATCTGAATAATAACAATAACGATAATAAGCTTCTACCCAATATTAAGCAATTGTTAGCACGGTACCAAATAAAACATATTGAACAGTAATGCACTATGAGTCACTGTAAATTTTCTGCCACGTAACATAATGTAAATCTCCAAGATTTCTCAGTACCGGCACTATATAAAATCAAGTC
Source organism: Lumbricus rubellus (assembly GCA_945859605.1). Lineage (NCBI taxonomy): Eukaryota > Metazoa > Annelida > Clitellata > Crassiclitellata > Lumbricidae > Lumbricus > Lumbricus rubellus. Next base: position 7,506,337 of record OX243827.1, read on the forward strand.
ACAAGTGACTCACAACAGTTTTGGGTTCACAGGCGTTTATCCATATTTGGTTCAAAGCTACGGAATTTGTTGTCCAGTACAGTATATTCCATCAATGATTTGAAGTCCTTCAAGTCTACACTTAAAATGTATCACTGTCAACTGACTAACTATCGTAACAAACAAAGTATCTTTGACCGATTGGAATTCAACAGTAGATAATGTTTTCTCGCCAACAGTTAATTGTGATTTTACTCAGAGTGAATTCTAATTGAACTTATGATAATGGAGCTATATAAGTCATTAGATTAAATGATATTTTTTGCTTCAGCTTCAATGGAAATTTTCAGGAGAAATATTAATGAGAGCTGACATTTACAGATGAATATGATGTGAAGAAAATCTCAGCTGATGTTATGATGCAGAGCATTAGATCAGCTTAGTGAACTGGAGGATGTTTAAGTTACTGAATTTACTCGATGTTTTAGAACCAAACAAAGACTCTACTCACCTGGTATTTACGCTTGATGGCTTCCATGTTCTGTGACAGACTTTCATTTGTCTTCAGTATTTTCTCCTATGAAAAACAGAGAAACAGTTAACTTAACAGACATGAGTGAAACTAGCTATTGATTATGTAAATAATCTGACAAAAGAAAGCAGATCTCTGTGCCAGACACATGGGTAGGAAGTGTTAGCAACTTCATTTTCATAGCCTTGGCGTAAGAAGTGGTGGGTGGCTAGTCCTCTCCCTCACCATCTCATCTTCCCACTGACAGTGTACAGTCAATGTACTCATTATGGATGACTTGGCTAGGTGTGCTAAAGGAGCAGAAATCTCCAGCTAACTTTCTGCCCTGGTCGGGAATTCAACATTGACTTCTCAATTGACAGTCTAGCATGCAAACCTTTGCATCATTTCGCATCCGATACAAAAGTCACTTCACGATTTGGCCATTGTAAAGAGATACATTAAATCCATGTTTGTCCTTCTGCTGCAATTAATTCTCCTTCGTATGTCCGTCTCTGTGTCATTACTTTTATATTTTCTTTAAAAACTGATTAAGCATAATATGGGTTCATACTCTGTCATTGATCCAGGCATCACAATCATCACAAGCGCTGGAAAACTCAAACAGCCGGATGGCATCATCCAGGGCTTTCCTTCGTTTCTGAAACATAACAAGCCAAACAAAGTTAAAATGGTGCACCACACCATGTAACAATTGTAACATTGCTGCAAATGTGTTCCCAAGTAAGGCTCATATACGTATAACATCTACCACTAAAGTCACAATTCAATTCAATTTGCTTATTGTTCCCATTAAAAATATACAGACAATGGTACATTCAAAATGAGTAAACTCAGTGATTGTAGTTGACAATTATGGTGATATACAAACATAACTGCACATGTAATGGATCAATACGCTACCGCTATTGTAATCCCGCTAGATGGGGCCTATTTACCAAAACATATTCACTACCATAACATGGTAACAGTTTTTTAAACAGTTACATTGGTGGTAGCCTAGGAAACATGTAAACATTGCATCAGTAATTCTGTCTCCACTATGTCTTACTAAAGTCTTCATCAATTCATTTTTTGCGTGCATTACAAAGTCATTTAATAATAATAATAATAATAATAATAATAATAATCTATATTAATAAAGAGAGGATTCTGTCTGTCTGTCTGTCTGTCTGTCTGTGTGTCTGTCTGTGTGTTTGACCGGAATGCATTTCGACAGTTTTTGACTTTTTCACTCCAAACCTTCACTACTCTCTCCGTCTCGGCGTCGGACACCCAGTGGAGGGGTTGGCGATTCTCTATAACCATGGGGGCCAGGGTGGGGGGCGAAACCCCCCAAATTTTTTTCACTAAAACGCAGCTATTGATTTCAAACTTTGCACCTAGACAGAGGGCCATCGGAACCACCCAGTGGAGTTGTTGGCGAATCTCCCCCACCATGGGGGCCACGGTGGGGGCGAAAACCCTAAGTTTATTAAACACCTTTTAAAACGCTTGCATGGTCATTATATAAACGCAGCTGATGTAAATGATCTTCCAATCCGCTTGGATGTAAAGTTTTACTATAATTATAGTCAACTAGCTGAACCCGGCCACGCGTTGCTGTGGCTGAAAAGAGCATTCAACCATCCCTCCCTACCTCCCACTCCCCAACCCCTCACCCACCCCTCCCCTTCCCTCTGCCAACCCTCCCCCTTCGCCTGCCCCTCCCCTCTCCTTCCCTCTCCCTCCCCTACCCTCCCCCTCCCCTCCCTCTCCAACCCCTCCCCAACCCCTCCCAACCCCTACCCCTCCCCCTCCCCTCCCACGTCCATCGCTCCCCTACGCTCCCTCCCCACCCTCTTCGTCCCAGAAAACCCTAATTTCACGGGTGGCGTACAGGTGGAGAGGTCAGAGTGTGGTGGGGTGTTGTCGGGTGGGTGAGTTTGGGGTGTGTTGGTGGAGGGTGTGGGGTGGGGTGGGAGCTGGCTTGGGCTGGGGGTTCGGGTGGTGGGGTGGAGGGTAGGGGTGAGTGTAGGATGGGTGGAGGTGGTAGGTGGAGGGCGGAAGGGGTGGGATGGGGCGGGTGAACGAAGTGGGGTGGACGGGGTGAGGTGGGGATCGGGGGTGGAGGTGGGAATGTGGTGAGAGTGTGGGGTGGAGGTGGGGTGGAGGAGTGGAGGTGGGGTGAAGGTGGGGGTGTGGTGAGGGTGGGGGTGGGGTGAGGTGGAGGGGTGGAGGTGTGAAGCGGGGCGGGTGGAGGGGTGGGTGGGGTGGGGTGGGGGCTTTGGGGTGGAGGTGGGGGTGTGGTGAGGATGGGGTGGAGGTGGCGTGGAGAAGTGAAGCGGGGGCGGATGGAAGGGGGTGGGGTGTACGGGGTGGGGTGGAGGTGGGGTGGAGGTGGGGTGGAGGTGTGGGTGGGTGAAAAGGGTGGCATGGGGCGGGTGAACGGGGTGTGGTGAGGGTGGGGAGTGGGGTGAGGTGGAGGGGTGGAGGTGTGAAGCGGGGCGGGTGCAGGGTGTGGGTGAGGTGGGGTGCTTTGGGGTGGAGGTGGGGGTGTGGTGAGGATGGGGTGGAGGTGGCGTGGAGGGGTGAAGCGGGGCGGATGGAAGGGGGTGGGGTGTACGAGGTGGGGTGGAGGTGTGGTGTGGGTGGGTGAAATGAGTGGCATGGGGCGGGTGAACGGGGTGTGGTGAGGGTGAGGGTGGGTGAGGTGGAGGGGTGGAGGTGTGAAGCGGGGGCGGGTGGAGGTGTGGGTGTACGGGGTGGGGTGGGGGTTTTTGGGGTGGAGGTGGGGGTGTGGTGAGGATGGGGTGGAGGGGTGAAGCGGGAACGGATGGAAGGGGTGGTGTACGGGGTTGGGTGGAGGTGGGGTGTGGTTTGGTTGTGGCCTGAGCGGGTCTAATCCTAAATTTCCCGGGCAACGCCGGGTACCCCAGCTAGTAATTAATATTTATCAAACGTTGAAATCTGACCTGACTAAGTGAACACAGTTTTTCATAGGTACTGTTGATCGTCTGCTGTCGCTTTTCAACGTTCTTCCGATCAAAATGCAGATTCGCTTGTGATCTAACTGAAATTACAATCACATCAATTGCGTCACTTTATGAGAACAGTTCATCTAACCTAACTTGAAACAGTGCAGCGCTATTATCGCATTATTATGCAATAAAAATTGCATCAATTTATTGATTAAATAAAGTCTGATTAAAAATTAGATCATACTAAAGTATCTGTACAATTAAGACAACTAAATGAAATATATAAATAGAAAACAATGGTCAGCCAAGACTAGTCTGAAAACTTCATACAATGCCATTATCTTAATAAACTTCATTAACACGTCATTATTTTAATGAACTTTGTAACATGCCGTAAATTATCATTATTAACTTTCCATGTGTGCAAGGTCACGTAGAAATTGAAATCTGAAGTCACAATGTTAAATCAGATGGTCGACGGCCAGTGAGAAATATAAGCTGCATTAAACACCAACTATTTCTTGAACAATAACAAATGAAACTGCTATAAACAATATTAACATATTACTATGATCACCATTAGTATGACATCAAGTAATGCCAATAAACACTCGTAGTGAAAACGAAAAATCACTCAAAATCAGCAAAATATCTACTGACACGACGGTGTTCTTCGGAACTGCACAAGTGGCAACAAGCTTTTCCCGACAACGTCCTTATGAGCAGTAACCTTGACCATCTGCTTCTTTGGAACTTTGGTGACTGTCCGGATAACCTTTGGCTCCACCTCCTTGACGTACTTGGCTGGGATAAAGCCAGCCTGGCCGTTTGACCTCAGGACACTCCACCAATCTTTGCTTGATTTCATCAGCAGTTTCAGCAACTGGAATAAATATAATTCATATGTGGAAAACTTCTTTGGAATTGAACATTATTAATCTTCATTCATTCCACACCACGTAAACATTTCTAAAACACTGAGCAAAGTCAACAAAGAACAAAATGCAGTAACTGATTATGTCTTGTGCATTGGAATAATGACATGTGCAATAGAAGTCAATGGGTTAGAATATCTAGATTGCCAACAGATTAAAATCACATTACAAATTATATTATTAAGATTAGAATAGAATAGATATTCACCAGATTAGACTGTTAGAAGATTAGAAGACATGTATCGAATTAGAATAAATAGACAAAATTAGTGATAACTAAAAGTTATATTACTTGCAGCTAGATTAGAAAATATTTACTAGCTACCATGAGGATTCAACAAAAAACCAGTACAGTACATTAAACAGAATATTGCAGGAATGGTAAGAGCAGAGATAATTGGTGTCACATACTTCTCCCTTTTCAACTTCAATATCTTTTCCTGTATATCGATAGACAGCCTGAACTTGAGGAACTATTTTTTCAGTAACTTCTTCCGTCATCACTTCCCGCTCCTCTTCCACTTCATAGGTGAAAGGAACTCCACCATGTCCTTGAGCGTTGTCGTCTTCGCCAGACAGAGTTGTGCTCGGAGCCGCGAGCTCCTTCATTGTCTCTGGACTGATCTGGAAAATTAGAAATTGTAATTGTGATTGGAAATCTATTGTGACCACTCCAAGAGAAATTCATCAGCAATATTATTCAGCATGGAATGCAGCAAATGAATTATGCACGATATATAAACCAGCGTTGAGAGCACATGCCACTCCGGAAAATAATTTTTTTAAAGTGTAGCATCTAAATCAGCAGAAGATAATCGACGTTAGTGGTACAGATGCAATTTAGTTGTATTAACCCTTTGAACCCGGAGCTCCCCTTAATGCTATGGATAACCGACGGGAAAACCAGCCTGTCGGGATCAAAGGGTTAGAGCAAAGAAGAAGATGTGGTCCCTTCTCCACACAGTGCGAAGTCTCATTAGATCAAGATCATTTCTTTCGAAAGCAATCTAAGTGACCAATGATGAGATCTACATCTGCAGTTTTACTCACTTTGTGTTTTGTAGTTGCTTTTGTCATGAGAGTTGCCAGTTGGTCAAGTCGTTTGACATCATGCTCAAAAGCTTTAATCTCTCCATTCAGGTGGTTATGCCGCTTCAGAAGATTCTGTATACATGTAAAATATGGCACAGTTGAATTAAACATCAAACAGCAAAAGTCATGAAGACAATAGCAATTATATATTGACAAGTACAGCAAGAATGTGTGTGGGGGGTGGGTTGGCCAAAGCCCTCATCTTGTAACGTGGAGAGTTTGGGTTTGAGTCTCCCAAGACTTGTAATGACATCATTCACAAATGCTTGAACTGATGCTTGGCCATTACCTAGTGATAACTTAATAAACACACAATAATTATATGCATAGGTTACATATCAAAATGCCTAATATAGCACCTTTAGAGTACCATTCAGTCAAGCAGTACACATAACTAACTGATTGAACGAAAACTTGTGCGCTATAATTGAGGTAGACAGAAAATGACTGAGCACTGTTCATCCATAAAGTGATGACGAATCTTTTTCAACAGTAGTAATTTAGCAATGCTGTCAATCAATAGGCAAACACGAATAATCATCATCATCGTTGTCGTCGTCATCCTTGTCATCATCATCATCAGAAGCAGCAGCAGCAGCAGCAGAAGCATCGGCAACCATGGGCTCAATGCCCGTAGGTGTCTGAAACACGAATGCTTAATATCAAATGATGAAAACAGACTGAATCCAACCTTGGCGGTTGGCAGGTCCTTTCCACAGTCATCAGTCAAGACCAGTGCCCCCTTCTCCTTCATCCAAGACTCCGCTTCATTTGCATCAGCATAGTACTAACAAAGTACGGAAAATAATCATCACAGGTTAAGATCGAGTGATGTCCTTCAACCGAGAGAAATGAATTCATCAAAGACACTCCAACTTACAAGTACATAATTGTTTACTGGGTGATAAATAAAACTTTGCCACTTCATTGCAATACTTGTCAACTTGTAAAACAAGTAGCCATTCAAAACTTATAGTTGCATTCTCATTGCCTATTTCGTTAAATTTTTTTTATAAACTTGAGACAAATTAATAACCGATCAATATACAGAGGCTTGATCACAATCAACAACCTCTTACAGCCAATGAAATAAACTGAAATATATTACTTAGATAAATGATTAAATCAAATAAATTACTAGCACACGATATTATAATACAAACAATCTCATTTGTAATTGCTCTAACCAATCACCTAATGTGGACAATGGTAGCCAATTACTGTAACAATCGGAATACAGATTCAAGCCTCATCAGAGACAGCTTCTGTCATGGACTTCGAGCAAATCTCTAACTCACAAATGCTCAGTGCTATTGTGGGGCGCCGTGGTGTAGTGGTGCTGTTGCTGCCTTGGAGCCAGAGAGTTCCAGGTTCAAATTCACCCACAAGCCGCCGTGTAGAGACCTTGATCAAGTCCCTCACTTGCAATTGCTCGTGCGGTTCAGCATGAAACTCCAATGCAGTTACCGCATTGTAGTCGGGAGTGTCTTGGAGTAGAGAGTTTAAAGGGGCGCTATAGAAATGGATAAATAAATAAATAGCAACCTATGCTTAGTCTAAGAGAACATTGGCAATTAATAAACGCATAACAAGAACAACAGTGAATCATTGCTTCGGTTTTTTAATCGATTGCTTACGAACCCATGGCACTTAAATCTCTACATATTATTATTATTATTATTATTAACAGTAACTACAACAACAACAACAAAATAGCGGCAATAAAATCAACCTGATACGACTCTGCCGCATCTTCAAGACGCTGTCGCCTTTCTTTGATGAGACCGTCTAGCAGACGTCTCTTCTCCTGCAGACTGTTCAGTTGGCTTTGAATGCCTTTCTTCGATGGATGCTTTGCTTCGGTCAACTGCTGACCGAGAACACAGACCATGTCATCGAGACCCTTTCGCGCCTGCACTTCCTGCTCTAGACCCTATCACAATTCATCCACATACTGGTTCAGACTTTCAGAACTTATACAAAATTAAAAATTGATGAGCCCTCTCATTCAAAATATCCATTGACGCCAAACATGGTGCTATGGTCTATGACCAGGCGAGACAATAACTTCTGCATTGAAGCTGATAAGCTTGCTCACTTAATTACTTAAGACCTATTTTTTTAGCCGTGGCTGGGCTGGGAGCGCCTCTGAGTAGACTTCTTGAAGAGGCGCTATATAAGTTTTCGGAATGAATGAATGAATGAATGAATGAAATAAGATTGAGATGTTCACTAAACATGTGAATTAAATAAGAACAAGATAGTTGAAAAATAGTCAGTCTCAAGAGGTAAGACAATAAGAGAAAAACATTTAGGAGAATGTATCAAATCATAGGAGTAATTAATATCCACCATTGTACATATCGTCAAGACACATCAGAACAAGATGAGACTAAAGTAAGAGAACTGGATGAACAGGAATAGGTTAGCACATGCAACTACCGGGTACGAATCATTCAACTGTCTAGTTTTTAACTACAAAGAACATTGAGAACAATTCGAAAGAATTTACACTGACATCAATAGTCCAAGTTGTCATAAAATGCAGCCAATCTGTGGATCCACTACACACGAGTTAAAACACACAATGGACGTAACATCTACGTCAAAACATCAACAGACATAAAAAATTAGAAATTTATCCAAATCAACCATACCTCATGTCGTTTTAGGAGAGCAAAGCATGAAACCAAATCTTTTCCAATATCCAGTGACTTTGCAAGATGGATCCTTTCCTGCAGCCAACCTTCTCCTTCACTGCTGTCCTGAAGAAACTGAAAATAGGAAACCGAACCTTCCAACTTCGCTCTTCGCTGCTGGCAAAGACCATGAACACTGCAAGACACATAAAAAATGCTCTTACATTATAACTTACATAATTAACATATTACAAGCATAAATACAAGTAGTCAACTCAGCTTTCAAAGATGCCAAAAATTCAATTTTAGCATTATAACCACATGTGATGAACATGTGACTGAATTAACTTCAGCTTCGTGAACTTAGTCATATCTCAGTAACTAAGGAAGTATTAGTAAAAAAACTTCACAGTTCTGCTAGTAACCGCAATAATGTCAATTTTTCAAATGACAATCAGAAACTGAGCAGAAAGACCTGTATCAAGGATTTTCCCACTTTTATATACATACAGCCACAACGCTGTTGGCAGGATGAACCTTTCACTATTCTAATCGTGTGACTTAACTCAGAGTGGAATCCTGCAGTGCATTTGCAGGCGGTTCAATGAAGTACACGCTTGCTCACTTAATTACTTATGAACTCTCAGAATACTGCAAATCATTGATGTGTTATTCACTACCTATTTTTCGGTACATGACTTCACAAAATACGAAATATACGACGAAATCCCAAGTAAAACTACATGCCACAAATGTGAGTTTTTCTGTTACTAAATTTAGTCGTGAATGCAGAACAACCATAGAAAATCATTTCAATCGGATCCGGTTTATGTTTAAACACAGATCTTATCAAATAAAGTTTTGTCAGAAAGAGTTCACACACCTTTCAAAATCCCTGTTGAGTGGCTCAAGGCGTTTCTGCAGGAGCTGTGCCTCCGGATGCAGTGACTTCATGAATGGCTGGGCGTTCTGATTCAATAAACGTATCTGTGTCGCAATGAGCTTTATCTGCACTTCGAGCAGCATGTGCTTGTGTAGCAAATCCTCTGCTCCTAGCAGATGCTTCCCATAGTCGTCAGACTGCAGCACTAACTAAAAACAGCAAAGAAACATATATCCCAACTCTGTTATTTGAATGAAAACAAAAGTCTATAAAATTCAGATGTTTCTAAGGTAGCCATTGTATCCACAGTTAGTGTAACTAAAATTAGTTCAGGGCAGAGCTTAAGTTTGTCTCCAGTGTTTTGTGGATTAATATAGCAGCTAAATCAGGCAGTTTGATACCTTGTTTTAAAATGATATCCAACAAGCTTGACTCAGAATAAATTCAGTTTAAGCACAACTTAATAATAATTTATTATCTTTGTCTAACTTCAAACGGACACAACACAGTATGATTAAAATTCGTAGTATGACAGAAGATCACAAGTTATTACAGGAGTTGAATTTAATGGATCAATAAACCAGTTGCACAACCATAGACTCAGTGCTTTTGTGGTTTAACTACTTTAACACTTCAACAACGACCTGCATTGGTTCCCAGTCACTTTTAGTACACTCTTGTCATTAAAGTGTTAAAGGTACTCGGATATTAACATAACAACAACTACCTCTATTTCCTTCAATTGTAGTCCCAGGGTCTCAATCTCTCGGAACATTCCCAGAAGTTCTGCAAAGCCATCTAGAACGTGACTTTTCTTGTCCAGCAGATCTTTCAGATGCTGCCACTTTTTCCAAATCTCTTGCTCTCTAAACAGAAATTACAATGTTGCTACACACAAAAACGTTATTTCAAATGAATGAATGAATGAATGAATGAATGAATGAATGAATGAATGAATGAATACCGATACAAGATTCACATGCCAGACATCAATACTTGGATCAGAGTTCTCATGGGAATGAACAGATAGTGGAGAAACAGAGACATCTTTCTAACTCAAATTTCTTACCATCATTACTAACTCACATTAATTAGCTCATATCGTAGAGTTTTAGGAAGTAACAAATTCAGCATAGAAGAAATCAGAGTCAAGATTTTTTTACGTGGTTCCTTTTACAACAAATTGTATGTTTTAACATACATTGCTTTTAAAATTTAAATGAGTTTTAACCTTTTGCTTATGACATCTTTTGCATGGTAGTTTTCTCGAATCAAGTCAGCTGCCAATTCATGTAACATCGTAAAACGGTTTTCCTGTTTTACAGAACAAACAACAGTTAAATATTAAACCTGTAGACCAAAAAGTTAGAACAAAATAACCTTGACTCATTCAAGAGCTTACATCTCAGTAAATATCAAAATTAAAAAAGTCACATCCTTCACATGTGGGTGCACAAAGCTCAATTAGCAAGAAATGTCTACAAAGGCATTTGGAGACATCTCTGTCTATGTCTCTGTCTCTCTCTCTCTGCGTTCTTACTCTCCCTTCCTCTCTATGTCTGTCTGTCTCTGTCTGAATATCTGCTTTTGTCTCCCTCCCTCTCTTCATGCACACACAAATTATGATAACACTACAATTACATATACACGCCACACCAAAGGACTGTCCACCAATTTTGACTGATGACAAGTTCACAGTTCTTGGAGAGAGTTGCCCTGAGAACTATGAATGATGACAGCTGAATGAAGTATTCAAAAATCCTAATGGGAATGTTCTGATATCACTACATCCATTCTGCCTGATATCTTTAATTTAGCCAGTAACAATAAATAATTATTAATCATTAATGATTAATCATTAATGATTAATCATTAGTTATTAATCATACAGGTGAGATTTATCTTTCAATGCATACTTAATATTTTAAGTTAAGAAATCCATTTTGCAATTATTTCTAATAAACACACAGAAGAGAAATAAATATAAATTTTCAGGATACGAACCCTTGCTTCAACATCGGCTGCGATAGCTTCCTGTTTCTTCAAAGAAGCTTCAACTTGGTCCGACCGGTTTCCAAAATTCTGGTCCGATAAAATGGTCGTCATATCGGACAGCCATGATTCTCGCAACCTAGCCTGGATGAACAAGTAACAAAATTCATCAACATAGGACATTCTCAAATTACAGTGGCACTGTGTTGTATATATATATATATATATATATATATATATATATATATATATATATATATATATATATATATAATCTATAATCTTACAAAATAAAATGTGGTTAATATCTAGAGTGAATATTCTTCACCTACATTAAATCTTCAACTGTCAGTAATATTGTTTCAAAGTATCAATAATTTTACACTACAAAGTATATGTATCTGTGTGACATCAATGATCAATGTGGTAATCAGGATATGTGTGCTATGATAATTAACTTATAGCCAAAAAACAAATAAAAATTAGAATTAAGTGAAAACATATTTAAATAGTCTCAATAACTACTGCACAGCTAACCTTTCTCTCAAACTTCTGCCTCAGTCTCTCTAACAAAAGCAGTTATTACTGTGAATTGATATTTCTGTCTAAACATAAAAATGCAAATTCCCAACACTTTCTAAATTTACGATACGTCCTTGTTATTCTGAATAGACGATATGTATCTGTGTGACATCAATGATCAATGTGGTAATCAGGATATGTGTGCTATGATAATTAACTTATAGCCAAAAAACAAATAAAAATTAGAATTAAGTGAAAACATATTTAAATAGTCTCAATAACTACTGCACAGCTAACCTTTCTCTCAAACTTCTGCCTCAGTCTCTCTAACATTTCTTGTCTACAACAATACACACCACATATTATACATTGCACACCAACTGAACAAAATGTGAGTCGTAAAGCAATGATTATTTTAAAAAATTGTATTGAAACTACAAATTTACAATTAAGACAATGAAGAATAGCAGACATGTGTATGAAATGTCACGACTTCATATTTCTCAGTTTCGGCAAATGAGGGCAGGTGACCAGTCCTTTGTCTGCAATATGCTCTCCTTCCAAATTGTACAGCCTTATCAATAGATGAGTTCACTCTAGTATGCAAGAGCAGAAAGCTTGAAACATCATGCAACTAAGTCCAGCATCTATAATATCAGACATTCCTATTAATCCTGTTGGCTGGGTCCACATGTACGTATGTATGGGCCAGCCATTAGTGACTCTTGTTCTAACTTAAGTAACTGTGCATTGTTTTGCTACTATATGCATTTAGTCTAGACATTTATTGTCAAATAGGCTAGCAAGAGAAAGCACTTTAGAAGCAAAATACATTAAAATGCATAATACAAAAGTCTCATACTTGCACACAATCCAGGATAAGATGATGTGGCTGATGACAAATGTCAAAAGTTAATCAGTTTATTAATAACACAACAAAAGAAAAGACAATGACCTCATGAGTTCCGCTCGTAAAGCAAGTTCCCTGTCATGTTCAGCCTTCTCCAGTTTTCTCCATCCACTCTCGATGTCATAGACGAGCTTTCCTTCTGACATGCCACCGATTTTCCATCCATTCGCCTTGCGCTTTGCTTGAATGCTGAAGAACAGCGACTCAATGTTGTCTCTTTCTTTGTATCTGCAGCGAAAGACATCAATTATGTAATATATGCGATATAATGATCACAATAAGTAACAAATCGCCTTGTGCCTTCAAACCTTTACCAGTTCATTTTTAAATTTTAAGCCCGTTTTCAGTGGATATTCTTGGGGCAAACGGATAAAAGATTAATTATTTGTTTATTTATTTATTAATTAATTTAGTTACACAGGCAAGGTTAGCAAATATGGATGAGACTACACACACAAGCATGCATGAAAAGCCTGTCCATAGTTATTGTACGGATTTTACTCAGAAACCTCAAACCCAAAACAAAAATTTATACTCTTCAATTCTGGTTCTATCTTCATTAAATTTTCTATTTAGTCATTAGAGAACGCAATCAACAGAACATCTCTCAGTTCAGCAGCAACTTCTGCCATATTCTTTTAAGACAATTAGATGAGTATTCACAGGCAGAATACAAGTTAAACTAACTTGCGTGGTTTCTCTTGCAGACGGTATTCTGTAAACTTTGCCATTTCTCGTTGTATACCATCTTGGTTGTTTGGAAAATGTCTATTATCGAGTTTGGTGATCGTGGAGTTGATCCAGTCGAGCAGATCGGTGACGAGTCGATCGTAATCATGCTGCATTCCATCGATGTCCATCATGCCTCCCAATGTCTAACGATGACCAAAACAGATCGAACATCGTCTCATTTGCAAGATTTTCAAAGCAAATACAACATGAACTGTACAAAAGCCAAGCGCAGGCACCAGCTTATACATGAGTGCTTAGTCCTTTGTCCTATCGTATCGTATTAATTATCATTATCGTATATTTATGCAAGAGAAATACAAATGTCATAAAACAGATTTGCAAATCTTGTATGAAAGAAACTAAAAGCATGCATTTCATTTTAGAAAAGGTGATTGCAAGAAGGACTATAAATGTGAAAAATATATAAATTGAAGAACCTTTGCAATTCTCTTTGTTCCTGTCAGTTCAGACTTCATTTTACTGAAGTAGTGGTAGAGTGCCGAGACATAAGTCATGATGGATCTATCGTCTGGCTTTTGAACATCGACATCTGAATTTAGACAAATTAAACGCACAGCATCAAATCCAAAGTCATTAACTACCTGACGCAAAATCAAGTGAACACAAAGACTGAATGCATACATAAATAAACAGTACTCTTTTTTAATAAGCTTCTGGAAAAAATATATACATAAATATATTATATGCTTTAGTTTAGAGATATGTATATCTGCCACTCACACATCGCCAAATTACTCAATTGTTTAATTTTTTAATTTGATGGCTGTTTAAAAAGAGTCAAATTATAAAGGATGATCTAAACATATGTCTCAGATGAAGAAGTACCAAAATTAAGTAGATGAAGTACCAGACTTAAGTAGATGAAGTACCAGACTTAAGTAGATGAAGTACCAGACTTAAGTAGATGAAGTACCAGACTTAAGTAGATGAAGTACCAGACTTAAGTAGATGAAGTACCAGACTTAAGTAGATGAAGTACCAGACTTCAGTGTCTGCAATTCTGGATGCGTTATCAAGCCATCCAAGGGTGAGCTATCTCTTATGTCTCTACATACAAGCATCAATATGTCTGCATTGAGAAGTTTTACCTTCCGCATCAAGGAGAGGTCGAATGCCTAATTTATTTTCTGCTACATCGAACGCATTATTCAAGTTTCCAATGTGATTTGAAGGAACGAGTTGGTCGAATTCAATGAGGTCAGGTCGATGAGCGTGTATGATGGCGTTGAACGCCAAACCGTCACGCCAGCTTGACGAAAAGTTGTCGACTTTGACGCCCTTGTAGCTGAACAGAAAATATTAAAAATGGTGTTTAACGCATCACACAAAATTAATCTTGTAGACAAATTTATCTTCTTGCTCTCATTAATTTTGATGTCATCATAACAGAGCTGGCACTCACTCAAATTAATAGCGCCCCAGGCAAAGCATACATTGGGCATCTTCTAATTCACAAAATGGCCAAAAATGGGTGAAATATAAAACTCTTAAAACACATACTGGTACCCAATTATGGTGCCCTGGTAATTGCGTGCTTCACATACATGTGCTAAGACCGGCAATACATTCGTAACAATTGCACCACTTGGATCTAGCAGCACATGGCAGGATGGTTAGAAGGGAAACAATGGTTAGGTACAACAGTGGGTATAAAACAATGATGGCACTGATGATGACATAGGTTCAACAAATTTCAGACAGGCTCATTCATTAACAATTCACAGTTAGGCGATGAACTTGAGAAAGCAACGAAGGAAGTAAGGTGTAACTCTACGAAAACTAATTTCATTGTCATACAATGTTCTAGAAAGACTGTCATTGTCATACCCATGAGTCTTCTTTTGACACCAGATAAGCAGGGCGTCTTTTGCTGAACGCCTCTCACTGCTCTCTCCCTAAAGCAAACAAATCATCATAAACATCACATCATTTGCGTTCGTCTTTGTTTCACGTATCATCAGCAGCAACACAGTGCTAAATCCACACCTCTATAAAGACCCATTGTAGTGTCCGCAAACTCCGCATTGTAGTTGTGAGCGCTTCTGAGTAGGTACATTGAAGAGGCACTACATAAATTCAAATTGATTGATTGATAGATATTTGTTTAATGAGAAAAATAGGCTGACTAGACCACAACTCTGCTACAAGGGAAGGGATTAGTTCTAAAGGTTGCACAAGCACTTGATGAGAAGGCAATTGTTTGTTTGTTTGTAGACTTAATTGTTATAGCGCCCCTTCAAGGTTTCTACTCAAAAGCGCATGACTACAATACGGAGTATTACGGACACTGAATCGGAGTTTCACGCCGAAGCGCTGCGCAATTACGAGTGAAGGACTTGCCCAAAATCCCTATGAGGCAATTATACAGAGCTCTAGAGCTGAAATTTCTATTGTCTTTTGGTGGTAATGCAAAGTCATGTGGCTGTGGGCAGAGGCTGTATGTATCAACGTCTAATGACCGGTGGGAACAAACTTCTCTGGTTGTCCAATGGGTTCTTCTCTATCCAAGTCCAATACGCAGGGTGAGTCATCTGGTAGGTAGCCAATCCACTGTGGATTGTGGGGCGTGGTGGTGTAGTCGTTGCCTTGGAGCCGGAAGGTTCGAGGTTCGAATCCACCTCGCCACGTAAGGACCTTGGGCCATGGGCGTCCGCAGGAATTTTTCTAGGGGGGCGCAAACTTTTAAATAATTGTCACATGGGCTAAATTTAATGGGTGACAATTTGCATTTCCATATTACCACGAGAGAAATCCTATTATCCTATCTCTACGTTATGCGCCCAGAGAAAGATATATAGGTTCAACTTGTAGAACGAATCGATAATCACATCACAACCAAATATTCTAAATTTATGTGCAACTATTTGAAAAATCCAGAGGGGCGCACTTGCGCCCCTTGCGCCCCGCTGCGGACGCCCATGCCTTGGGCAAGTCCTTCACTCACAATTGCTCAGCGCTTCGGCATGAAACTCCGATGCAGTGTCCACTCTGCATTCGAAAGCGCCTCTGAGTAGAGAGAGCTTGAAGGGACGCTATAACAAGTGCACATACAAACAAACTGTGTTCTGAGGATAAAACGGTTGAGTCTGCTTTCGTCATCTGTGCTGGTAAAACCCACCAGACTGGATCAGCATAGAGGAACCGCAATACGGTTGTGGCTCGAGCGACGTCATGTATCGCTGTTGGTAGTAGGCCGTGAGATAGATAAGATTCAGTGACTTTGATAGATATAAAAATATGAATATAAAATGCAAGGACACACCTACATATATAATTATGTCAAACAACGAAAGCATTATTTCAAGTACCAGTTCAAGATGTCTTGGAGCATCTTTTTTTAAACTTCTGGGTTCGTATAAGGTAAGAACAGTCAGCTTGGTTCAATGTGTTTGAACAAACATATCGCTATCTATTAATTTTATTTTTCACCACAGTCTTATCAGAATAATAATCAACAATCATTTTCACTGTACATACATGCGTCAATATGTAATATACCCACACAATGAGATCATTTTTAAGGTAAACAATCTTCTTAATTTGAGAATACTAACCCACACTCAAACCTTGGAGTTCAAATCGCCTTTCTTTGACCAAATGGAAATAGTCCACAGTCCTGGCATGACTGCACTTGCATAATTGGTCTATCAACTCAAACTACACTGAAACCCAGTCTTATATGCAGCCAATGGAAGGCACGCTATTGGAACTGCATTCAATCCATGTACACGGTATAACAGTGATATATTTTACGCCTTGCCAACCTTTGCATTCATGAATATCTGGTTGGCAGATTTCATCATCAATGTTAGCTCAAAAATTACCTTAAGAAGAAGTGGCAACACTTCCCACATTCATAGAATTGTTCATCCTATCAACACCATTGACTAAGCTACAAACTGAGTCAACAGAGGCAGGTCACTACAAATGGGTCACTGAATTTTATATCCCACACTCATGGAAGGTTGACCAGGTTCTCACACATGCGTCAAAAGAGGGCGATAAATGACGCCTTGGTTGGCTAACATTGTTGACGGTGTCTCCACTCTCCACGTCTGCCAATAGAGTGCAATCGTTAATCTAATATAATGACTTCTATACCACTGTTATATTCTATAACACCATTATATTCTATAACACCGTTATATTCTATAATACTGTTATATTCTATAACACCGTTATATTCTATAATACTGTTATATTCTATAACACCATTATATTCTATAACACCGTTATATTCTATAATACTGTTATATTCTATAACACCGTTATATTCTATAATACTGTTATATTCTATAACACCGTTATATTCTATAACACCGTTATATTCTATAATACTGTTATATTCTATAACACCGTTATATTCTATAATACTGTTATATTCTATAACACCATTATATTCTATAACACCGTTATATTCTATAATACTGTTATATTCTATAACACCGTTATATTCTATAATACTGTTATATTCTATAACACCGTTATATTCTATAACACCGTTATATTCTATAATACTGTTATATTCTATAACACCGTTATATTCTATAACACCGTTATAATATCGAAGACATCACAAACAAAACTCATAATATAATCAATTGAAAGGCAAAGCTTGAAAGTCTATAAATCAAAGAAACCAGAAGGCAGACAGGTTATGGTGTACGAGTCTCAAGTGTAGACCTGAACAACATCAAAGAACTGACCAACTGGTGGCACTGTGTGCAAACGGGATTTCCATTTCACTGTTATTGTTGTGCACACCGTTAAAGGTGTTCAACCGTAACACTATTTAAAAGCCTCAAAGTCACTACTTCAAAATAATTTGCCTGCTTTCTACCAGCTGCTCAAGACCTATTTGTTTTAGCAGTGGCTGAACTGGGAGTGCCTCTGAGTGGACCTCTTGAAGAGGCACTATTAAAATTCTCGAAATGCATGAATGAATGAATGAAAATGACTACTAGGAATGTTTCCTTTCAACATACAACTGAAATTAGTAATGGTTGACCAATGGCCACTTATACAAATGCACACTATGAATCCTAAGCACCATTGATATTTCTATGTAGAACTTCCCATCCAAATGGCATGCTTCAAATTCACAAGTGACAATCACATTCTGAAGAGACATTAACAATGCTGCCAATAACAACAGGTCATCTACATAGCCAGCCTACAAGCCAAGTCAACATTCTCCTTGACTCACTGCCTCTGTCTGTCTATGTCTTTCTCTTTGTGTGTGTGTCTCTGTCTCTCTGTCTCTGTCTGTCTGTCTGTCTCTCTCTCTGTATCTCTCTATGTACTTAGTAAGTTATCTAACAACTGCTTAATATGTGCCCAGTGAACTACTCAAGGCATAGTTCTGACAGACAGACAGACTGTCCATCCGTCTGTCTGTCTGTCTCCTTTAGATAAACAATAAAGACAACCACATCAACAGCTAATAGCAAAATGGATAAACCTCAACTTCTCTTACACAGCATTTTATATTAAAACTCAGGAGAAAAATGCACCATTCCACATAATACCAGCATGGCATTTGCTCTGCCAGCTTCTCAAAACCATCAAAAATCTAAGTGGACAATTACATTTAATTAAATTCATAAACAATCCATTCTGATTTACTCTGTTAGAGGCTCTTGACATATCCAATTATCCATTAGTCAAACATTTACTGTGGAACTATGCTTTGAGTAGTAATCTGGACTGCTTTGGCCAAAACTTGAGCTTTGCCTTCATTGGTCCTGCACTTTGAATCAGCTCTCTCCATTGACACGTTCTTTGCTATTAACTTCTACCCGAATCACATCTTTTCACTGTCTCAAAACTACTTCCTTTTCCCTTGCTCTTTCACACTGGGAGCACCTCTGATTAGTGTGTACTGTGCGGCACCCCCGCCTAATAGCCCGGTCAAAACAGCCCCGTCAAAACAGCCCCGTCATAATAGCCCAACGACAAAACAGCCCCGTCAAAATCGCCCAGCGACAAAACAGCCCCGTCAAAATAGCCCCGTCAGAACAGCCCGGGGCTATTTTGTCGGGGACCGACAAAGTCGCGGAATAACACGATTTTCGTGAAAAAATAGACCGATGAAATTAACATCTTTTTAAGGAAGCAGTCCTTTCGCCGAATTGATGAAAATAATGTTTGTAGCCTCAAGTTTAAAATGACTTCCGGAAATGGTCGCGTTAGTAAACGAACTTTGCGTTTTATCATACATCCAGCTTCTATTTAAAATCGTCAATCCAGCCTGTATTTCAGATCTATAAAACTTGCATCCAGCTTCGATTTCTCAAGCGTTTGATCGTCCATCCAGCTTGTATTTGAAATATAAATACCTTCATCCCGCTTCCATTTCTTACGCGTTTTACCATTCAATTCAGCTTCTATTTAAGATCTGTAAAATCTTCATCCTGCTTCGATTTCTCAAGCGTTTTATCATCCATCCAGTTTCTATTTAAAATATAAATACCTTCATCCCACTTCCATTTCTCAAGCGTTTTATCATGCATCCAGCTTCTATTTAAGATCTATAAATTCTTCATCCAGCTTCGGTTTCTCAAGCGTTTGATCATTCGTCCAGCTTCTATTTAAGATCTATAAAACCTTCGTCCAGCTTCGATTTTTTAAGCGTTTGATCATCCATCCAGCTTCTATTTAAAATATAAATACCTTCTTCCCGCTTCCATTTCTTAAGCGTTTTATCATTCATCCAGCTTCTATTTAAGATCTATAAAACCTTCATCCAGCTCCGATTAATAATTAGATCCTTTTTAAAAATTGATCCAGATAAAACGCTTCAGAAAATTTAATGGTAGCTGGATGAAGGTTTTATAGATCTTAGATAGAAGGTTGATGAATGATAAAAAGCTCAAGAAATGGAAGCTGGATGAATGTTTTTATATATCTGAAATAGTTGTCCGTGTCGTCTATGAATGGACTGTTTTCGCGGAACTGTTTACACGGGCTGTTTTAACGGGGCTATTTTGACGGGGCTATTTTGACGGGGCTATTTTGTCCGGAACTGAATTTTTCTGGGCTGTTTTGTCCTTGGGCGATTATGACGGGGCTATTTTGTCGCTGGGCGATTATGACGGGGCTGTTTTGACGGGGCTGTTTTGACGGGGCTATTATGACGGGTCACCGTACTGTGCAAGGTGTTTTATAAATTTATAATATTATATGCAATACAATATAAGCAGCTGAAGCACATGTTAGACAACTTATTTAGTACCGTCTTAGCTTAGCTGTCTTAGCTTACCTTATACATCACTGAAATAGTTATTTAAAACAGTTCTGGTTACAATACAGTAATAGCAAATGCTCCAGCAAATGTAAATACTGGGCAATGTATAATTCTAACATAAATCTGTAAGAGTAGATCTGTTCAGAGCAAAACCATGTAAGTAACTCAAAGAAAGATGCATTCAATTCATTCTAGAATTTCTTATCAGAAAGTATGGAACACAAAACCATAAAAGCTGCAGTGCAAACTGGTTTGTCTTCCTTTGACCCCACTTGCACTTTGACAATATTACAACAAAGCGATTGGTGACAAATGCAAGTCAGCAAAAATTTGTAAGCCAGCAGAATTTACAATGAACATTAAAATAAAAGTCTTTGTGACATTCTTCAACATCTCGGCTATCAACATGTTTCACTGTGTTCCCCCCTTCAGAAGTTCCTACAGTGCCAGCATATCACTAGGAACGACACGAGACCAGTTATCTAACAGCAACCAATAGGCTCAATACAAATCCCATATATGGCATATTGGATCACTGGGTCATATATGGGCCAGATGTCGGCAAGGCAACAAGGACAACCAACCAAATTAATACCTTATCATTTAATAGTGTTAATTAATCTAAAGGCAACTAGCAACTTTTGCTGCTAGTGAACTGGAAAGTACTATAACTTATGTGGAGAACTTCACCAAGAGATTCCTCAAAATATCGAGCAACATAACTCCAACCAAAGAGATCAATGCACATCAACAAAAATGTTTTAATCAATATTAACAACTTTTCGCATGTAAACAAAATGCTTTAATCAATATTAACAACTTTTCATGATCATTTATATTGCTTCTGATCAGCCTCTGTAACACATAGACTGCACTAACTGGACTACAAAGCACAAACTTTATCAGTTGTTTTAGATCCCACATACTGCCATGACCAAACGATGATGCTAATCATTGATGATGATGATAATCATCAATAGTGATGCTAATCATCAATGATGAAGCTAATCGTCAATGATGATGCTAATCATCGATGGTAATGCTAATCATTGATGGTAATGCTAATCGTCAATGATTATGCTAATCATCTTCGTCATAATCCTGTGTCATTAAACAGAAACTGAACTCAGCTGTTGCATCACAGTGAAATCTATACTTTATGTTTAAGACGGATGCTTTTAAATTTAAGGTATGCACTATGCACGGCAAAAACAATTAACCTATAGACTGTTGCTTTATTAAGACCTACAGCCTTTGATCAATCGAATTGACCATAGATTATACAACGAAAGAGCCACATAATGGGCCTTGGTGTGATAGATAGGCACTACTTAACGAAGCAATATTTTATAAATCTCTAATCAAGCAACAAGCAGACTTCAAGTAGCCTATAACATATACTTCGACCGATCTCCTGGCCATGTAGGTCAACCAACTCAAAATTCTGGCAACTCTACAGAAGCGGCACTTAACCTGCCTACAGTGCTTGTTAAACAGGTGCAAAAAGACACAGGTGATTCTCATCACAACTGCCTACAACCAGCAATGCACCATTAACAGGTATTTATAGCCTCGGACAATCATACACCTTCTTGAGGAAGCCGATGACCAAAGACAATATTTTTGTGCCATTTACTCTGAAGGCATTCTTCTGAGTGTGCTAAAAAAAACTACGATCTGCAGATTCTGAGCCTGTGCCTTATTGTTTGCAAATGTCTGCATAATTGTGTACATAGCCTGTGGGTCAATCTGCTTGGGTAAAGGTGTATGGGCCATTATAAGTGTCTCTAATTAATCAGTACAACTACAATTTATAGCTATACTTAAATAGGTTAGATACCTTCATTGGCATCTCAACTACTTTTGTTGATCATAGTTTTAGCACAGTTATCAGGTAACTGCATTCTTCATTATCAAGGATAATTATCAGTAACATACTAAGACAATGTATCACAAATCTGATAAGATTTAATACTAAGAAAAATTCTCAGTCATCTAGATTTATTTGACAATGATGATTGTAACCATGACCATGACAATAATTGATAATAATTAAATAAATAATAATTAAATCATAATTAAATAATAATCCTTTGACATTTTAACCATTGTTCAAACAGACCAAAAGTTGAAACCCTTTGCAGGCCAAAGTTCATCATGGGGTGCCAAGAAAACAGCCACAAAATAATCTCAGAATCAGGGTAGTGGAACACTATTGACAGAACAATGTGGCTCAGCTATTAATAAGACAGGCAAAGAGAGGCAAAGAGGTTTATCTACTTGGTATGCATGTGTGTGACCAATGCAGAGCACTTCATAATGCTGGTATTTATTACTGAGCTCTATCTTCTCAATAATTGTTCCCCTAACTGGCGTCAGTCAACCCCCAAGGCCTACCTGAACTCCAGTTTGGGTCCCAAAATTAATCACTTACTGTAAAAGGTGACAGACACTTGACCAAAGAGACCAGTGCAGTAAAAACTCTAGTGTCTTGCCAGATGCTGGTCACACAATTGACCTTTATGACTTATTGTCAGACAAATCACTTATATATTATATATACCTATACACACATATATTACATGTAATTATGGTATATATATATATATACACACACACACACAATTGAGTGTCAACATCTAATTCATTCATTCAATCATTCATTCATTCATAATGAAGATTCATACAGGGCCCCTTCAAGGCTACTACTCAGGAGCACTCCTGATAAAAGCACGTCTAAAGAGGACAGTTTCAAGATAACAATAGAATGTATTGGAGTGGATAATGGGCAGCAGGGTAGTGATAACATGAATACCTCACTTAAGGGTCACTTAAGGCTTGTAATCATAATCTCAAGATTTCTACAGCGCCCACAAAAGAGCCCACAAAAGCGAAGTCACGGGAATCAGTTTATTCACAGGCACTTAATCAAAACAAAATCGATAGGCAGAAGGCTCAAGGAAACTCAAGCAAACCTGTGCCACTATCTCCTTGAAGAAGAAAAAGAGCAGTTCCTTAAGCTGAACCCTGCTTGGTCTTTCCTTGTCCCCTTTACCGAAACCCTCGTAAATGTTCAATGAAGATTTTTATGTTATCAAGACAGAAGCACATTCGGCAAGTTTCTCTTGAAGTGGCATGATTCAAATGTGTGATTGCAATAACAATAGCTGATTATGCACCATGCTATGCTTCACATTCCTTCCTGTACCTGATAGCACAGAGAGATCTGCTAGTGCAGCGTATTACTATCCTGACCTCCTCAACAAAACGCCAATACCCTTCAAATATCTTATCTATCAAACTCGAGTCCATCCATACGCACGCCTAACATGTTTGGATGATAGAGCAAACGTGTGGCCTAAACTTTAGTCCATTGTAGTCTACTTTGGCCTATTGCCCAGACGGACGATAATGAAACAGATACCGGCCTTTTTACGGTGGTGACCCTCCCCTTAGTAGAGAAGCAGTTTGAACGTGTTGATTATTAGTCATTGAGCACTGCTTACTGAATCGATGACGATGTCTTGAATCTGAAAACGGAGAATTATCGTCCAGATGAGACCGAGGATGAGAGTTTCATTACCATCGACTATGTCTTCGGGTCCGATGTTCTCTAAGGTCACCTGGAAAAAAGAAACATTTGTCAATCTTAACATGCACCTCAACAACCACTTGCTAATTAATCACACCTGGAAAAACGCTTGTTACCTTCATCATCATCAAGAACCGAGGTGCCCGCTGCCATCCTCATTATTCCTCGCCATTTTTGTCGTTCCATGTCGCCGCATGTGTCAGGTCTTGTAGTGGCGCTCCGCACCAGTTGGTTATGTTGTCCAGCCATTCCTTGTGTGGTCTACCTCTTCTGTTGGCTCCCTCCATTCTTCCAAACACCACCCTCTTTACTTTTCTGTCCTCATTCATTCTACATATGTGACCAAATAGCTCCAGCTTCCTGGTTATTAATATCTGCATAAGATACCTTACTGCTTGCAAATGCTGTAGCTGTAAAAAGCTCTCATCATTAACGTTAACAGACACTTAACCTCTGCAAACCTTAACCTGAGAAAAATACCTGTTAATCTAAAACATTCCTATATAGACACATCATCTGTTAATCTTAGCACTTCTAATTTTTTACAAAAGCAAACTAATCCATAAAAACTGCATTGGTATTAAAGAAGAGAAGAGTGCTGCTCACATAATTTGCTTATCCCAATCTGATCTTATCAACACTATTCTACACCCACCGTTATCACAATATTACTCCATGTATCATTGGTTGCTCAATTAAAAGTGGATATCCACTAGGCAGTCCTATGTAACTATCCTCCATTCTCTATTTATATATGCAGGCATCAATCCAATTATCAATAGTGTGCTAGTGTAGTTTACCTCACAAACGCTCAGTGGCACGAGAAAATTTGTGTGAGCCAACCTTAGCTAAATACTTACAGACTAAAGGTGGATAAATGACACACTATAAGCCTACCTCATATTATTACAGTGTGTAATAACAGTAGTATAAATGTAAGTTGTGTCAGCATGCTTTTAGTCATCAGCACTTCATTATAAAAAAAATTCTTCTAAATGTTTAAAGTCTTTATTCAAATCAGAAGTCTAATCTTTTGGGCCAAAAGCTGGGCCAACATTGCAAATCGCATTTCTCCAGATTTTAATGTTGTGGGTTGCCATGGCCTTTCTGTGATGACACCTTGGCCTCCCTCAAGAAAAATCCCAAGTCAATTAAAACACAGTTCTAGGAAATGGACAACACGTGGAATATGAAAAATACACAGAAATGGTAAGGATGTGTAAGGTAACATTACATTTGTAAATAGTTATGCAAAAACTTAGCACATAATTACAAACATGATGGCAGTTATAGGACCAGTATATTCTGACAACACGCTGGGATGGCATTAATTTGAGAGGTATATTCCAACACTTGAATGTTGACAGACATCCCACAGCATGTGGTGAATTTAAAAGGTCTCGTTATTAATAGACAGAATCTAAATTCAACATTAAATTCAACATTAAGCCCTAAATGAAGTGAGATCGCTGTTGCTGTTGCTCACACAGCACATTGACCTCTCTTAACCAGATATTTATGGCCATTTTCGAAGACTTAAAGTCTTTTTACTGTTGAAAAGCGCCATGCCATGCATACACAATATAAGCTTCTCTGCTCGCTAATGAATCCTGCATAGCCTGCGGTCCTCATGTTTTGAATTCATAAACTCTTTTGCATAAACCTCTGCTGTTAGTATGCTAAACTGAGCAACACGTTGATCTAGATTTGCTTTTTTAAAGCAGTGCTTGAATCCATTATGTACATCAGTCAGTGCTCCACAACACAACCTAGACCTACTGCTGATAGCCTCAGCATTTAAAAATTATAATAATGTTTCCTTGAACCAAGAGAAGTAGTATGAATGCTGCAAAAAGATTTACAGATTCAAAGATGTATTTTTCCTACTTTCACTCTGCTTCAATCAATCAACACCATTATTATTATTATTATTGCTATTGCTATTGTTATTATTATTATTATTATTGCTACTGCTACTGCTATTGTTATTATTATTATGAAACTGAAAAATAGGCAGCCAATGGAGGAACATCATGCATCTAATGCAAACCATGGACAAATTTTGAAATACCACCATTAAGCATTCACTAGAAGCCTAGCAGAGCTCTGCATGTAACAAAGGGACTTCACACACTTCTTTTAAAAGCACAAGAAAAATATTCTTATCACCCGGGTTAGGTTAAGAGCACCTCTGATTGCATATGTTGAAAGGGTACTATATAAATGCTTTGAATAGATGAATCGCTATGTCAGCATTTCTACAGTGATCAAAATGAATAAACATTGCTGGAGTCATTCTCTTGTGAACATTACAAATTCAAAGCATTTCCCTAAAAATGTTGGTAGCAGAAAAACATCAGTCCTCAATGAAAATATGATGATGCATGATGTTAAGAAGAGAGAAAGGACCTCATTAACTAAACTCTTCCCTGTGGAGGACGACATCCTATCGTCATAAAACTTTAATCTCGTAGGCGGATGACGACAACCTATCGTCATCATACATGTAGGCCTATATAAAATGTGCCGCCTACGGGATTAAAAGCCTGTCGCAGCGAAGGTGTTAAAGTGAATCCCACACAGAATATTAAACTGTTTCTTAATTCATACTATTTTTATTTTATTCCATCTAATATTAAGAGAAAAGTCACACAAAGTTCTGACCTTTGTCTGTAAGAACTGGAGACACCTGCCAACATTTTCCAGCTTCTGAACTCGAAGCATACCCTTATTTGGCCGACCCAGTTTCTCACCAGATATGATCTCCAAAAGTTTAGTCAAGAGTTTTCCATCTTCAAGATCGACAAAGAGATCTTTGACCCAAAGAGTCACCTGTTGGAAAATACATATATCACAGAAGTGAATGAGTAAAAATAACTGTAGCTGATGAAGTCAAACTCTCAAAGACCAATCAATGAGACAGTAAATACAAATTATGCTCAGTGCTTTAAGTGTAAAAAAAGTGCTTGGACACCCCCTTAAGTACCTCTCCAGGCTGTGCTGGAATAATAAGTGGCAGGACGGCATTCAGATTTGAATATAAGTGCCTGTCACTTTGCTGAGCAAGTAAGCAAGTAAGTAATCGTTATTAGTGCAACAAAAACAGTGCTTACAATAGTGAAAGAGTAGTGCATTGTAAGCAGAAAAACATAATGAATATTATAAAGTCTAACTTAATCTACAGTCACAATGATAATTGAGTAAGCGTATATCTCAATTGATTAATCATTTAATTGAGATAAATGCATTTTTAAAAGGGTTATTCTTGAACCACCCACGCATTAATTCATTCTTAGTTTATATCTCCCTCCCATCTCTCCATATAAATCTACAACCACCATCTTAAACTTTATGAATAAATAATTCAGATGCTGTAATAAAAGTTTATCTCAATTGGTTTCTTGGCTAAGAGAAAAGAGAGACAACAAATAAAGTTCTAGTGAGGGTACTTAATCACTTGAAAAGGCAATCAGTCAACTATAGGTTGAGCAATAGCAGAGACACTCCAGAATTCATTCAATCGTAAATTAATTACTAATAAATACTTCAAAACTTGTTATTAGACTACAAAAGCTTTTCCTTGACCCCAAGAGCCATTTCAGCCACCCTCCAATTCAAAGTTGATCTCAAATACCAGAGTCAGAGATTCGAAGCATAGCACTACAGTGTCTAACAGGTCACTACTAAGTGTACATAATTTCATTCAGAAAAGACCTCAGCTAAATACCAGTGGTCACTATTCATAATTTTAGGCCAAAGAAGCTTCATTTCTCACCGGATTGTTATGCTTCAGTGAATTTTCCCTACATTCATGGATTCAATCACCCGCCTATTCATTCATGCATAGCATAATTATCTCCTATCTCTCCAAATCACTCTACTCACAGGCCTTCCTATGACTTTACAGACCAAAAGGATATGCAGGCAAAAATTTACGAAAGTAATAGACTTTAATCACAAAGAACAAAGTAAGAGAATTTCTTAAGAAAAATTGCATACTCATTAAAGACCCTAAACCAGGCAAGACAAATCTTTTCAGCTTGCCTGCCAGAAAAAGTTCTTAAGACTTGGAAAATCTCAGTAGGCAAAAGTTTACCTGCAGTCATTGCATCAGCTTTTGATGTTGCAACATAATAATTGCAAATAACTTGTTTTACTTCTAATTTATACAGAACGTTGGATTGTGAGTGTGAGTTCTGTTGCTGGGCAGTACTGTAGATGGCTAATGTTTTATGTCTGGCTTTCATTGTGTCATTTTCAATGCAAGCAGCCCAAATAGAACAAAAGCAGTTTCTTGCAACTTTTTACATATCAATTCACATACCAAGTATTTCTTAACCAAGCATGTCATGCCTTTTTTTAGCTCACTAATTAGATTTGCTAAAAACCATCTGTGATTTGTCTCTTAGTGTCTTTAAACAGATGACTGCTTGTAAACGACTTATTCAGAACAGATACAATACAACACAATAAAATTTTGACTATCATCTGTATACTGTCAGTGTCATCATTCTGATGAAAATAATATGACAAAAAGTTTCCAATAATGTTAGCTGGGAAAGCATAATTCCTTAAATTAAGCAGCACGTTTTGTGGGCCATGTTGCAAAAATATTTAAGCTCACTATTATATACCTAAGATTGGCAAACAATCCAACTACTACGTGTGTCATATTCATCATTTGATGTTTGCACGCTTCATAGTTTCAAACTTTACACCACGTGCATTGATGAAATATAATGGTCACGAAGGTAATGGAAGCCCTGCTCTTCAAAGCAGTTAGCAAACAAGCTTTTTTAACACGCATGTGACATTAAAAGCTACTAGGAAACCAATGCAGCTCATCGCTAAAGTGTTACACTCGAGCATTCTGTGGGCTCTCATATGTTGGGCAGCAGACTAAATTCATCTTGTTTGCTGTAGTAATCTCACAAATCCTAAACACAACAGCACACTGCCTGAGGCTCCACAACCTTGGGTATTCAGACAGTAAGTAGCCAAGTTGGAATACAGAATAATGAAACATTGTAACGTTTACAATCCCATTCAGAAGCAGGACAATTCAAAGCACAGCCAAATGGCCACATCCAATGCATAGTAGATATTCACATGCAGAGTCGACAACAATGCGGTATTTCTTGCACTGCAGATAAGAATAACAAATGTCACAAAGCCAACTGTGTGTTGCTACACTAGCCTGGCTTGTAGAAAGGCTTTCCAAAATGTGGGACAGCGAACTTAAAAGCTGTGTTTGGCCGACAAATTTTGCAGTTTTTCCACATAGATCAGATGAAACTAGGCCTATTCCTTTCAAAAGGACATGCACTTTAAATGGCCATGTCAAAGAAAGCTATTCCCAAAGTCTTCTGATTCTCTATTGCTACGGGGATGAAATTTGATTTCCACCAAACTCTTGTCAAGCTCAGCTGTGCAGCAAAACAGCCATGTCAGCCTATTTTAAGCATATTTGTGGGTTGCAGTGCATTGTGGTGAGTTCGGGGCCTTGGAGCCGGAGGGTTCCAGGTTAAAATCCACCTCAAGTCGCCACATAGGGACCTTGAGCAAGTCCTTCACTTGCAATTGCCCGAGCGCTTCGGTGTGAAACTCTGATGCAGTGTCTGACTGTCCATGCTGTAGTCAGGAGTGCCTCTGACTAGAGAGCTTGAAGACTGGGTGCTACATAAAATGCAAGAAATAAAAATAAAAATAAAAAATTAGATGAATAAGCCCAGTGCCTCAGACACTAGAGCAATCAGGAAATGGTAGCAAGCCTGTCGAAATAAAAAAAAACTTTTGCAGAAATGCAATCAAAGTGAGCATTCCTCGAGAAAACTTCTCATATTCATAATAGTCCAAATAAAATACAATGATGGCTAAAACAATTAAAGAACAATTCGTTACCTTCTCCAGGTAAGAGTTGCACCATTTCGTGAAAGTCTTCTTTTGAACATGAATTCGTTCTTGCTGCAGGACTTGAATGCGACTTGTCTCATACTTCTGTTCATCCTGATCCTCAAACGTTCGCGGAAAACTATCATTAGGTAACGACCTTTGACTTGGTGCAAGGTTCTGACCTTGATAGGACAGCTGGTTTCTATCCAGCGGTCTTCTACTCATCTTTACCCTAAAAATACAAAAATGCTGAAATATTGGTAAACCTAACAGTTGGGGTATGTAGTTGTCCATTCAAAAACAAAATTTCGATAAAACTTCTTCTTTTCCTTCAGGCTTGAATTAATCCCTCTCTGCGGAGGGGTTAGCCGAAATTTGGATAAAACTGGCAAGTGGAATGCCAAAAGTGCAAGTTAAACTGGTCTGGTGATTACTGATTCACAATCACTGTATGATTGTATGAATACTATTGGTAGGGTGCACTTAACATATTTGTTCTGCATAACTCAAACAAATTCTGTACAACTTTGATGCTCAATAAAGTCATTGCAAAAGAAATATTTTGCTAAAATCCTACAAAACATGATAAACATAATAATTGATAACTTCATAATAAATAAATAAAATAATATACAGTAATCAAATAGGTCATATCAAGGTTGTACTGCCAAAGTTTTAAATAAATTTACTTACTGGCCGACAAATTTCCAATGAACAATTGGCCTAAAGACATAAGTCATAAGATATCTATGAACTCAAGACTTGAGTTTGACTGGACATTCATGGACGGTGTCCAGGCACTTATTTTCAAACCTGAAGGCCATCCTCCCACTTATTAGGCCAGCACAGCCTGTAAAGGTAAGGGGCATCCAGGTCACTTAGGTTTTTATGATTTAGACATTATATAGCCTACGATTTGAACAATCAGAAATTTACAGAAATAATAATAATTTTCGTTTATTCAACAATCTGGTTGCAACTGGTTACAGTGTAGGCCTACAATTAAGAAATTGAAACAGTTTACAAGAAATCCGATTACAGAATACATAAATCTTAGCTATTTACAGAACAGACAGCCTCAGTGCTAATAACAGCCTAAAAACGACGTCCGCCCTGTACGGACACCTCTTGCTCTCTATGCCAGCTAGCGTGTTATCCATTGCACTACCGCCCCACCACCCCTACCCAGGTAATGTGTAGCTCAAACTCTGACTAAGTAGATGCATGGGGCTGATTCCATTGAGAAAATGAAATTTGACAAAGCTGTAACTATTGAAAAAAGTAAATAATAAAAACAAAGAACTAAAACTTTCAACTTGAACCTAGCCCTTTAAAGAGAAGTGTGTACATAATGTGTATGAAACTGACCTTCAAGCAACGCAACTATATAAGCTAAGAGTAACTTACTTGATCGGAATGATTCCTGACAAAACTTATAGAATCACAGTCACTGCAGATGGTCAGAATTCTCACAAATATTCAGCATAGACTGAATTCTATTACATTATCTTATCCAGATGACAGTATACAGTGTCCAATATCGGACCTGCAGATAGGTCTACTGCTGCACACGGGCGGCACATCCAAAGACCAGATTAAATCTGGACAGAAAGAGAGCTCATGCAGACAAAAGTGGAGTGGTGGGCGGTACAGAGTAGTTGGATATTGACTGCTGGCCTAATACCTTGTGCCGAATGAGTAACTAAATTCTTGGCCTGTACAACAGCCATTCACTGCCCGGCCTGGATGCTTAATAGCAGAGGCTCATGGGTGACAATGTAAATATTTACAAATCCTTCTGAAACACAGCACTCATACCTTAAACCTCCCATAACCACTTCACCCAAAGACAATCAACTGCCAGGAGAAATTCCTAGACTTTAATTGTTTACTGCAGGTAACTCCATCTATCATTAGGTCATTGGTACATAACATCATTCTATAGTGTAATTAGTTTTATGAAGTCCTGCTACCACTTCAAACTTGCATATCTCAACAGCATTTTACCAACATTGCAATTCCACTTGAGTTATTAGGCCAATGCAGAGGATTTAAAATTTGGTCCTTCTATCACATGACACAGTGGCCACTATCAACACCTACGCAAAGCTATAAATCCACAACGCAACGCTCTTGCATAAGTTCATTTTTTTTATCTATCATCACCTGCATTTATCATAATATATTTATATATCCACCACCAGACATGACCAACATCATCATCATCATCATCATCATCATCATCATCATCATCATCATCATCATCCTCATCATCACCACCACCACCACCATCACCACCACCACCACCATCATCATCATCATCATCATCATCATCATCATCATCATCATCATCATCATCATCATCATCATCGGTCTATCATCAACATGAAATCATACATCATCATCAAAATTATACATCATCATCAAAATCATACATAAACATCAAAATCAGCAAAATCATACATTCTCATCATCCTCACCACTGCATCATCATCGTCATTGGCATCATAATCGATACCATCACTACCACCATCACTTCATCATTATCATCATTATCTAACCCCACTTTTCAGCATTGTCCAGAAAAAGCCATTAGCTTCATTCAAAATTTTATCTGTCCTTCCATAGAGCAGAGATGTCAGAGAGACAGCCTGCGGGTCATTTCTTGACAGCCAGTGAGGATCTTCTGCCAGACTTCTCGCCCTACGAAGTTCTCCTGGCCCGAACTTTGAAAAAGTTCTCCTGGCCCGCAAAGTTTGCCTAGCAAGGATCACTGTCATGCTCGTGACTGACAATGAACAGTGGCGTAACTACTAACTAGGACTTCGTTTGGGGGTTTATACCTTGAGAATTACGAATGCTGTAGCATGAATTTATACAGGGACTGAGGGACTTAGGTATATTTGGGGGGAGGGGGGCTTTTGCTTGGCTTAAGTCCCAAGCCCAACGCCATGGGCGTCCGCAGCGGGGCGCAAGGGGGCGCAAGTGCGCCCCTCTGGATTTTTCGCATAGTTGCACATAAATTTAGATCATTTATTGGTTGTGATTGTTACAACGGGATTTTCAATGTGATTATCGATTCGTTCTGCAAGTTGAACCAATATATCTTTCTTTGGGCGCATAAGGTATAGGTAGGCCACAAGATTCTCTCGTGGTAATATGAAAATTCAAACTGTCACCCATTAAATTTAGACCATGTGACAATTATTTAAAAGTTTGCGCCCCCCTAGAAAAATTCACGCGGACGCCCATGCCCAACGCTAATTACATCCCTGATAATGAAGGTCAAAGTTATAATTTTATGAGCCTAACTTGATCAATGTTGCAATAATACACGATTTTAAGATTTAGATATGCAACAAATTTGCAACACTGATCGAGACCCTTCCCAAGCAACTATCCCCCATTTTTCTCAGTCTCCTTCAGCACCTGAATCAAAGACTGAAAAATATTTCCACTGGAAATATCACGGGCTGGTCTTCCTCCTGAGTTCCTCCTCCACGGCCAGGACTCTCCTCTATCCCATATCATTTCTGATTCACTCCCCTGTTTTTCACTGGGCTCAAGATGCGCCCGCCCTGAATTGGGATAAATCTTGGGCTTAACAGTTACTGCAGAATTATTGTGTTACGTGTCCGTACTTAAAAGTATGCCCCAAATTTCAGAAATTTCTCAAACCCACCAGCGCTTTACCAAACTCTAGTCCGTAAGAGGGAGCTTGTATTATTTTTGTGTCAGATTAAGACCTGCCTATGGTACATCTCTCAATAAAATACAACAAAAAATCTCCAAAATTCAAACGCAGACCAGATACCTGTAAAATCGGGAACATTTGTAATTGTATAAAATTAATAATATCTTAACAATTCGTCAGAAATAACGACGAAACGTCTCACACTGCTGCAACCTGTCGAATAAAGCGCCTAATAAATTTTACAGCAGACGAAAATCAGTTCCTGCTGCAAGTTCTAACGGAGTACGCTCGGAGTATCCTGATCAGAGTCGGAACAGTGTCGAGTGCAATAACATCGGTAAAGATCTTATAATAATAATTTTACTTTATTCTACTACTATTCTAGCCTACTATAAGATCTTTGATAGGCTATCGGTGTCTGTGGACATTGGAAAGTTGGTAACGCCATGAATATTGAGGTCGATCTTACATAAGAGTAGGCTATGCTTCTATTTATCCGAGGCTCCGAGCTCCTTCGTCAGCGTGCAGCAACATTTTGCAGCTTTCCACGTCGAGTCATGCATCGACTCTTGAGCGATCTGACTACAACTGTGACGTAGCCTACACGATCGATCTCCTTCTGAAAACTGCTTTTGCTTTGTTAGGCCTGCTCTTTAATGACACTAGCTGTGTCATGACAAAGATGATTAGGCCTATAGTGTTGCCCTCCTCTTTTATCCAGACTTGGGACTGACGGCGTCAGGGTGCTAACTGGCGGAGGAATTTTTGCCACCAAACAATCTCTAGCAGGCCACTATCAGAGCCTTCTATCAGTAATAGAAAGCTCTGGCCACTATTATTGGCTAATGGGAGGGGGGTCGGGCAGGGTGGGCGAATCAGGGACTAAATTTCCTAGTAGGCTACGGTATAGGGCCTATCTTCGTAGCCGACATAATCATCATCATCATCATCATTCGCCATGAGCCGCATGCTCGCAGGACGGTGTCCAATGTCAACTTCATCTTCTTCTTCCAATAGCCTCTGTCCTGGGCCGGGTGGAACAGCTTTTGTAGTGAGTCATCACACCAGTCCTCTATGTCCCCCTTCCATTCCCGATGCGGTCTGCAAAAATCCGACATGCTAGACTAAATACAATCTGCGCCCAAGGCCGCATCCATTTAAACTAGGCCTAATCATTTAAAACAACAAAAAACTTCATAACACGGATTCTGCATAAAAAGTTAAAAACGTTTACTAGGCTTTTAATCTGCTGCTCTGTCTATGCTTGTTAACTGTCGCGTTGTGTCGACTGGTTATTTTTGTCAACAAAACGAATATTATTATAGGCTTATATATATATATATATATATATATATATATATATATATATATATATATATATATAAAATTGATGGTCCCAAGACTCACAACAGATGGTTTCAGTTGCAGGCCTGCCACCTGGCGACTAAAGATAATAAATCAATCAATCACAATCAATCAACTGGTCTATTTTGTAACCAAATTAAACAATTAGTCAGGTTTAGGCCTATTTGCAGCTCTGTTCCAAAAAAGGAAGCCCTAAAGAGATAGACAAAGTCTCACTAGGCTGACTATTGCAACAACAAATTATTGCCTGTAGTTGCGCAGCAGTAGCAGCAGCAGCAGCAGCAGCAGCAGCAGCAGCAGCAGCAACAGCAGTTGCTGCTGTCGTTGTCGCTGTTGTTGTCGTCGTCGTTATTGTTGTTGCTGCTACTGCTGCTGCTGCTGCTGCTGCTGCTGCCGTTGCCAAGACGCTGCTATGCTCCGATCCTTATAAGCATGCGTTTGTTTGCAACTAGTAGCCTATGTTGGAGTCGGACTAGGCCTACTGTTACAGTAGCTCAGTTCTGGTTTAGACTCATCGGGTTCTTTCAACTTCTTTGTTCTACCGTTCGTCTTATTGGGTCCATCATTCTCTAAATGCAGGCCGTCTACATCGCCCTGGCTCCCTATCTCTTAACTTAAAGCCTCTCTCATATAGAAATTTTCTGCTGGTTGATTGCGACTTTGCCTGATTTGTCGTCCGCTGGTTCAGAGCAAGTTTCATGTGGCGACCTCTAGAAGTAGCCTAAACAACTACAGCTGACACAGTTTGAAACAGCTTTGCCAATTCCTGTAGACCTACTTTATTTATGCCCGAGTGTAGACAACAAGTCCTCTAGTGAGTCTAGTTACTTTGGACAAGACATGCTCAGGCAGGTCTCTATAATTATTATCTAGGCCTATGCGAGACAGCCAGAGTGTAGTCGCCCACACCAATGGTGCGAGGTATACAGACGATACGAGTAGGCCTATAGGCCTATAATATGCAACGCTGCATATTGGCTTCCCCTTCCCTTTGTCGAGCCCAGTTCTAACTAATCCCGAGACGAATAATAAGATCAACTTTAGTGGCCCAGCGACAAATTAAACTATAGTGACCGAATTAAACACGAGGCCTAACAAAGAGTAATGCAAGCGACAGTTCTATCAGGCCAATATGGGTCTACGGTCACATTCACTCGACCACACAAAACAACAACTAGCCACACAATGTACACATCAACACAGAGAGACAACAACAACAGAAAGACACACAGACACACAGACACCTAATTCTCTCCATCAGCCACACGTATAATTATACGACTTCCTTAATCGTTGATAAAATCAGACACCAGTGCCTATAGAGTATAAAGCAATTGTGGACATACCTTGACCGTTTGACGGTATGCCTTGCATTAAAAAGCGGTCTAATAGGGTATTAAAAGGCGCTATATAATTCATTTAATGCATACAATGATGCGCATGCATTATGCACGACCACGCATAGATCGCAATCATAATCTGCCACTTCTAAAGACTAGTTGAAAGCCAACCGCAGGGCACCAGCCTATTCACGAGCGTTACGTCTAGTCAGATAGGTAGCCTACATACACAATGTAGGCCTACATGTATAGGTCTACATCCCGCAAAAAAGACGCTTAGCTTCAGAACCATTGTTAGCAATGTTGCCACGACAAGTTTCTGCAGTCGCCAGACATTGTAGCATTCTTATAATGAGTTCGTGCGATCTACATAGAAGCACGGACTGAACCAGACTCTGCTTTTCATACCATATTGGATTAGCAGTAAGTTACTGATCAGTACGTCCAACACGGCCTGGTCATTTCCTACAAGTATACTCACAGGCCAATGTGCTCAGCACAGTGGCCAGAGTAGAGGCCTGTATACACTCCGGTCCTATAGGTAGCCTGTGCAATGTGTGCATGCAGCACAAAATGCGCTGCGGATGCCAACTTGTTCAGACTTAGATCGACAACATGGCGCAAACTTTGTAAACGTGTCAAGAGAGACTGCCTTTTACACGTTTTAGTTACATAGAGTCTCGTGATATTTTACGGTTTTTACGCCGATATTAAAGATCTCACATATAAAGTCCAGTGCGAATTTAATATTCTTAGTTGGTTCGTCAGGTTTCTGTTAGACGTCTGTAGCCTATATACATGTATGGTAAGTAGATTATATATCCAAGTATTCTGCAAGACTTAGTAGTATAGCATGGGTGAGCTGTGTACGCAAGGCCATTGCAAGGGTTCTATAGTGCCCTATACTGTGTGGTAAAGTATGCGTTTATCTGCTTTGGATGCGTTTTGTAGTGCGCTGGAAAAGTACACGTATAGCCTATATAATTCTCAATACTCAATCACTGGCTTGCTCACTCACATAGGCGTACGAGGCGGGGTGCAGGGGGGCAAATGCCCCCAACTTTCGGGCAAGTGTGGTTTTTCGGGCAAAGACAACCCCAAGCGACTAAAAAAAGTCAACTTTTTTCGGATAAATTTTTTGGACAGAAGTTCAATCTTTGCCCCCCCCCACTGGTCAAAACTCCCGTACGCCTATGCAGTCACTCATACGCTCATTCGCTCGCTCACTCACTCACTAACTCACTCATTCACTTACTCAATCACTCACAAACTCCTTCACGTCTCCTTAGGCTGAAATGAATCAGTCACTCAATCACTCATTTACTCATTCCCACTCGATCACTCATTTACACAATCATGTATAGCCTATATAGATGTCGGACTGATAAGTCAGTCAGTCAGTCAGTCAGTCAGTCAGTCAGTCAATTAGATATGTGTATTATTTTGTCTCTATGATTGGTGTTTCAGCCAATACATCGTCAACAGCAGCAAACAATGTCCTTCTCTTCCGATCTTCTGCAAAGATCCTTGAATGTGGAGCATCCAGTGACCGTCATCCTACTGAACGACGAAGACGAAAGACATACGACGCAGAGGAGACACATGGAACAGAACGACAATGAAGAAAGAACAATACAGATTCTTCCCATCGGTCTGGATAAAGAGGACACTGACTGGATGAAGGTCCGCCGTCGTGGTTCCACCGACTGGTCTGTCGAGGACTCTGACCCTTTCCTTACCAATGTCAACGTCGTCGTCGACACAGACGAAGAGAGGAAGTATGATGAAGATGATGTCAACAACGACGACGATTATGATTACAACAACGACGACGACGACTACGACACGAGTGCCACGGTGAGTGAACTATTTCGCTCGATGGGAGGAAGTCAGATATTCCGAGACGCAGTCACCGGTGACGTATTTCTATCAGCAGACGACACCCAATCGAATGTCGGCATCCAGGATCACGTGACCAGGCGAAAGTTTGAGGTTGTGGAACACGAGACAACCCGGAAGTGCGTCATCCTGGCGCCGAACACCGAACTGGATTCAGACAACGATGAAAAGGAGGACATCGATGCCAGGGCAGAGTTGGAACAGTCCGCGTACGATGTGGCAGCTGCCCTCTACCATTCGTCGATCAAGGACCAGGGCTCGGTACTTCCGGTAGTCGTCTTCAAGATGGACTCAGAGACGCAGACGTCGAGGAATCGAACGACGCAGACGACGGGTGTGGACCAGTCGACGATGACCGAAGAGGTACTGAGGCAGGTCCCTCGAAGGAGGCGACGACCTCGACAGAGGAATCCAGCTGAAGTCTTCCCTCGAGGGAAAGATCAGGGCCTGGAGATCGAGGACGTTGAACAGAGATCAGTTGCATTCGAGAACGATCAAGAATGGTTGGAGGATGCACCGGAAACGACTGCGCAGCTGCAGAGACCCCCTGGGACACATTTACGAGGAGTGGCAACCTACCAGGAATTCTCCTACGATGGAGGACACAACATCACAGTTGCTCCTCCTCCTCATAAGGTCAGCTTTGGTCAGCAGACGACCTCACACACCGCCACACAAACACCCGTTCTCGTGAGACTTGACGCGAACGGTTCTTTCTGGATGCCACAGGAAGCCATGCTTCTCGCTGGCTTCGAGAACATTTCCACCACCAGAACTGACTGCTTCTACTCCCCCCTTGGCAACCGAGACCCGAGTCACCATGACAACGAAGCGCCGCGTGGCCGTGGACATGAGGACACGCCGAAACGCGACTTCTCCACTCAGACGTTCGGTCAGCCGTCGTCACGTGACGGCATTCCCGCTGAAACTCAGACGTCGTTGCCTTGCAACGGTTGCCTTGACGACGAATCCGGTGGATACGTGGAAATCGATGTGACAGCTTTCGGAAATGACGTAGAGTTGACGTCAAAGGATGTAAGGTCACGAGACAAACATGACGGGGAGAAGAGCAAGAAAGGTGATGACAGAAGAAAAATGTCAAAGAATAAGGTTGATGATAGATCAAAGAAAACCGATGGTGACTTTGAAGAAGGTGAGGTTTCGGGCGACGAGGTAAAGACGGATTTACTGAAGTTGATGCTACACCAGATGAAGACACTGAAACGACAGATGAACGAATTGGATGAAGACAACGAAAGGCGGGAAGAAGTGGAAAAGGAGGAGACGGGTGGAGGGCATCGAAGGCATCGTCGTTCAACCAAGCGGAACCACGTGGGCACAGACAGGAACCAGGATGACCGGAAGCACTCCGTGGAGAAGATCAGAGGTTCTGTCGATCGAGTGGGAAAATGGAAGAAGCAGCTGGAAAACATCAGCAGGAACTACTTAGATGCGTCACAGAGGAAGATGGAAGGTCGTGGAAACAGACCACGAAGCGTGGAAAGGGATTGGCAAAGCGCTGACGACACCCGCCCTCTTAGATGGCGAAGGAACGATGATGCATGCCACCACCATCGTCATAGAAACACCGGAAATAAACATTCACTCATCCATCGATCACTGACACTCTCTCCATCCACAGGTCATGAACTCTTCCATGATTCCAACAAGTACTTTCCAAGCGCAACGCAGTACACGGATGTAGGAGCATTCAGGAAGCAGCATACCCTACCTCGAGCTCATCACCACCCCAATCATCACCCCAATCACCACCCCAATCACCACCCCAATCACGACTACCCTCCTAACAGTCGTTCTCATCCATTTCGACCTCTTGGGACCTCGTCACCGGCGATTGCAGTCGACTCTGCAGGTCGGGACTTCCGTTCGGACCTTCACCTCCGTCGTGAACCTCGTCCAAAAGGAGACGACATGGTGAAACGTGGAATCAGGAGGAAGAGTCTGGAGCCTACCGGTGATAACAACTGGAATCAGGGATGGAGGGAAAACGCTGGTCCCAATCCCAAGAGCCTCTTGACCTTTGACGGTTCCTCGCGCCGTCATCAGCGACCTTGAAGTGACCTCATAATAATTTATGGATCGATCTGATTGCTCCTCACTTGCGCATGCGCAAATCAGAAATCATTATAGGAACGAAACTCGACAATTAAATTATTCTATAGGCTACGTCTACTTGTGCCCTTTGCTCTTACATGTATAATAGGGTGACACGAAAGTTCGTTCACCGTTTTCAAAATGCGTTGTCTCAGTAACGACTTCATATTTCTTTATAATATTTTGTCAGTGCATAGGCCTACATATTAAGTCAAATGAAAGATACTGGTACAAATTTCATTTTGATCAGGTCCGTTGTTGCCATTATTTATAAGAAAATGTAAAAACGATCAACATTCATCCAACCAAGTCTAACCGTCCATCTATCCATCAATCCACCCATCCATTCATCTATATCCATCTAACCATTCATCCATCCATCGATCCGTCCATTCATCCGTTCATCCACCATCCATCTATCCATCCATCCATCTGTCTATCCATGCATTCATTCATCCATCCATTCGTCCATTCAATCATCCATCCATCCTGCAGCCAGCCAGTCATCTATATATCTATTCATCTAACCATTGTAAGAATTGTGGAAAAATAACTTGGGGGTTGGACCATTATCCACTTGGAATCGGGGTGTGAAAAACAGACTTTAACATGGGGCTCTAAGAAAGACGGGGGAGGGGTTGAAACCTCCAAGCCTCCGGCAATTCTCACCCTGCATCTAAACCATTCATTCATCCATCTATCCATCTGTCTATCTATTCATTCATCCATTCATTAATTCATCCATTCATCCTGCAGCTAGCCAGTCATCTATATATCCATTTATCTAACCATTCGTCTAACCTTCCACCCATCCATCCATCTATCTGTCTATCCATTCATCCATCTATCCATTCATTAATTCATCCATTCATCCTGCAGCCAGCCAGTCATCTATATATCCATTTATCTAACCATTCATCCAACCATTCATCCATTCATCCATCCACCCATGTATTCGTTGTTTCTTCCCAACCATGCATGGACGCTGCTTCTGAAACAACGTCTGCAAGACCGCCATACTCTAGGCACTTACTAAATACACTTGGCCAACGGCGAAGCACTGAAGCGGCTCAGCAACAGCTCCGGCGTCTACGCCAGGATTCTTCGCAGCGCTTAGTCGCTTTGTCGGCTTAGCAGAAAATCCCAAGCGCTGAGACTTCAAGAGCCATTTCGCAAATACTGTCCGCCGGCAAAAACGGGATCTATCCACTCCTTCCCCTCTCTCCCTTCCCCTCTCCTCCACCTCTTCCTCCTCCCATGGAATGAGACAGTTCAGCAACACATGTTCTTCCCCAGACTATATATCCCTTCCATCTTACCACGCCGTCCGGAAGCGGCGCTTATGTGGATTTCTGCCGCTAGGTGTCGCGAGGAGGATTTGAGGATTAGCCCGACCGCGTTTTGAGATCAGGGTTTAAGACTAAGCAGACGGTAATTAGCGGATAATTCCCGCCAACAAACCGTCGTCGTCACGGTATACAGTTGACCAAGATCATGTGAACATTAATGTATGTGATGTTGATAATCAGATCTAAACTAAGCCTACTCATATAATGTTTATATAAGCTTACTTATTTGAGCCCACTTACTTGCACACAAATAAACACAAACAAACATAGTTAGGCCTATGATACTGTCGTATCCCGTGTAAAAGGGCACTTTATTATCCTAGTGGTTAATCGGTTGGGTTTAACTTACTCAAGAAATTCTTCCAAATTCAACAAACTCCCAGTTCTTATGAAATATATATAATATAAAGTTATTCAATATCATTCATATGCACAAACAAATAACAATCCTATTTACCTAGTGTGGCGAGTTACTTAGGAAATATTATATTTGCGCTTATCTGTCGAGTTGTTTGAACTCGAATGTCTTCGGCTCTCTCCGTCGTCCAATCGTCGCAGTCAAGAATGTTGATCAGACGGTTGAAATGCAGTCATGGAAGCAACCACACCAATCGCCTTACTCGTATCTTGCCGTGAATCAGTTGCACACAAGATGAATCGTCGCATTCACCTCACATCTCCTCTCCAGTTGACCAAACGTCCCTCGTACTTCACACGCCGAATCAGCTGTTCGCTAGCCGATTCAAATTACACGACTCTTCAGACTGTTGCCTAAGAGTTCGTCTTCTTCGCAAGTGTCTCACACTTCACACGATGATTATTATGCACTAACGCAAATTTCTCATTTAAATTGCGTTGCACTTAATGCACAATACTTTGAACTATCGGTTGATCGTCCGAACAGTTCAATTACCTTCGTCTCTACTCTGAAAATCACAACTTTGGATTGATCACCGCAGCGAAACAACCACCATTTCCAGATATACCTGTAGAGAGTCAAAAACTTAACGTCCACTTCGCTGACGTCATTTTTAACTCGTCACGTCATTCGCTTCCAGTTTGCACCAATCACGAATAGGATTAGCGTCCTTTGTTGTCATGGTAATCTTGACCACTCGTTATTACGCTTAGCTGCAGTCATTGGTTTTATGTATTAATATTTTATATGTTGCCACACATATTACCTAAACTCGCCAATTAAATTGCCTAGCTTAACTTCTACTTATAATTAATAATTATACATGCATAGCAAGTGTTTAATTTGATAATCATTTAATATAACCACGACAAATACCCTTTCTTCAAAAGTCTGTACACAGGCTTTATCAACTTATCTAATTATCAAATTACAATAACTGCTTATGCCTATGCTTATACTACTTTACACAACATCACAACCTAACACAACTACTTCTTATCTACCTATAGTATCACCATTGATTTACTTAAATCTTAGGTCAATCCTCTACTTAAATAATCGGACATTACATTATTACATCCCTTAATGTAACGTATTGTAAAACAATAATTTTGAAGGGCGAGGCTCCACCTCATGACTCTTGCATTCTTCATCCTCCCTTCTTTCATATACTGTAGTCCACAATGGTCAGTCTCGATCACAAACTCTCTTCCACACAAATATCGATCAAATCTACTGATTCCCCACATTATGGCTAAACATTCTCTTTCCTCAACTGAATATCGCATCTCTCTTTCCAACAATTTTCTACTCGCATATGCAATCGGGTGGTTTATTCCTTCATACTGCTGAATAAGAACACAACCTATCCCTTTTCCTGATGCATCTGTCTGTATTATAAATTCTTTCTCCAAGTCTGGTAACCTAAGGATTGGTGTCTTAGCTAGTGCTTCTTTCAACTGCTTAAAACTTTCACCTAACTCTTGGTTCCATTCAACATTGTTAGGAGCTAACTTTTTAGTCAAGTCGCTCAACGGTGCCATCAATTCTGCACAATGTGGAATAAACTTTCGATAGTAATTTATCGCTCCTAAAAAGCTTCTCACTTGCTTCTTCGTCTTAGGCTGTGGCATTTCCACAATCTTGTCAATAGATTCTCCCTTAGGGCTTATATCGTCGTTGTTCAATGTATGGCCTAGGAAATCTATCTTGCCATATCCTAGTGAACATTTCTTCGGTTTCAATGTCAAATGAGCTTTTCTCACTCTTGTGAAAAACTCTCTTAACGTCTTCATGTGTTCGTTCCATCCTTTCGTATGAGCAAGAATATCGTCGACATAACCTTCTAGATTTTCAGTTCCATGTAATATTTTCCGTATCAAGCGATTATAACTGGATGCGCTATTGACTAGTCCAAATGGTAACACATTGAACTTATATAATCCGCTTGCACAGATGAATGTGGTTAAGTCTTTTGATTCTTCGCTCATTGGTATCTGCCAATACCCTTTACAGAAATCGAACTTGCTATAGATTTTACTTCCACTGAGTTTATTGAAAATATCCTCATTCGACATCATCGGTTCTGGATCGAATACTGTCACTTTGTTGAGTTGTTTATAATTACAGCAAAGTCTGTTACTTCCATCTGACTTTTTAACAACTACAAGCGGCGCTGCATACGCTGCTTCCGATCTTTCTATAATTCCATTATCTAGCATCGTCTCTAATTCTTTGTTTATCTCCGCTTGGAGGTGATATGGCGTTGGATAAGCTCGTAACCGAATTGGCTCATCATTCGTCAGATGAACCTCATGCTTTACCATATCTGTCCTTCCTGGCTTATCACTGAATATGTCCTCATGTTCTCTCAGTAGTTCCCTTAATTCTCTTTTCTGTTTTTCCGTCAATTTAGGATTGATATCCACATCTTCGTAAGTCTCCGTTTGTTTACTTACATATAAGCTCAATATCTCTTCTTCTTCATCTTCACCATCTTTACCATCATGTACTATCGCCGATATGTATGCTGACGTTTCTACATCATTACCTTCTCCATTTCTCTCGTAGTACTTCTTTAGTATATTGATGTGATATGTTTTGAGTTTTCCACCATCAATTTCCACCTTGTAATCATAATCTCCTATTTTGCCTCTGACCACAAATGGTCCTTGCCATTTTACAAGCATCTTATTGTTACAACTGGGTAACAGTAATAAAACTTTATCTCCTATCTTCAACTCTCTGTAACGTGCTTTCTTATCATAATACTTCTTGTTCTTTTCATTTGCTTTATGTATGGCCTTCTGTGCCATATCACATGTTTCTTCTATTCTTTCTCTCAAATCGGTCATGTATGTATAAACATCTTTTACTTCATCT
Source organism: Lumbricus rubellus (assembly GCA_945859605.1). NCBI lineage: Eukaryota > Metazoa > Annelida > Clitellata > Crassiclitellata > Lumbricidae > Lumbricus > Lumbricus rubellus. The sequence continues at coordinate 7,551,327 of OX243827.1, forward strand.
TCCACTTTCTCATTTGTCCAGAGTTCCTTCAATATCTGTATTGGTCCTCTGCATGACCTTCCAAAAATTAATTCAAAGGGTGTGAACCCATGACTTTCGTGTACAGTGTCTCGTAACGCGAACAATAATGGTGCTAAGAACCTGTCCCATTCCTTGACCTGTTCTCCTATTAGCTTCCTCAACGTTGCTTTTATTGTTCCGTTAAGTCTCTCCACACATCCATTTCCCATAGCATGGTAAGGACTAGTGAAAGTGTGCTTGATCAACAACATCTTGTTAACATCAGCCATCAGTTCTGAAGTGAATTGGCTCCCTCTGTCAGTATGGATTTTCTGAGGAACACCCATGCGACAATAAAAATTGAACAAGGCTTCCGCCACCTCCTCTGTAGTTATTCCTTTCAGTGGAATCGCTTCTGGGTATCTGGTACTCAAATCCACTATCGTTAATATATAGCGATAACCTCTTGATGACATAGGTTCTATCACTCCGATAATGTCTACACAGACATGTTTGAATGGTACATCCAGTACCGGAAGATGTCCCATCGGTGCTCTGTGGCTCACCTTTTTATCCACCGATTTTTGGCATACATCACAACTCAGGACATACCTTTTAATTTCTTGTCCTATCGATGGCCAATAAAATTCATTCACAATTTTATCATGGGTCTTCTTCATACCCAAATGTGCTGACAATAGCGAGTTATGGGCCACGGCTAATATTTTACCTCTAAGTTCCTTCGGGACCATTAACTGCCACTTCGCATCATCTTCCGTTGTCTCCATGAATCTCCTATACAAAAATCCGTCCTTCTTCACATAAAGAACTTTCTCTGTTACACTGTCATCACCACTCCAATCAATTGCTTTATCCCAAAACTTCTTCAAAGTCTCATCTTTGCTTTGTAACTCTTTAATTTCTTTTGTTGATACATTTAAATCCGGCATCTCAGTAACTTTCAACTGTTTGTATTTTGTTACTTTCTTTGATTCCGCTCTGGTTTCAACTGCTGCTGTCGTTTGGCACACATCATCATTCTCGATGACGTCATCCGTTACATCACCATTTAATTCACTTGTGATTTCACTCGCAAAATGAACTTTCTTTTTGTCACTTTGTCCTTGTGACTCAACACTTAAAGATTTCTGAATCTTTTTCAATCTATCCTCTCTATTCTCGTTATCATCTGTATCACTCCGATCACAGTTTATCATGTTATCTGTAGTTTCCTTCACTACCAGATATTTTAGTCCCTTCATCCTACCGATAATTACTGGTTTCACCGGTTCTTCCATCACCATTGCTTCAACGTTTCCTGTAAAATACTCACTTTCAATATTAACCTTTGCTGTCGGAAAATTTCTCAATGTCCCATCGATTAATATGCATTGGGCTTCTCTTCCCGTGAAATCAACATCATTTACCAGCGATCTCTTGACAATACATGTGCTTGATCCAGAATCATATAGACAACTGGCAATCACACCGTTCACCTTTAGCTGACCTTCATTTTTATTCTCAAGGTCATCGCCATCATCTCTCCGATCAGTAACCATTGTACTTGCTGCCAACTGTATCGGTAATTCCTTCTTACGTTCTTCCTCTTTTTCAACTTCATTTAGTTTCAACTCTTCATTTGCTTGCGCTATCTTGTACGCCCTATTCTCATATACTTGTATAGCCGCCGCAGTATGTTTAACAACTCCTTTTTGTTTGTGTGAACAATCATATGACTTGTGTCCGGTTCGGCCACATGAGAAACAAGTTATCTTATGTTCAGCCGCCTGTTCTCTTTCTCTACTAAATCCTCTATTCATACTTCCATTATGATTCGTCTCCCTGTTCTGTTTCATGTCTCCTCGTCCTCTATTTATGTTTCCAATAAACCTCTCTCTTGATTTATCGTCGAACGGTTTCACATTCGGCCTTTCGTTACTGAATTTCACTGGAGGCCTTAGATTACTTTCTGTGTATTTATATCCGTGCGCCTCGATATAAGACTCGGCACAGTTTAATGTGTCCTCTAGACTCATCTTGCCTCTTTCTTTGAGGAACATCTTAAGTTCATTGCTACACGTAAGGTAGAACTGATCTCTTAATAATAAGTTCTCCATTCCTTCGTAGGTTTTCTCGAATCCAGCTTGAAGTAGCCACTGCTGCATATATCTCCTCAATCTATGCACAAAATCTGTAGGTGTTTCACCTGACTCCATTTTACTCATCTTGAATTTGTTACGATATCCACCCTCTGTTAATTGAAACCTTTTTAACAGATGTCTTTTCAAACACTCGTAATCTTGTGTCTCCTCAGATGACATTCTTTGATATACCTCTAAGGCTTTTCCTTCGAGATGCTTGGCTAGCATCAGAGACCAATTCTCTGTCGCTATCTCGTATGCCGTGCATGTCCTTTCAAATCTTAATAAATATGCATCCAAGCAATCTTTATTCTCATTGAATACAGGGAATTTTATATCTTTCATTCCTCTGTTATGGTTACTGTTTCCTTGATATGAACCATCACCAACCATTGTGAATGTGGCCTCACCACGATTCTGATTATTCCGAGAATCAATTTCTCTCATCCTCAATTCACACTCAAGCTTCTTGACCTCAAGATCCATTTCTCTCCTAGCTTGACATTCGGCCGCTTCACGAACCAATCTTGCCTCATTCTCACGACTTTCCCGTTCCAGTCTGGCGTCATTCGCCTCTCGTTCTCGTTGAACCCTGGCATCATTCGCCTCTCTTTCAATTCTGGCGTCATTCGCCTCTCGTTCTCGTTGAATCCTGGCATCATTCGCCTCTCTTTCAATTCTGGCGTCATTCGCCTCTCGTTCTCGTTGAATCCTAGCATCAGCTATTTTTGCTAACTCTAATTCTTGTGCTCTGGCTGCTTTAACTTCTGCAGCCGCGGCCTCATCTTTAAGCTTTCGATCTTCTCGTTCACGCAGTCTGTCGTCTCTTGCTTCCTGCTGTCTATCACGCACATACGTCTTCAACTCATCACCTTCCATTCCCATCTCTTTAGCGAGTTTAACCCACTGTTCATGTTCTCCAAATGACGACATGGTCTACTTACTTGTTTACTCAGTTAACAAGTATTTCCCAATAGCTTTCGCTATACAAGAATTAAATTCTTCAAAAGATAATCTTAAACAAGATTAATAAAATGTTCCCTCTTGAAATGCGTACTCTATGGTTACGCGAGGTTAAACAAATCGCATCGAGTAAACGCTTATCAATAAAGTCGTTCTTTCGCAATCGCAAAAGCGATAACTTTAAAACAATACATTTTCAATACTTGAGATTATTGTTCGTTGATATTTCGAGTATTAGTTTTAAAAAAAATCCAGTTTTAATATTCCGGAACGTAGGACCCCATAGTTGTCGTATCCCGTGTAAAAGGGCACTTTATTATCCTAGTGGTTAATCGGTTGGGTTTAACTTACTCAAGAAATTCTTCCAAATTCAACAAACTCCCAGTTCTTATGAAATATATATAATATAAAGTTATTCAATATCATTCATATGCACAAACAAATAACAATCCTATTTACCTAGTGTGGCGAGTTACTTAGGAAATATTATATTTGCGCTTATCTGTCGAGTTGTTTGAACTCGAATGTCTTCGGCTCTCTCCGTCGTCCAATCGTCGCAGTCAAGAATGTTGATCAGACGGTTGAAATGCAGTCATGGAAGCAACCACACCAATCGCCTTACTCGTATCTTGCCGTGAATCAGTTGCACACAAGATGAATCGTCGCATTCACCTCACATCTCCTCTCCAGTTGACCAAACGTCCCTCGTACTTCACACGCCGAATCAGCTGTTCGCTAGCCGATTCAAATTACACGACTCTTCAGACTGTTGCCTAAGAGTTCGTCTTCTTCGCAAGTGTCTCACACTTCACACGATGATTATTATGCACTAACGCAAATTTCTCATTTAAATTGCGTTGCACTTAATGCACAATACTTTGAACTATCGGTTGATCGTCCGAACAGTTCAATTACCTTCGTCTCTACTCTGAAAATCACAACTTTGGATTGATCACCGCAGCGAAACAACCACCATTTCCAGATATACCTGTAGAGAGTCAAAAACTTAACGTCCACTTCGCTGACGTCATTTTTAACTCGTCACGTCATTCGCTTCCAGTTTGCACCAATCACGAATAGGATTAGCGTCCTTTGTTGTCATGGTAATCTTGACCACTCGTTATTACGCTTAGCTGCAGTCATTGGTTTTATGTATTAATATTTTATATGTTGCCACACATATTACCTAAACTCGCCAATTAAATTGCCTAGCTTAACTTCTACTTATAATTAATAATTATACATGCATAGCAAGTGTTTAATTTGATAATCATTTAATATAACCACGACAGATACATAGGCCTGCATATCATCCAAGGCCGTAGACAGGATTTTATTTCGGGGGTGTTATTCGGGAGACGAAAACATTTTCTCCTCGACCCCAAAAAGTTGATGACTTTTTTTAGTCGTCCGGTTCAAAATCTCAGAAAACCATACTATTTTCCCGGACAATTTTTTTTTATTTCATGGTTTTTATATCATGTGCTATAGTAAATGCGTTATATTATTTTTTACATTTTTTATTTGGGGGGTGTTCAAACACCCAAAACACCCCCCTATAGCTACGGCCTTGATATCATCATATGCACATACTTGCATACATACATTACTTGCATGCATACATTGTATAAGCCTAATAAATGCTTTAAAAAATTAATTTCTTCATTCTCCGTTTATAACTTTGCATGGTCACTAAATTAAAGTACCAAATTATTTATTTACTTACTTACACGCATTCATGCACGCATACATACTTACAGACATATTCTATACAATGGTATAATTTTATGCATGCATGCATGCATGTTTAGGCCTACGTATACGTGCACATAGCCTACAATGATACAAATTCATACTTATTGACCTATATAGGCTACTTACTAACAGCCAAGCACAATTCCACACTTTCTGATTTACGTACTTATTCCTATAATTTTCTGCTTGGTGAACTGCTATAGCCTAGTCTTATTTACTTAAGTCTTAGGCTACTCAGCTAAAGTGCATCCATGGTCATTTGCGCGTCGTCGCGGATTTAAACTTATGCTATACTCTTCAATGTATAGGCTAATATCGTTCTATACCGCATGCATTAATCCTTCTGTATATATGTATACGGATTACGGAGATGAACTAAAGGATCGAAATCCGGATATTCTGCTTTTCTAATTTCATAAAAGCCTATAATTTTATAGATAGTGAGTGACGTCATCAGCTGATGATTTGATTACTTTTTCAGCTACTTATTATCGTCATCGTATACTCTTGAGACTTCTGCAGCACAAAAAGTGTAAAAAATCGCGAGAGCACTATTTCACACTCCATGGCCGGAGATGAAAATGGGGGAGGGGGCGGTGGCGCACTGGATAGCACACTGACGTATACATGCAGTGTAAGAATTGTGTAAAAATAACTAGGGGTAGACCATTATCCATGGCACTTGGAATCGGGGTGTGAAAAACAGACTTTAACATGGGGCTCTAAGAAAGAATGTGGGGTTGAAACCCCCAGCCTCCGGCAATTCTCACCCATGGACGCAAAGGATAGACGTGCTTGCATAGGCTGCCATACACGGCGCTATATAATGACTTGACTTATGGCCTTGGCGACGCTTCAGCACGCACGCAGAAGCCGCTCATCTATGGAAGCTCTCCATCTCCCTCTGTTCTCCGCCCAATGCACAGCCTCCTGCATCGACAGCCCCATCTCCTGACAGTCCTCCTTGATCATGTCCCTACATCGTTTCTTCGGTCTTTCCCTTTTTCTCCTTCCCTGCACATCCCCATTGAAGGCTATCTTTGGATAACGTTCTCCATTCTGACCGTGCGTCCAAAATAGCGCAGTCGTCTGTTCTGTACTCTGTATATACTTACTATGTCGTCCCGGATGTTTAATCTTTTGTATACGTCTCCGCATTCCGTATTCTATCTCTTCTTGTATCTCCCTCTATCTTCCGTAAATAAACCATTTCGAACCCCCTCAGCCGTTGTTTCTGAGTCTCCCTTATAGTGTCCAATTGAGTCTCAGAATTATACATGTAGCAATGCGCTTAACATCAGCGTTTCGTACATCGTAATAATTTGTACCCCTGCTTATTTCCTTTGCGCTCCATATTTTTCCCATGTGTGTGTGTGTGCGTGTGTATACAAATGTATTATATATACTCATTAGTTAGATTGTTAGAATACATTTGTCGACACGCACACACATGTACACACAGAAACAAACACACACGAACAAACACACACAGACATAAGACTATATAGTCCTTGCTCGCGCTCCCTAATGAATAGGTGCCATGCTATTAGGCCTATAGCCTGTGGCTATAGCTCCAGAGGTGAACGGTCCCTCATCTGTATAGCATGTAATCAGCGGCATTCTATAGAAAGTCGAAGTACTTAGCGGCTTCTGGTGTGACTTCTTCGTGTCACTTTACCTAACGGATTATACTGAAAGCCTTTTAGATGGTCAATAGGCAAGAACCTTGGTCAATGCATGGTATACGCAGAGTGAAGACAATGCAGCGTAAAGAAACAATTGACAGCTTAAAGTTATAGGATATACACCCGCAAAGCGGCAAAGACAAACAATTTCACGCTCTGCTTAAGCGTCCATGTAGCCTAATCTTGTAATTAGCAGACTTAGGAGTAAACATAAAAGTAAATAAACCTACAGACTTAATAAAATATTGTTATAGCTACGGAGATTGTAACGGAAACACTTCGTTCAAACGTCAAACTGGATCGCAAACACAGCTGTAGGCCTATATATAATACAGCCGCCATTTTAGCAAATCCGTGCATCCAAATCAAGTCAGCTTGTCAATTTTTTTGCACGTCTATCCAATAAGGTCTCAGAAGACAAGACGATTGGTCAGTGACTGCCCGCCCGCCAATACCATATCCAATCACAGTCGATATCAGCTTTTACATAATTCGGTGGCACTAGAGATTGCGTCTGCTGACATCGATGTAATGCGGAAAGAAACAGAAAGAAATACACGACTATTATAACAGAGGTTAAAATCGCAAGATTTTAGAGTCGGTCGTGTATAGGCTAATAATAATAATAGGACATAAATACAAAAGCATGAACAGATCGATTACACTTCCAATGGATATTGCCAAGGTTAGTATACTGCAATCTTTTACACAGATTGAATTATTGTTGAAAAAATCACAAGTGTCTATTTTTTTAAAATATAGCCTAAATCTATAATTTTCGTTCATTTATTTTAATTTCAGTACCCCGTATAGGCCTACCCTATAATATGTTGGCAAGGAATGTAGGTCTGATGCAATAAAGTGCATGCTGTTTAGGCCTATATCGTAATCGTAATCATGAATTTAAAGTATACACTATACAGCGCTATATGGAGAGAAACTCCTCAAGAGAATGCACCGCAGATCGATATGTCAAACATGCCACCGAGTGGCTCCGACCAATGATGAGGTTATGTGCATCATGTGCGGCCCGCCGGTCTGCTGAGGTGCTATAGGCTACGCCGGTATAGTCTTGTACAATTACATTTGAAAATGGGATGTTCAATTATTACGCGTATTCTTCCTGCATATACTTCAATACATTTTTATTCAACCGCATGCATACTTTTTGCCCTGCTATAATAATAGAGTCGCCCTCCGAGTAGGCCCGTTGGAGAGGCGCTATAGAAATTCATGAACTAATTAATATAATTATATATGCTGCTAGCGTATATATATAGCGTATATATAGCGTATATATGCTGCTATATGATGCTGCTATCTGATGTTGTAGCGACTGCAGGGTAGCACCGCAGAAACCACACATCATACGTCACTTGGTGTACTGGCACCCTGCTGTATTCCGATTATACAGCAGGTGCGACACTGCACCAGTCATGAGCATGCTGCAGTCATCGGTATGTCATCGATACAGCATCTGCAGTCATCACAAAGTTCAAAGGTAATGACGGAAACGTCACAGACCGGTGATTCCCCGACTGCTGCTGCAGCAGAGGTCACGCTGCCAGGTCAAGGTCAGCAGAATCCTACAATTTCGTCGCCAAGTTGTGGTAAGGCAGCTAGAAGCATCATCTCATCACATCACAAACATCATCAGCATCAGCAGCAGCAGCAGCAGATGAGTCGAACGGCCTTCAGCATCGAAAGCATCCTGGAACCAAAGTCACCATCACGAAGACTACAGAAGCAGCAGACGCAGCAGCAGGAGCATCATCAGCATCGTCTGCAACCTCAGCATCCACAGGTGATACGCATCAGTGACCAGCATCACCAACAACAGCAGCAGCCTGCAGGGTTGGCGTGTATACCTGGTTCTGTCTATGGCACGTATCCAAGACAATCGTATATCATCCCTACAGCAATCATTCCGTCATCTTACTATCCGATAGGTAAGACTACAGAGATAATATACACATCCTCTATTTTGCATACATTTGCACCTTTTTAGATAAGTCATGCATGCATACAATAGTAAACATGTGCACATGTACGTGCAATTGCCAATTGTAGATAAAATCTGATTTGTTTGTATGTGCACTCGTTATAGCTCCCATTCAAGCTCTCTCACTACAGTCCGAGGCGCTCCCGAATGCAGAGCGGACACTGCATCGGAGTTTCACGCCAAAGCCCTGAGCAATTGTGAGTGAAGGACTAATGATTGTGTGTGTGCATGGATGCTTGCGTCAGTGGCGTAACAACCATGTAACGAAGGTGGACAAAATCCACGGGCCCCGAGCTCCAAAGGGCCCCCGAGCTTATTTTAGTAAAAAAGTTTCATGTACTTTTTCAGAGTTCTTTGTTTTATAGTTAGTTTCAGATTGTAGAGTCTGACCATAATGTAGACATTGTAGACCTATAGCCTGGATACGACGGATATAATATGATAAATGACACGCATGTGTCGTGTCTGTCGGGACTGCATGGGTCATCGGATGTGAGAGCATTTGACCCGTAGCAGACATCAACACTAAAAGTCTTAGTTGTGCGTAAGGAGTGGCGCCTACGGTTAGGGTAATATTGTATACGTTCATCCATTAAGGAGTGATGCTTGAAATAATAGTATCTGCTTTCTTTTCGGCTCCTAAATCTTGCTGTCTGTGTGTGACACTGTGTGTGTCTATCTGTCTGTCTCTCTCTCTGTCTGTCTCTCTCTGTCTGTCAGACAGAGAGAGATAGGTCTGTCTGTCTGTCTGTCTGCCTCTCTCACTCTCTCTCTCACTCAGTGTGTGCAATGTGTGCACCTGTCTTTGTCTCTGTCCATGTCTCTATACGAGTCAAGCGTTGAAGTGACTGCATGGTACACAGTGCACATTGCAGTGTTCATTCCTTCGCGCTCATAATAGCAGTCACTGCATTCATTCAGTTACTTAATTTATCTGGATCATCACTATTGCGGTTCGTAAACGAAAATAATCACCAAATAAGATTGAATGCCGTAAAACGCAGTACAGTTGTGGCAGTCAGAAACGAGCAGAGAAAAATCGAAAAATTGAGGCTGCCATGCTCGGCATTCCCTCCATCAATTCGTTTTTTAAGATGCAAATTCCAGGTGCTGATATTCCTGCAGTTATAGCGGAGAACGCAGAGGAAGAAGTCGATGCTAGTCAAATTTGTTCCGAAGTGCCGACAACTTCCAAGGAGAAAAAGGACATTACTATATATACATGTAGGTGAGGAAAGTGACATTGCCTCCAGGTTCTTCTAGCTATCACATCATGTCGTCAATGCCTGAATCGGCCACTGCCTGTGTGTGCTCTTTGTCACCATTCCAGTCACCGTCGCAAGTGCAAAGGGTTCCTTCCCAAAATTGAAAATAATAAAGACTTATCTTAGGTCAACTATATATTTCACAGGACAGGCTTGAGGGTCTTTCTCTCTTTGCAATCGAAAACGAAAGTGCAAAACAATTGAATATTGATGATTTGGTAGACGCTTTTGCCAACAGTAAGGCTAGAATAGCCATTTTCACGGAGCAAGACTCGTGTGTGTGTGTACATGTATGTATGGATCTTTGCATGGATGTCACGACAACAACTGGTCTACAGACAACTCGTCTAACTGGTCCAGCGCTTGAGAAATGGAAGCTGGATGAAAGTTTTTTACAGATTAAATGGAGGCTGGATTGATGAAAAAACGCAAGGGAAATGGAAGCTGGACGAAGGTTCTCTTACATGCAGGTCACAGGTGAAATATATAGAACCTGAATTGACGAAAATAACTCATGAGAAATATTAGCTGGATGAAAGTACAAATTTTAGTTCTAAAATAGAAGCTGGAATGATGAAAAAACGCTTAAGAAATGGAAGCTGAATTAAGGTATTTTTATATCTGAAATCCTACTGACATTCATAAAAGCGAAACTTTACAAAAACTCACTAGTAGGCCTGCACTATTGCGCTGCCAAAATTGCTTCAGATAATAATTACGCTTTTGTTTTTAAAATGGCCATCTAGGGCCTTCTAGGCTAATTGTTTTTACTGTTTAGTTCCGTTTATGGATAGGGCCCCAAGCTGAGAATGTCCACGGGCCCCCGGCTCAGTTGTTACGCCACTGGCTTGCGTGCATTTATGTATGCATTGCGTGGGTCAATGGGCCCATTCATGGATGAATGGACATGACCAGTATGAGAATTGTGCATGGAAAAACAGCTGGGGTTGGACTATATACATGTATAATCAATTTGGAATTGGGGTGTGAAAAGCAGACTTTATATCATGGGGCACTAGCCGCACTAAGATAGACGGGAGAGGAGTTGAAGCTCCAACTCCGGGAAATTATCACCCTGGATATAATTAGAAGCCCACACATACATGTATAATTATGGCCGTAATAATTATGGTCAACAAAAGAACCCGCGAAGGCCACAGCGTTAAGCGCTGAATGGTCACCGAAAGTCTGCATGTGGTATATACCGGTATAGGCCTAGAGGAAGTTCGTCCCTCTCTCATTTCGTCCGTCAGCTTTGTCAAGTGACGACACAAATCTGTTATCAATTCAAGGTCTCTTGAAATCTTGAGTTAACGGGGTCTATATATACTCTATACTAGGGCCTATAGCATTTCAATGGCCAGTGGAACGAAGTCATGCGTGACTATAATTATAAAAGGGACAGATATTTTGTATTTATTATCATTATTATTGTAATTATTATTTATACAATATATACATGTATATAGACCTATGTATTATATGGATCTAGGCTATAATAATATTATTTAGAGTCTATGCAGAACCGAAACTTTTTTCTGGTAATTATATACTGTGTTTAATGAGAAAATAAGTGGAGTAGAAATCGAATATTTCCATTAATCCTTGCAAGACCATCGCTATAACCGTGTCCGCTTATCAAATTAACGTAAGTATACAATTATAGGGTAAATACGGAGAACCGCACGTCTGTTCTAAGGATTCGCGCGCATCTACTGTTACCCAATGCGAATTGCCATCACGCGTATATAGTTTATGAAGTCTATTAGCGAGTCTCCTCCACTCACGACACCTTAGAATAAAACAGATTTGCAGCAGAGCATATAATATTATACGCGTAAATCTAGAATAAAGTTCCCAATATGCCGACTCTTCGACTCTAAATTTAAACGGCAGTGTATAGAATATCCTACACGTGACCCTGTTGGATTAATTAGCCTACTAGCGAGTAACGAGACACGCCCCATAAGGACAATTTTGCACTTTATTTCTTCCTACATGTATAATGGTACTACATAAAAATTATCTGTCATAACATGTATTAATTATCTTCGTGTTTTCTGTATTGCTTTATAGGAACCGCTATAAATACATGTAGCTGCCTGAGGGGATTGACTTCAGGAATTAATTGTGATGAGTGACGGTTGTGTTGCTCTGTGTTGTTTGTTGTTGTTGTTGTTAACTTTAGGCCTATAGTCTATCTGTATTAGTATCTGCCGGGCCTCTGCCATGGCGTGGCACAAACTCCGTATATAGGCCTATATAAGCTCATTGCAAAACAGGAGGGCTTTTGTCGGCTTAAAAATCCCACAAACCCACTACTATTAATTTTAAATATTTTTACCTTGTGCGTAATTTTGAATATTTGAATTATTTTGAATGTTTCTACATGATGCAGGTTGGGCACCTGGTTACCATAGCGACCCGTGGGTTGAATTGTGCCAACAAGCAACCGAGATTCGGATGTTGCAATTGACTCATCAGCATCAACATCATCAGCATCATCATCAGCAGCTGCATCGTTCGTCGACGATGCCGACGAGGAAGAGAAGGCACCGAACGATCTTCACGGAGGAACAATTAGAGCAGTTGGAGAAGACATTCCAGATGACACACTACCCGGATGTCGTCCTACGCCAAGAAATCGCAGACAGAATCGATCTCAAGGAGGAACGCATTGAGGTAAAATTACGCAGGAAGCATGCAGTCACCTCTATAGGATGTATTCCAGACTTAGCTTATGAATGCATGGTAAAATGTCAGCATTTCCTCCACATTCAAATACTGAAGAGCGAAAAGCTGTGACTTCTATGGCGCCTGCTACTATAGAGAAACTTCTGCTTGCCTCAAAAGTAAATAACGCAGTCGTTTGCAGTCATCTCCAGAATATAATAGCCTATATTCCAGAACTTTCTGCATGACAAATTCCAGGATTTGATCCATATTCAAATACTGGAGAGCGCAGGCCTATAGGCCCCTATAGGCTAATAGCTGTGACTTCTATGGCGCCTAAAAATAGGCTACAGAGAAAGAGAGAGAGAGAGAGAGAGACTCTTCTTGTCTCAAAGCGTCTGAATTCTTGAATTCTTGAATTCTTGGATTCTTGAATTCTTGAATTCTTGAATACTTGAATTCTTGAATTCTTGGATTCTTGAATTCTTGAATTCTTGAATACTTGAATTCTTGAATTCTTGAATTCTTGAATAGGCCTACTTGAATTCTTGAATTCTTGAATACTTGAATTCTTGAATTCTTGAATTCTTGAATAGGCCTACTTGAATTCTTGAATTCTTGAATACTTGAATTCTTGAATTCTTGAATTCTTGAATGGTAATTGCAGAGGAGAAGAGAAACAAATAATCCACCAAATAAGCATTTCTTCTGCAAATAGTGACGACGAAAGCGATTTAACCCTTTCAAAGCGTGACCCTTGCGAAGAAGACGCTTGATATAGACCAGGAAACTACAGATGGTGTGGTGTGAGATCGGTTAGAAAGTGAAAACAGTTCCGAAAACAATTGCAAGTGATCTGCGTGACCGATGGCTTTAGATCTAGACATTTCCTGCCGTTTTAAGCTAGACAATTATTTCAGTCGATACATTGGTCGTCACTGATGTCTCAATATATATGACAACAGTCTTTAAAATAATGCGCTTCTGAATGAGCTTCAATGTCCCACGCTTAGCTTTGGAATTTGAATAGCGCTGTAGAAATTGAGGATTTTCGATTAGCCTTCGATTGGTCGAAGTGGTGCTTTTGTCCTAACAACGTCTGACTGAATTCTTATTGTTTCATACAAAATGTTCTCAGCAAGACAACTGCAAAGGATGTTGTAATTCACATCATTTTGCAACGGAATTGGGTGAATCGGAGCCGTTTTTGCGCGCAGAGCCGAATTGGCACCACACCGTCGTGTAATATAGTCAGGGCCTAGAGCGGATTTATAAATACAGACGCTGAGCCAATAATTCCCTTTTCGTCGGTTCAAACTGCATCATGAGAACGGAGAGCAAATGTCGCGCACTTCAAACAGCCGCAAAGAACGTTGCTGGTCCTTAATTGAAAATCCTCTTAATATCTCGTCCGTCGAGCGTAAAATCGCACCGATTCAGTCCACAGTTCCCATTCTCAGCAGAGGAGAGAGAGAGAGTCCCTTAAAAGGCGCTATACAAACGTTCTCCTACGATCACAATTAGGCTACCAGTCGATCGCAGTCGATATCCGCTGGCGACGGCGGCGGCGTCGGAAAATCGCTCGTCCCAGTGACAAAAGGACTTTGACATGTCGCAAGACGAACAAAAGCGGGCAAACCGCAACGGATGTAAGTCGACAAGCCGCTTCTTTCTTTTGCCCCGTGGCACACACGCTCCACGCTGAAATCACGGCGTTTTGTCAAAATCGATTACACACTTTAAGCGTTGTGCAGATTCGATGGCATTTCTGCGATTTTCTGTTGACGGTGTTAAAGAGCTATATAAATTGTGTACAATAGTCTCGCGATGAGATGTCTACAATGCTTTGCATGGGTCAGCTGAATTCATCGCAGGTTCATTGATGTGTGACGTCTAAGCGGATAGAACTGAGTGCGGTCAAGCGTCGCGAACAATGGACGTTCGGAGTGTTGACGAAAAGTTTCAGTTGAAACAATAATTGAAAAGAAATCGAAATGGTCTTCGATCTGAGGAACTTTACTCTTAACTCGCCCACTGTTCAGACGCAGCTTTTCCCTTGTGAAAAATTTCAGTTTAAAAACAACGAGACATGCAGATAAAGCCTTATTTTTGGGGGGCGTTTTAGGTGTTTTAACAACCCCCAAATTAAATAATGTAAGAATGAAACAATGCATTTACTAACACACGATGTATGCATGCGAACTAAGAGAGGATTTAATTTTGAAGCTCTTCTTTTCTATGTGAACTTTCTCTTCCTCCATATCAGGAGGATGAAGAGGATTAATTTTTTGGGAGGAAGAGAAAGGAGATCAGAAAGAGAAGATGGAGGGTGGAGGGGGAAGAAGAGGAGAAGGAGCAACCCCCTTAAGCTGAACCAGAGAGGCAGCCATGGTTACAAAGTTGTTAGCAACTTCATTAATTTTCTCATTCAATTATCTGCTATTATATTAATACGACTACAATAAGACTAATCTTTTGTTTGTTTCCTCGTGTGTGTTGCAGGTGTGGTTTAAGAACCGTCGTGCCAAGTGGCGAAAGCAGAGACTGGAGGCTGCTGCGGCTGCTGGTGCTCGATCAAGCGGAACGGAGGATCGGTTAAAGGACGTGGAGTGGACGGAGGAGGATGGCGACTGGGAAGAAGAGGAAGAAGAGGAAGAGGAGGATGAGGAATGTTCCGTCGGAACAAGAACCAAGCGGATTAGGGTAAACGAAGGAAGAACGGAATCGACGGGCGATGCACTGAATTCGTCAGGTCTGGTAATTGCAGAGAACAGTGATCAACCATCAGACAGCAGCGACGATTCTGATGAGGGAATGACGTCACGGAACCATGACGATGGTTGCCATGGCAGCGAGAACAATCGAAGGCATGCTGCTGCTGCAGGGTTCGCCGAGCATCTTCCATGTCTACCGCTTTTACCACAGCAGCTGCAGCAGCTGCACTCTTGTTAGGAGCGATAATGATCCCTATGACTGAGGTGTGCTTGTATTTATGTAGGCCTACTATAAGAGTGTATAATACTGCATATACTTTGTATATATGTATGTATGTGGTGTGTATGCAATGTTATGCATGTATGTGTATTTACGTATACCTGTATGCATGCTATTCGGTATGATAAGCTGTATATCTCTGCGACATCTCCGCCGATTTCGACCGCATCGACATGGGCGGAGTTTGGTTTCCGTTCTTGGAGGGGCTAATGCCTTCTTAGGGGGCTAAGCCCGGAAAAAGATATAATTTACATGGTAAAAAAGCTGAATCTGGGCCTTCTTGGGGGGGGGGCTTAGCTCCCCCTAGCCCCTGATAAACTCCGCCCATGCGCATCGACCACGGTAGTGTTCCCCTTTGCTTAACATCCATGGCATTGCTTCACTCTAATGTGACCAGGGTGAGAATTGCCAGAGGGGTTTCAACCCCCTAGTCTTTCTTAGAGCCCCACAGTAAAGTCTATTTTTCACACCCCGATTCCAAGTGGATAATGGTCCAACCCCCAGTTATTTTTCCAAAATTCTTACACTGAATGGGATTCTATAGATCCAGTCTTATCATAAGATTCTTCCCTGCTTCTTTTCTGTCTAAGTCACTAACCACTGTTCAGCGTTCACAGACCACTGTTTAGTTGTGTTCGTCAAGGCCAAAGCTCGAGGGTACGTACCATACGTATTCTATTTTTTGAAAGGTACGTACGTATTTTAACGTACCCTATTTTAGGGTACGTACCAATAAATAAAATACGTTAACCACGTCATTGCTCATTATAAGAATTTACCATTTAATTTAAGCAAACAATCACAACTCAGTATACGGCGTAGTAAATTGCTGCAATGCTATAATTGTAGGTCTACATGTATAATGTTTATCCAGCATACATTGCACTTAATGCACTAATGTCAGTCAGTCGGCTCAGTTCTGCTGCAGCACTTCAAAGGTGTGTTCTTATGCGATTGCCTGATTGAACCCAGAACTGTTTGTCTACAAAAATTGCATTCAATCAAATAATTGTTTTTCACATTTTTCAAACTTTCACGTGCGTCCATGGGCGCCCGCAGAAATTTTTGCAGGAGGGGGCAAAACACAATAGTCAACGTTAAAATTTTTTTAGCAGGAGGTCAAAAGATGCAAAGCGGGGAGTTAAGAACATGCATGGTTATTTTTCATAGAGGTTTCTTGATACAAATGTCTCAGTTTCACTTTAAAAAATTTCTAATATGAATTGCTTCTTTTTGCAAAAAATATGCTTTAAAAATCGAAAAGTATTAGTTACAAGTAGGCTTTTTAATTGTCTAATGCGAAGAAATTTGTTATAAACCCCAAAAGTAGTAGTGAGAAAAATAAGTTTCAATTTTCCAGGGGGGGGCAAGTGCCCCCCTTGCCCCTATGTGCGGGCGCCCATGCGTGCGTCCATTTCTTCCCATGTTCTCTGGGCATCGCTGAATCGCTAACTGCATGATGCGTAGGCTATGTAGACCTAGTCCTACTGCAACTTTCGAGTTAAAGCAATTTTCAAACCAGTGACGTGTACTTATCTCCATCAGAAAGACAGTACAATTTGCATTAAATTAATTATAACCGAAGAATTTATCGAATTAAATTTACTGCTACGCTACCGGAAGTTCTGGTTTCAATGACGCATAGGCCTACAGTTGACGTCAGATTATACGTAGGATAATGGGTCGACGAGTAAACCATGAATAAAATTTTCGTGTATGGTACCGTACGTACCATGCGCGTATTCTATTTTTTGAAAGGTACGTACGTATTTTAACGTATTCTATTTTAGGGTACGCGTACCCTCGAGCTATGGTCAAGGCATACCATTTTACAGGGCCTGACACCCCGTATATACATGTATATAGCCACGTAATAACGTGAACTATATACATACTGCTGACCAACATCTCTATACAGACGACGCCAAATCTCCTCTATTCTTTCTTCTCCCCCTGCTCTTTCGTGGTCACCCTAACTCAAAATGAATGCCATCAAACCTCTTATGCCTCCACCCTGCCAAAACTGAATTCGTTATTGGCCTTGACCTCCCAGATAAGATCAAGAATAGTATTCATGTCCTCAACGAAACCCGCCAACCTCTCTAACCCATTGTAAGACGCAGCGCTCGTGAATAACCTGGTGCTCTGTGCTCAGAGCTGCGCTATAAAGTGTGGGGTCTGCGATTCTAACTTTATAAATTCCATCAGAACAATATGATCTCCATCCCGGTGCCTAATTGTAAATAGTTTAAATTTAGGGCCTAGTCCTACTCATGCCGAAATATGATTTTCTAAGAAATCTGCAATAAAGTATGAAGCCTTAAAAATTCGGAGGTGTATAGTATAGCCAAGTGGAGCCCGTTTCAGGTTATTAGGCCAACACGAGAGAAGGAACGACGTACTGTCTGTCTGTCTGTCTTCTGTCTGTCTGTCAGTGTTTGACAGAGCAATATAGAACTTAACAAGCACGTTTCTTTGTGACGTCATTGTATGTAGTAATTACGTAATTTTATTGTGAAATCGTTTTGCATTGACTCTCAAGTATTCGACAGAAGCAAAGACTAATGCGTTAAGGTTTCGTATTTATATGTAGGCCTATACATATAATAATGATAATAATAATAATAATAATATTAATAATAATAATAATAATAATAATAATAATAATATTAATAATAATAGAGGGCCTAAGAATGGTTGGTCAAATATTTTGCTTGTAAATTTAGAATAATAAAAAGCGCAAATACAAATTGTCTGTGAAGGGTACAAGTGACCAAGGGCGGATACAGCAATTTTGGACGGGGGGGGGGGGGGCCAAAAATTCTTGTTTTTGGGTCCGGGAAAAAATTTAGGCCTTGGGAAAATTTTTCTTTCTCGTATCCGCCAAAAAAGTTGATGACCTTTTTCTTTTTTTTTTAGTCATCCGCCGGCCAAATTTTCGGGAAAATAATACCATTTTGTCCGCCAAAAAAGTTGATGACCTTTTTTTTCTTTTTTTTTAGTCATCCGGCCAAATTTTTCGGGTTGGGGCCTGCAATGCAGCATGGGTATTTCTTAATAGGGGGGGCCAAATTGTACAATATGTACATTGTTCCACAGCATGTTCAATCCAAATGGGGGGGGCACGATACATGGGAATTCTAAATGGGGGGGGCCATGGCCGGATAAGCCCCCCCCCTGGATCCGCCCCTGCAAGTGACATGGCATGCACATAAATAATATTATGCCTATTATGTCTGATCTGTGCTATTGTCACATTAGGATATTGTGTATCGTTCAATTGAACATTGCATTATTTTAATTCTTCCTCTTTTACTGGTTGTCCTATAACAATCTGCTTGACACGTGCAATATGCATAAAGACAGTCGAACCTAGCGACTGTTCTTAACGACGCAATAATTAATCTTTCAGTCGCTTTCAGGTATAAAAAACTCACTCAAAACAGATTTATACGCTTATCACGTGACAATGTGGTAATACATATTCAGGTACGAGACGTACGTTTCATGATCATCTCGTTCATATCCCACTAAGAGTCCCAGGTGAGATGTGCTTAAACACCTGATCGTACGTGTTACGTTGCAGGGACCTAAGAGACATACAGAGGTTACCAATTCCTTAATTGTAGAATGTGTGATGTGATTGTAGTCTAACAATTAATAATCCTATGGAGTAACACTTACTTATATAAGTGCCATAGGATTCGGGCAACTGAGTATGTCATTCCAAGCTATCTAACTTTAAAAACTCTGACTGATCCCAGCTTTATTAAACCTGTCTATAGTTGATGACTGGTAAATAGCCGCTTTAATTGTAAAATCTAAATTTTCGTCGAGCTCCAGCTCCTTAATTCAAGTTCAAAACACAGAGGCGCTTCCAACGAAGCACGTGCATGAGGACGAAAGCAGTCTTTCATCATCATCATCATCCAAGGGACCAGTGCCCGTAGGTGCCCGATGCCATTCTCGTTATTCCGCGCCAGGTTTGTCTCTCGAATGCAGCGTGTGTTAGGTCCTGCAGTGGTGCTCCACACCATTCTAAAGCAGTCTTTAGCGGTTGATTAAGTGAGGACAGTTTCGGAGGTGTCGCAAATACATGTAGGCATTCATTCATTCCGACATTTATATAGCGCTTCTTTAAGTAAAAAACTACTCAGAGGCGCACCCGACTCCAGCGCGCCCAGAAAGAACAGTTTTAAGTTTAGCAAGGAACGAAGGCGTAACTCAAAAGGAAGGCCATTCCAGACCACCGGATCAACCACAGAAATGGCTCGATTCCTGCGCCACCGTTGTATATGCGGATTTGATCATATGAATACATTCTGAAAATTGACTTGACTGCGGGGACCCCTCTACAGCAAGAAGCCGATTTATCCCAATAGACCAATTTTGGTGTCCTTTGAGAGTCAAGACTGCATGAAGTAGGCCTAAGTCAGGGCTGTTTTAAAGGAATTTTTATAGAACTGCACAACCCCTTCTTTCCTTTCTATGGAGGTAAATTTGTTTGTTTGTATGTGCACTTGTTATAGCGCCCCTTCAAGCTCTCTCTACTCAGAGGCGCTCCCGAATGCAGAGCGGACACTGCATGAGAGTTTCACGCCAAAGCGCTGAGCAATTGTGGGTGAAGGACTTGCCCAAGGTCCTTACGCGGCGAGGTGGATTCGAACCTCGGACCTTCCGGCTCCAAGGCAAAGACGCCACCACTAGACCACCGCGCCCCACAAATTACTTCCAATCGGAGGACAATGACCCTTCTGCTAGTTCTAGCTGTACAGAAGTGCTTCTACAACTGCACAAATCCATTTAGAACTGCACATTGTGTGTAGGCCTACAGCTGCACGTTAAAAAAGTTCTGGTTAAAGAAACGGATACGTTCAGAGTGAAACAGTATGAAGTTTTAAGAACTATTCCTCCATCTTGCGAATGCAAAGGAAGCATTTCCTTATTATATAGTAAATATTATTTCTCTAATAATTATAAACATATTATACTCTGTCCATACGCCTATAATTCCTTACAAAACTATATGTTGTGCGAAACCTAATAGGATTTATAGAAAATTAATATAATTCTGGTTATTGTTCGTTTTCTATTTCAGGCACTTTCGTTCTTTTAGCTTTCGTTTACCCTATTTGCATCGACAGGTGACGCTACGCTAGCTTTGATAATGAGTAACCAGTCGTTTATTATAAACTCCGTGGTACTTTCCTTCACAAATTTCGATCAAATTTCTCAGTTATTTCTCAACCCCCAAACCTCCAAAACACATTTTCCCATGTAGTTTAAATTCCTTGATCTTACAATGAAAGTTTTGTGGTGATGATCGAAACTTTTGGAAAATATAGATGTATGTCCAAAATGTGAAGACGTTTTCAACAAGACGTTTTTGGCTGAGTTGGCATTTCACGTTACACAGGGTTGGACACATGCAAACAGTTGGTCAATGTATGGAGCTAACGTTGAACGTACGACGGTAAAGTCATAGATTACCTTATTTCCGACGACGGTAGATGTTTTCCTAAAGCGGTAAGTTCATATCGAGTCTTATTTTCGATTAAATTTGTTGAAATCGCGATAAACACGTGCTGTGTAAGATTCACTTTGAACAGATTTTGTCGGTTTACGGTGTTTTTCAGTCTCACCATCGCCATCTAGCGAATGCAGTTAGATCATTTCAGGTCGTTTTGTGGACAGTTTAAGAAACTGCTCTGCCATCTAGCGAATGCGAAGAACGCTTTTCAACACAGATGTATCTCCTAAATTATTAAAGCAGCATTATTTAAGGGTGAAAACTAGTCGAGGACGTTTAAGATACTAAATAAATTATGTTTTGGACGTCCGAAGAAATTTTAAAAGCCGTGGTAAGTTTTAAACGAGATTTTGAATTTATTTTCGTAGGTGAGGGAGTGTACGTAGATGTACTTTTGTGAACAGAACGTTCGCAGTTGTACGCGTCAAGCGTGGCTTGAATGTTAATTAGGTATTTAATAAGGCGGGAAAGATGGCCAGAGGTGTTGAACAACCTGAGGGGCTCTTCCATGTTTGCTGCACAATCTACAATTGCTACGCTACTGCCACCATGTAGTCATCGGTACAAGGCACTGCAAGCTCGCTGTCCCCAGGCATAAATCCGGATTTTTTGTATTTTGGCGGTCTTCTTTACACGTTCTTCTCGTGCTTGACGCTTAGCAGCGCCACTTAAATAAGACTTAGACAGGGCCCTTGACAGCCGGGGTCCGTTGTGCACTTCACAAGCTGCACAATCTATTGCTACGCCACTGATTGTGGCCACGTGTTTCGTTGCGGTTTCGATGCTTAAGAATAGTTCACAATTATTTTGGTCTTCAGTGATCCTGGAGTAAAAATTAACAGAGTAAATTATCGCAACATTCTATTCTATTTTTGGATTTATAAAGCGCTTCTCACAGTACAACCTAATCAGAGGCGCTCCCAGTGCGAAGAACTCCTGGGAAAAGAAAGTCTTAAGACATCTGGCAGAAAAAGTAAAGCCTCCACATAAAATTTGAGCACGAATAATAGTAGGAAGGCCATTCCACAGTAAAGGGCAGACAGAGGCAAAGGCGCGGTGTTGGGCTGTGGCAGTCCGAGATCGTGGAACAAGATCATGACGATCTAAAGAGCGGAGATGACGGCCAACGGTAGCTGAGAAAGGCTTCCTAATGAGATCACAAAGGTAGCGAGGCGCTAGACCCAAAAGCATCGTATAGGTGAGAAAAAGAATTTTATATTGAATCCGGGCAGTCAGAGGAAGCCAGTGAAGGTACTCAGTCATGAAAGCCGAAATGTGAGATAAACGAGGGAGGCGAGCAATCAAACGAGCAGATGCATTAAGTACCAATTGGAGAGGAGCAAGGCGGAGTTTAGGTAGCCCAATGATCGCGTAGGCTAATGAGTTACAGACTTACAGTAGGCTAGTCAATGCGGGAACAGATGAAGGCACAAGGGCGGATACAGAAATTTTGGACGGGGGGGGGGCCAAAAAATTCTTGACACCTTGGGTCTGGGGCAAAAAAATTCGCATCCGCCCAAAAAGTTGATGACCTTTTTTTTTTTTTAGTCATCCGGCGAAATTTTCGGGAAAATCATACCATTTCATCCGCCCAAAAAGTTGATGACCTTTTTTTTTTAGTCATCCGGCGAAATTTTCGGAAAAATCATACCATTTCAGCAGCCACTGAAACCAAATGGGGGGGGGGCCACGATACATGGCATTTCTAAATGGGGGGGGGGGGGGCATGGCCGGATTTGCCACCCCCTGGATCCGCCCCTGTGAAGGCATGGACCATAGATGAAAAAATCGTCGAAGAGATCGATCGCCAAATGGCACGTTACGCACGTAGGACCTAAACGACGTAGATGATAAAAGCTGGACCGAGAAATATTAGCAATATGTGTAGAGAAGGAACGAGGGTATACCGGAAAGAGTATTGTCAATAGTAACACCCAGAATAGAATAGAATTTTGAGCATCTTATTTAATTAAACAAGGGCCTAGAACATTGAACGTCTCTAATATCTTTGATTCCCCGAAGCCTATGGGTT
Organism: Lumbricus rubellus; assembly: GCA_945859605.1. NCBI lineage: Eukaryota > Metazoa > Annelida > Clitellata > Crassiclitellata > Lumbricidae > Lumbricus > Lumbricus rubellus. The sequence continues at coordinate 7,574,367 of OX243827.1, forward strand.
ACCGTTTCTGCGTTAAAATCTTGAGTCAGATTCTTACTAGACCAGATGTAATTATATCTGTTGCAAGCCAACGGTACACGTTGTGGGCTTTGCGGATTTTCTAAATTTCTCGGTTTCAGTTTTGTTGAAAGAGTTACGCAACCGATTTTTTTTTACCATCATAGGTTTCGAATATAACGAGGTATTTTTATTGATTTAATTTAATCACAGCTTTGTTTAACTTAACTATTATGTTATCTGTATTAGATTGTCAACTTTCATGATAAAAGCCGTGTAACTTGGGCGTTGAAGCCAGTCACAGAGATTGTACCTAAGTCACGTTTGTCGTTGTCGTTTCAGTACGGTATGAATGACTGATGTGTACAATAATTGACATTGTAAATTTATAAGAGCATTATTTTGTTTTTTAATAATTTTTTAATGGACCAGTGTTTAGGTATTTTAGTATTAGTTGAATAATAAAGGGCAATATTATGCAGATGCCACTATTTCCGGTTCTACTAAAATCGGGGAATGTGTTAAGTTGTAACCATGTCACAAAATAATCGTTGTATTCACGTGTGTTCCCGTTTAATGTATTTTGATGCATTGATAATTTTTATGTACTTAAACACATTTGAGTTTGATTTATAATGGTTAAGCAAATGTGTTTGGTACTCCATTGCAACTTGATAAAAGTAAGTAAGTGGTGCTTTGTTCAAATAATTTATATTTAAGAGTTTCAGGAGTAGCATATGATAGCTATCTTTTAGTAGTTAAAAGAGTGCCTAAAGTGGCAGTTGATATTTAAATGCTTTCAGGGGAAAGCTGTTGTATGAATGTAGCTGGTATCTTCTTTTGGAGGTCATCTACGCGGTTATCTCTGTTGCATAGAAACATCAGTGTTTCTACAGTCATCATGGGGAAAATACCAGACAGGTCTGTTGAATTGCAACTTAAAAAAAAATATTCGTGTAAAGCATCACGCCAAATATTCAGATTATAAACGCTGTTTTGTCAGTAGGTGATCTCGTGACTACTGCAGTGTCATTATTTTAAAACATAACTCAAAATTTAGTTCAGACTAACACCAAATTATATATTGAAGAGTCTGTGTTTTTCATGTATTAAGGACATTGATACCATGAAAGCTTAGGAGTAGAAAGGGTTGCTGTCTTTTCATTTGTAGCAAAGGACATAATAAATTATATGGTGTATGTTTTGATGTGGAAATTGTTTTACTTTTTCAGGTGGGAGGACTATGAGGCTGTGGGGAAGGTTATTGCTGGAACACGGTTCATCTCTTTCAAGGTGCCACTGAATGCGGTATGAAATTACAAATGAACTTAACCCTTTAACGACCAAACTGTAGTAGTATGGGAAATCTGTGAAAGTGCGTGCTCACATATCTCTAATGCCTCCTCAATCCTCGTCTGTTACTAATACATGAAAAATTCATATCTAGTGGTTACTTATATTATAGAATCTTCTGCATCGTCAGTTAACATTAACTTATCAGTTATTGATATCAATAACTTTTAAACAGTTAATTATTAATAATTTGGTAATTAGGTTGTTCGCTCACAGAAAGCAAAATAATTTAATTTGATATTTTAAGCTTTAATAATTAGTAGTTATTATATAATAATAATAGTAATAGCAATTGTAACAATAATATTGTTATTTTTATTATTATTATGCTATATTATTCTTATAATTGGGTTAAAGACTTATGTGTATTATTTCAGAAATTTGACTTTTGATTAACTCTATGAAGATGTACATTTATTATCGTGTCTGTACACCAAAATGCGGATAGCAATTCGTCAATTAAAGAATATTTTTGTCTTATTATTCATTAATATATATTTTATATAAGGACATTGGATTGCTGTAGGAAAATTGTTTTATAAATTTACAGCAACAGTTTACTTTTAGAATTTATTTTAAAAAATTTGCAATAATAATAAACTAATAGATTGAAACTTGTGCTGACGGACTCTGATCTGTGGATTTCTTTCGCAGAATATAAGTCGTAACCTGCCTCCTGATGTAAAAAGATTTATGCCAGACGATCTTCCCGCTTTCATCAAAGAACAGGATCGTGAGCTGGGGCTCGTAATTGATCTAACGAATACCACAAGATACTACCGACAGGAGGTACACTAATTTATTCACATGGACAACAATTTATGTAGGCGATATATATATTGTTGCTGTTAAATCATTACTCAGCAAGGTAATATCTGAATATTATGTTTGATGGTGTAGTGGTGGACTTTGGTTCCAGGGTTCTAGAAATGTGTCAGTGCATCACAGCAGGACTTTCCAGTTACTTCTTAGTTTACTGTGGTGTCTAATTATGCTACTTCATGTGTGCTACTTCATGTGTGTGAGTGTGTGTGTGTGTGTGTGTGTGTGTGTGCGTGCGTGTGTGCAAACAACTTTTCCAGGGCTGACATACGAAGTTCAATTCTAAACTTCATGATTGCTGACCAAGCTTGTTACTGATAGGATTACATTTCAAAAAGTGTTTTTGGAATTTATGTGATTCATGTAGATTTTATGTCTTGAAATGTTGGTCTTTCTTAATTCAATCTGTTTTAAATGACTTCAGAAGTCTGGAGCCTTCAGTCAGAGTGGAAAAACTATGTTGAGAGTCTTGTTGTCGAAGACTTTAGCCAAGATGAACTCTCTTTGTTTTTAGGATATTCTTAAGCAAGGAATTGAATACAAGAAGATTTTCACTGAGGGTCATATGGTTCCGAGCAAATTCGTCCAGAATTCGTAAGCAGACTGATACTTATTACCTAGTAGTGGTGTGCATGCACGCTGTAAGCATAACTAAAAATTGATGTGGCAACAGTAGCATGAGTTTCAAAGGTATAATCAAAATGTGTAATTCTATTCAGTATGTGTGATTTGCCTTGCTCTTACTGCTTAGTAAATGAATTTGTCTAAAGTTGTGTTTACAAAAGGAAATTATAACTTTATTTAGCAGCATAACATCATACATACACTGGTGAGTGGTGATGTTACAGATATGTGTTTTTGTGAACTGTAAGTTAGCGTAAGAACTCGTCAGTTAGTAGAGATTAAAAAGAAATTTCATCTTGTCATTACTCTGGTCTAGCTCTGGATAATATGTTCACTTTCCAAATTTTCTAATTTGAAGATAATTCTGGTGAATTGTATCCTTTGGCTTTATAAAATGTTATGATACTAAATAAAAAACGTGTAGAATAAATCTAATTTCAATTGTTTTTCAGCTTCTTTCAAACTGTTGACGATTTTCTGAGTTCTAATGCAGATAATGGTAAGCTTTAATTATGTTTTGATAACATTAAATCTGTGAAGATATATTTGACTGTCTTCATAATTTGTACATATTTGTTCTCTCAGGAAATGTTTTTCAAATATGTGACGTCGGGGCTCGAAACCCGTCGTTTGTCGCTTCCTAGATATTGCGCTAGAAATAGGCGAGAGAGGTCAAGAATGCAGTTTATTGTTCAGTATATGACTGTAAATTCGCCCTCATTTGCGAAGTAGTGAACCGATTTTGATGCCGTTTGCGTTTACTGATTCAGAATATATGCATATAATGCCCAGAACAATTGCAGAATAATAACTTAGTAGGTTCTGTAGACTTGGATTATACGAATATTCAGTAACTTTTTGTTCGGTTTTCTCACTATAAACTAATGAAAGAATCAAACGAGCATAACTTCAGTTAGAAAAAAAGATATTTTAATTCTGTTAAAAGCATTTTATAGCTTGTTCATTGTAGCATATGACTAGATCAAAAGGTCAAAAATCGACATGTGACGGGTTTTGAGCCCCTGTGTCACATATATGAATTTCTGATGCAACATAAAGGCTGTGAATTGGTTTCTTGTGCAAGATCATACATGCTGTTCTTGCTGGCAAGTTTCTTGATTCATAAAAATTAATTAAACTAAACTAGGTATAAATATTTGTACTGATTCAGAATGTAGTGGTATTAGACCTAATATTTGTCTAGCTGAGAACCTTAAAGTCAGCTGTCCTAGTTAAGTTTAAAATGTAGTTTATGCAAGCTTTTCTGTTGTAAACTATATTATTTGCCAGGAAGTCCCCACCTATTCTGAATGTCTCTGAACTTGTTTTTCTTACAGACCGGGTCATTGGAGTTCATTGTACACATGGTCTTAACAGAACTGGATACCTTGTCTGCAGGTTTGTGTGCTGCTGCTGCTGCTGCTGCTGCTGATGATGATGATGATGATGATGATGATGATGATGATGATGATAATGATGATGAGCAGTTGTGAGTAAAAGCCCATAGTGAGGCTCAAGCCTGTACTCCCAATCAATCAATCAATCAATCAATCAATCATGCAATTTTAATGTACACCATTTCAATCGTTTTACATGTAATGACAAAATATACAATTCCAATGACAATGGGTAATACTGTAAAGAATCTACAGTTCTTCTAACAGGGCAACCTTACTGCAAGCATATTTCTGTCTGTCTAATCAACACAGTGTCTTGTATACGGTAGCTATTTTTTAATGTCTTCATTTCACAGACATCATTGTGGCGTTAACCGTTTACCCGTTTGCCCCGAGAATATCTGCTGAAAACACGGGCTTAACGGGAAAAATTAACGGGTAAAGGGTTAATAGCATTTTTTGTAGTTGACATGGTTATACATAATTATGCACTATTGCTCCATGCTGCATGCATTCTAACTAATTGGCTATCATGTCCTACACTTTGATTGTCATCAAGGTCTATGCTGAAGAGGGGCTAGGTTTCATGAGACACTTTCGTGATTAGCCTAGAACAGTGCTGTCCAACCTTTTTGACGCCGCGGGCCACTGAAGACTTGAAGCCGAGGGTTGCAACAGTAAACTCAAAAGCAACAATTAAAATTAATCAAAAATACTAACTGTATTTAACTTTACTATGGAATAATCAAAATGAATACATCATGGAAACTGGATTTTGTGTTCCTTTGTTGTTTGTCTGACAATACTTAAAATGGTAATACATGTATTCATGTAAGCACCAAAGCATTGTTGTCGTTGTTTTACAGGTATATGATTGATCGCATGAATTTCAAAGCTGACGATGCCATCAAAGGTATTTACAATCAACTAATCAATAATGGTCCTATAAAATTATTTGCTACCTTACTGAAGTAAATAGTTTGCTTTGTAAATTCAAAAGATGCCTGTCAATGAGCGTGTGTGCAGTTTTTTGGCCAAATCAGTATAACTTGGTTGCAGTGCTAGAATAGAAGGTTTATTTATTTAAAAAAAAATTTGTTTGATTATTGCACACACACACTTGTAAGTAAAACAGTACAAAGATGATTCAATAAACATAGTGCAATGGGAATCAGGAAAAGCTAACAGCTTATACAACCCTGATCCATCGCTCCATGACTATTTTTAGTGCAAGTAGGCAGTTTACAAGAGTCACTACTTTAACAGAAGGTAGTTTACAAGAGTCACTACTTTAACAGAAGGTAGTTTACAAGAGTCACTACTTTAACAGAAGGTAGTTTACAAGTGTTGCTACTTTAACAGAAATGAGTAGTTTAGGTACAGTTGTGTGATTGGTGTGCTGGGCTGTAAGCTGAGAGGTTGGAGTTCAAATTCTCACCAGGGCTATGAGTAAGTATACTGTTTGTGGGAAGATGAGACGGCAAGGGAGAGGACCACCCCACCATCATGCGTTGAGGCTAAGAAACTGACGGCACCAACACTTCATACAATTGCTTAAAAATTAAGAAGTTGAAAATATAATTGCATGTACAGACTGTTGCACATTGTTGTTGTTTGAATGTGTTTGCAGCTTTCAACCAAGCAAGGGGTCACGACATGGAGCGACAAAATTATCTAAGCGACCTGAGAGGGGAGCCAAAGTTAGTCATTTATTTATTTACATTTGATTATATATTAGTATTATATATATTTTTAAGCATCAGTATCTAATGACTGTATGTCAAACATTAGCGCATTAAACAGTTGTGAGAGAAGGACCTCAGTGTTTAATCTAGGCAACTCCCAGGGGTGAAAGTTCCCCCACCCCTGGAATGGCATTTCCCTCAGAAACATTTCAGAGCAGTTTTTTAGATTTATGTGTTGTGTGACATGAGCGGCTAAGATATGATGAAAGTGAACTGTTAGCCGTTTACAGAATTGAGAAATAAATGATCCCTAGAGGAAGCAATCAAATTTCAGAGATGAGACTTCAGGACATTTACCACCAGGATTTGTATTTATTACAATTTTTAGACAAAGAATAAAAGGCTGCAGAAAAAACAGGAAAAACAAAGAAAACCCTGGAAAGCAATCTCAGACAAAGAGTTCGTTGCCAAGTTCGCCGCTGTCCTCCTCAGCACTCCCGGATCTCAGTCCACCCGGACGGCCACTTGTCTCACTCCCCCAGGAGCCTGAAGTCCCCCCTCCCCCCAAAGCAGGGTAATTAGATTAAACACTGAGTGTGGATAACCTAGTAATAAATGACACTATGGACATTGTTATACTGTCATGTTGTTATACTTTATATAATTTGTTAGGCTATGTCTCAAAAGTATAGGAATTATATTGTCATATTGTTATGCTTGTATTCGTTAGGCTATATCTCAAAAGTATAGGAAATTGTTGTTATTCTTTTTAAACTTTGCTTTTGTGACCAGGACCATGATATTTAAAAATATACCGATTTTTGCAATTAAATGAGTGAATTTACCTGTTGTTGTTCATATAAAGTCAGAAAAAACAACATAGGTTAGAAGAAAAAACACACATAATAAATATAAAGTAACATGTATTATTCCTTAATTTCAGACATTTATATAGCACCTCTTCAAGAGTATGTACTCGGAAGCGCTCCCAACCCAACCACGGCTAAAGAGTAGAGTAGAACGTAGTTTCAAAGGCTCGAGGCATTAGACGTAGTTCCACAGTGAGACCATTCCAGATCGCAGGGCCAGCAACAGAAAGGGCACGGCGCTCTGTACTAGAAGTGCACGACTGGGGCGTGGTGGTGTAGTGGTGGCGTCGATACCTTGGAGCCAGAAGGTTCGAGGTTTGAATCCACCTCGCCACATAAGGACCTTGAGCAAGTCCTTCACTCACAATTGCTCAGCGCTTCGGCGTGAAACTCCGATGCAGTGTCCGTATTCATCGGGAGCGCCTCTGAGTAGAAAGAGAGTTTGAAGGGGCGCTATAACAAATGCACATACAAACAAACAAATATATACAAACAAAAGATGAGGTGAATTTCAGAATATCAATCTCCTGGTCACAAAAACATAGTTATTGGAGAATAATTTCCATTTTTTTAGGCAAAGCAATTAGGAAATAGCACTTAATACCGAGAAGCAAACAGAAAGTTGGAGTTTGTTACGCAGTGTTATATCCTATAAAATTGCAATAAATATGTATGTAGTAGTTGGCTATAAGGAAGATCAATAGACCATAGTATGTCTGTCTTCAGACAACAGTTCAGTCCATCATTCTTCTCAACCTCCTGTGTGTGCAACGCTTCAAAAAATTGCAGAATGAAGGGATACTTCTGTTATCATTGGTAGCCTCAAATGAGTCATTGCTAATTTGTGTAATATTTGTGTTATTAATGACACTTAACATCAAACAGACCAGCGCAGAGAGCGCCTCTGAGTAGATTCTGAAGAGGCGCTACATAAATTCTCGGTATGAATGAATGAATAATACGATCCGCAATTGTATTTGTGTTTAGTTCAGATCTTCCTTCCCCAAGCAAAGACCGAAGAGCGGACAGGAAGCGCACGACATCAACAAACAACTGTTTAGAAGACGCGGCTGAAGGACCGCACTCCGAAAAGCGACGCACAATGGACAACAGTTATACGAGACCATCCAGAAACAACGACCAGCGACATGGTTACGACAGAAACCAGCAGTCTTGCCAGGATTTGCAAAGCCACTATGGCGGTGATCAGAGCAGAAACTACCACTACAACTTTCCACAGCACTCACAGCGCGACCACAGTAACCATCAATATGATTTTGCGAGACATGATCATCGACAGGACTACAATGCTTATGGAAATAACTATAACGGCTCGTGGACAAATACACAAGGCTACAATCAATATAACTGTGACTTTGCTTCAAATGACTTTTCAAGCCACGCGTACTCTGATGGTGCTTCATTCCACCATCGTGGCGGCCGATCACATGGTCAGCAGTACCAACATGGCTGGGGCCAACAACACGATCCGAGGCCCCAGTATGATCCTAGGCCCCAGTATGCGCAGGGAGGCCGTAATCGTGAAGCAGAAAGAAACACCCGTGGTAGCGATCGCCATTATCAACGGAGCGAGTGGAGAGGAAATCATCAGTCGTAGGATTGATATGCACTTCCAGAAACTAACTGACTTGACTATAACACTAAAAGGGTATGATGGAACGTGACTGCCATTGAATAAGTCTTAATTTCTCAAGCTAAAATCCGTGGTATCAAGTCTATGCCAACATCTGTTTATTTTTACATGCATTGCAAATGTTAGGTGTGCCTAGGACAATGTACGATGACTGCAGTAATCAGTCTTAAGGATGATATGGACTTCCAGCATCTAACTAACTAACGTGAATATTGTTGCATAATATGATGGAACTTGATTGCCATTGAATAAGTCTTAATTTCTCAAGCTAAAATCCGTGGTATCAAGTCTGTACCAATATCAGTTTATTTTTAAATGCATTGAAATTGCTCGGTGTTCATAGGACATAATTATTATATAGGATGACTGCAGAGCTAAATCGCTTGCAACAGTTTTTCTTTGAACTTCGTTACCATCTAAACTGACGGCTTATTTTCTAGTTATGAGAAAGATCTTGTTTCTGTTCAATAACAATAATCTTTTTATAGAACTTTTGTGACTTGTGAGAAAGGTATTTTCTTTTTGTTTAACGAGAAATAGACTCGATTGAAAACTTGTTTTCTATTTGTGGGAAGGGTTTTCATCTGCTTAATAACAAAATGATCTAAACTGAAAGTGTCTTATTGAATTACCATTTTTAAGCTTGACATTAGTAGTTCACATGACAGTAAAATTCTAAACGGCCCGGATGTAGGCAACATACACAACTGGCATAGGGCATTGCGAAATGTACATTGTGCATGTATAGGTTCCTCCCCTCCTCATTCCCTGAAAGAGTAGCCTATGACTTCATATGTTCATTGATCAGGTTGAGAATTTTAAAATCATGTGGTCAGATTCGTATATTGTATTGTATCTATAAATTTATAAAGTGCCTCTCACAGTGTATGCCAATCAGAGTCGCTCCAAGTGCAAAAGATCCAAAGAAAAGAAAGTAGTTTAGAGACAGCGAAAAGATGTGCTTTCGGCACAAGTTAATAACAAAAAACGTGTCAATGGAGAGAGCTGATTCTAAAGAGCAGGACCAATGAGGCCAAAAGCTCAAGTTTTGGCCAAAGCAATCCTGCTCGCGGAACAAGGAGATCATGTTTGTCATGTCATGAGCATGGTATTATGGGGGGGGGGGGAGGGGGGGTTGAGTTACTGTACTGTTATGGTAACCCTTAAACCATTTTGCATGTATTACTACCTACGGGTCAGAGATGGCGACAAGACGGCATCGATGATGGGGTTATAAGTTCGAATTTCAGTACAGAACAACAGAAACGAAAATTTTAACTCAAGTTCTTAAATTACAGCCGGATCAGGAAACCATTGTTCACAGAGGTAAAGACGTACAGATTCAAAGCTACCGTATAGGTACAACAGTCGAGTACGGAAAATGTGTACAGTAGTAGTAGTCTTGCTTGTTTACATGCACCGTTATACAAATTATTAACACCCGTAATGCGCCAATTGCCGAAAACACAAAAACTGTCCACTGAGTTTTTAACATTAATCATAACAAGAGTTAACAGATATCATAATTAGTAAACTACAAATACAATTATCATTTAAAGCCTAGAACTGAGTGACCTTTGTTTAGGTATGTGTGTACTGAGGACCCTTTAAATAACTTTTTAATTAACTCACAGGCAATTACAGTTATAATACGACAAAAATGATTTAGTAAACTTGTATGTAGCGGTTGGCTAGAAACAAGTCAACTTGAATGAATGACAATTTAATTGAAAAAAAAAACAGGGTAACCCTGAGCCAAAACCATTAGACACCATCATAAACTAATACATAATAATTATAACCAACTGAAATAGTTCTAAATACTTCTATCTAAAAGCTGCAGTTGTCAAAACTTTGGCTTACAAGCAATGGCAATCATAATAATCACAATCAAATAAAACTCAGACAGTAGTTCAGTCAGCGGTTCTCAACCTCTTGTATGGAGTCAATCTGGTTACAAAGATTGAAACTGACTGACGAAGATAATTTTTCAGAGAAAATCCACGACATGTTCCATCCAATTTGCGCTCACATCAATTTTAAACATGAAGCAATGTTTACACAAAACCAGTTCACATCAGGTTTTTTTCAAATTTAGAATGTCAGTTCCAAACACAGGCATATTTAATAATGATTTTGTGCACAAATCTTTGTGCATTAATGATCAGTTGACAACGACTACATAGTAAAGCAATGTAACACAAACTCAATATCGTTTGCATGAAAATGCTGAAACCATAGCAACGTTGAGAACCGCTGAATTACTCTAAGACTATCAACATTCAAGTCATCAGTAGAATCGTATGAACAGAAGGAAAACAGTCTAAGCAGAAAACTAACTCAGATTCTAAATAAACTATCGCCAGTAAAACCCAGAACTTTCTAAATCGAATATGCCTACGAGGTAGAGAGGTATAAATGTAACCTCTGGACATTCTTGTACTTGGCTAATATTGTGCAATGCTTCCGTATGATTATATATTTATATATATATTGCCCAAGTACATGTCAATAATGCGATACAAAATTTAGATAGCATCTCAGCAGATTCGACTTTCAAAACAGGCAACAACAATGCAAAGCACAGAACAATGTAAACCAAGTCTGAAGTAGGAAACTAATTTGCAGCAACATTTCATTCAAATTTGTTCAAGTCTAATTTAAAAAAGAGAGATCAAAATATCTGATGAAAAACTGTCTTGTCATCATAATCATTATTCATCCCTGTTACATGACAGTCCTGCCTTTATCAAGAGCCAAAATTACTCAAAAAATCAGCGGGGCACCAGGTAGTTGTGCAATAAGATTCTGTTCAAGGTCCAAATACAGCGTACACACAGAGAGGCTTGAGTCCACAGGTACTTACTCATATACCGTAATAAAACCTATGAAGACTGCTTTAAAAATTGCAATATGAAAAGAAGTTGTGTGTAATATCTTAATCTGTGTACTTTTAGCAGGAATTTTGGCACTTCAAGATGCTGTGCAAGAAAAAAATTAAAACTTGCTTGTAAAAAGATTTACTATAGACACAAAAACTGACAAGCTACAGAAAATTGCTTATCAAACAATTACGGAAGTTATCAAGCCGGTTACTGTTATTATTATCATTATTATTATTTGTGGTAAAAAATGATCCTGTAGGATAAAAAACACATCTGAAGGTCATGAATGAAATTTGGAAATGTTGTCTGTTTTAAAAAAGGTGTGGTAAAAAGTAATAATATTGCAGGATCTAAAAAATCTGGATATAATGAATGATACATGGAGCAGTTAAAGCTACTTAAAAAATTCCACAAAATCTCTACCAAGAAAAGTACAGACCTGGTACTATAATATATATATATATGCTAAAATGATTCTACTTAAATTTAACAAAATTATTATCAGTACTTACTAATAACTGTTTTGTCATTCGGTAAAACACCACTAATATAACTTAATGATATTTTTAAGCCTTATTATTTTCCTAAGTTTACAGAACTTTTGAAAGAGAAAGAGAATTTCTGTGAAGATGCCAATGAGTTGTAAGGCAATCCAAAAACCCTGTCATCACCATCAAAATAATTTTAGCCAAGCACACAGAATCATATCAAAGACAAAATCAATCGAAATCTATCTATTTACAAAATAAGTCAGATTTCAAGAAGCCTTTGATCGAGAAAATTTCATAAAAAGCCTTAAAATTAAGAATCAATCAAATGTCGTGATGCACACGAGACATATAAAAAACTTAAGTTAAAAAAGACTTGCACAGCAGCAATAATACTTGGCACATTGACAAACATGATTCAACCATTTATTTATTTATTTATTTCTCGCATTTGTTATAGCGTCCCTTCAAGCTTTCTACTCAGAGGCGTTTCCGACTACAGTGTCGGAGTTTCATGCCGAAGCACCACGGCTGAAAGCAACTGGGGCCCTTAGAAGGCCAGCTAATGCCCTAGTCTCAGTCCAGCATTAGATATTTCTTATTCAATGAATAAAAGTTCAAATCACTGTCTTTTAACTCTTGGCACACTCAGCAGAGTAAATTTTAATCACGGCATGCCCATTACAGTTTATTAAAATTTTAAACCAGCAAAAATAATTTAGGTTTGTTACATTTTAAACTTGTCATGCTAGTCCGGCAATTGCAAAACTACAGGAGATTTCTTTTATTGACTAATCATCACTAATGAAATGAATGAGCTTGTTTGTGAGGGCATATTAACTCAAATGCAGTTTGATAACTGACAATGCACAAGAAACGCATTTCATCATCCACCACCATCTTTAGTCGCTTTCGTTTTCTCAATTAACTTCTGTTAGAACAGAAAATCCAACTTTGCAGAGATACAAGAATCAAAACAGCAGCAAACACTTGATTGCTTTCATACTCGAAAGTATACCCAAGTATTCAAGAACATACCCAAATATTCATTTAAGTTCTGCAGGCAGACCTGCAATAGTGACATCGAGAGGAGCAGCGTCAATAACATAGAATAAATAAATGTCATTAAAGTTTTTACTTTTTATCACACGATATCCAATAACCGTGTATGAGAAACTATTCTTAAAAGTAAAAACATTAAAAAGCCGAAAATTTAATTTATGAAATAATTCCTTATAACGTGAATAAAAGAGACTAGTGAATTTGGGTTTCTCTTCTCGCGTCAGTCACACAGTTTGCGATAATATACTGGTTCAAAGAACCATTTTCTCAGACCAAACATGATCAAATATTACCTTCAAAATACCAACCATTGCAGCTAGCAAAAACACATCATCTCATTCTTAAAAGACACTTACATAATTTGTGGTAGAAGAGAAATTCCATCTACAATTCGGCTACTGTCTGTAATCCAATCGAGTAATCACGCAAATAAATAAATAATCTCTTAATCAACAATGGCCAACTGTGGCTGGACACGATAATCCCCAATGAGTAACAGACCTTAAATTACACGAATAAATCAAGCCAGAAGATAGAAAACTAAAACTGGCATGAAATACATCAGAATTAATAATTATCGCACCATAATAGCACAACTCCAAAGTAAAAACAGTCCAGGCAACATGCTCCTCCTGTTTTAAAAGTTTTGTAAATAGAGCTTGACTAGACAGAAAAAAGTATCTGCACCATCCACAAAAGAAGCAAATTTTTCAATGTTTCCACTAAGGTCAGCAATATCTATATAATCATTCACACCAAATGTAATAATTGGCATAGCCCACCTATACACAATATCAACTGTCAAATAATAATGTGGCACTAACACAGTGACCTTATTACACTGTACTTCGCAAATTATCAAAGGTGACATGACTTACGACACACCATGTAAACTAGGGTACATAACAATTTTAAGAAGTCAAATTCTGCACAAACAACACTGCAGTTCCTTTGTGGCACTTGTTAATCAGTACGGCATGTCAATACCATCCCAACTCAAGCAGAACAGTGCATAAGTCTGTAAATGAGCTCACACTTTATACATTGATTCGAACATTTACATAGCGCTTCTTCGAGAAACCTACTCAGAAGCACTCTCTGCGCTGGCCTGCTTGATGTTGAGTGTAATTAAGAACAAATATATTACATCAGTTATATATATATATTACATAACATGACAGGTCAAAAATATCAGTTACCAGCAGCAATCCCCCAGACGTAATATTTCTCATTTAATAAAGTACTTTGTTCACTACAACACAGGCTCGCTCCTACTCGGCAAATATCATGTTACATTGGCTCAGAAAAGTTGCTCTGACAATAAATAAAAGAAGAGAAAAAGAAGAGCTTTGTAATTGTAATTGTAATCGTACATTTATATAGCGCCCCTTCAAAAGAACTATTCAGAGGCGCTTCCCATACAGGAAAGCATTGCAAGGATGGCACCACGAACTCAGATTTAGAGTTCTGGAACAGCGTCAAATCAGCAACAATTCACAGAGTATGAAGCTACGATAAAAGTAACACCAGAAGAATTACTAAACACAAAATCATAACACAGTATAGAGGAGCATCATAAACCAGAACCTTCTAATAACAGGCGCCGCTACGACGCACTCTGGTATCACACGAAACCAGAAATCACGCTTTCGGTGCATTTAGAAGCTTTCATTGCAACACGACTTCAGGGGTCATCCATATATTGTGTATGCCAAAAAATCGTACCTTCGCCCACTACATCTCCCATGTACATTCAGGTCAACCCACTCTAAGTGTACGTACAAATAAGCTTCTCAACACCCACCTCCCCCTTTCAAAGACTCTTTAGCTAAAGATATCTATGAAATATGTATTATTATACCGTAGGTTACTATCCATTTTTACTACACATCACATTTGCTAGCTGAAATTTGTTGACTATTTAGATCTGAATAGAATGTTAGTGTAGTCAAATGCCATTGGAGGATTATACAGAGTTATAAATAGGCTAACATGGACATCATAATTATAATTTTTTGCATACATACATTTTGCAGAGACCCCCTCCATACGCATCTGTACATAAATCGCCTAAAGCCCATGACCCCTGTGCGTCCGTGCATACGTAAAGCATGGACAGCCCATCACTGGAAGACAGTTCTTGATATTTTCCCCCCAAAGTCATCGTCATAAGGAAGTCACAAAGCTCTACAACTAAATGCAGGTCTTGCAAAATACACCATACACCACGAAAAATAATTACAGGAAACAAAAATAAGATTAAGAACATCATTCTTGACAGGTCATTCAGGTCAAATGATCGCAACACCTCAAAGCAATTGTCAACAATAAATAAATCAGAAAACAGACGCGAAGATGAATGTCAGATTTGCCGGTTGGTAAAATTCTGCAAAAGAAAAGCTCAACAGCTGGGCTTTACCGCGTAGTTCAACAATATTAGTTTGCTTTGCAAAGTGTTTTCAACAACAGGTACAATGTACATGCTAAAACGTCAACAACACCTACACAAGGAAACATAAAAGTGGATGGAAAATTACCTTTCCTTCTTTCCTTCTCAACTTCCACCTCCTAACTAAACAATTCAGTCAGAGTTTGAGAATCGAAAATAACTGCTAAAACGAATAATGAGACAACTTAGCATTTCCATACCACAGTATTACCACACACATTAGAACTCAGCATTTGTTCAAATTCTGCTATACACCATTAAAAAGACAAAATAACTTCAAGTAAGCTAAAAAAAATTGAGAGAAACAAAGGTTATTCAGAATACATTCTGGCTAACTTGCAAGACTACAGTATAATAATAATTAATTATTGGCATAATAACTACTCTATGAAGAAACAAGAAAACAGAAAAAGAAAGCTCTGAAAATCTCAATGACAACTATTAAGTTGTTTTGTACGTAGTCACCTCTGTGTTGCAGAAAAAGAAGACAGAATTAGTTTTTTTACCCAATCACTGGACAGAATAAATCTGCAGTAATACTTCTCTGGTTGCTAGAACTTGCTGCCAAACTAAGATATGGTTGCTTAACATCGGACATTTGAAACCAAATGCCCCTCAGTGCCAATCCAAATGTCCTCCCTGCCAATCCAAAGTCCTCCCTGCCAATACAAATGTCCTCCCTGCCAATCCAAATGTCCTCCACGCCAATCCAAATGTCCTCCACGTCAATACAAATGTCCTTCACGCCATCTTACAATTGATGACTGGCCTGTGAAGCCAAATCTCTGTTCAAAAAGACGGGTTCATATGAACAGTAGAGATTAAAATGAACCGTTTGTTGAACATAAAGAAAAGAAATGACACGCAAGAAGAAGACAAAGAAATTCACTCAAATGGAAGAAACTCATGCTGTGCATCGCACCAATCTAACAGATGGTTATGATATTTAGGATGGTTAAAATTCACATCTCTAGGATCTTGCCTTTCTCGTAGGCGACAATATACCAGATTGAAAATCAAGGAAAAATATGCTATATGTTCAGATTATATGCCACACCAAATTCTAACAAAGTTAGATCATTAATACAGTAAATATTGGTGTGATTTGTGATAGGATTTGTCACAATGTGTTTTTGTACAAGACTCTCTTCTCTTCTTTGGTTCTCTGCCGTCAGGCAGGTTCATATGTCCAATGACGCCACGCATATCTGTTCTGTGCATCCATCTTTAGCCCTCTGTAACCGTCCTTTGTCATCATCCAGTCCAGTAGCATTGTTCTTGGTCTTCCTCTTGTCTTTTTCCCTTCCATTCTTCCTTCGATGATATCTCGTACTATGGTGTCACTCCTCATGATGTGGTCAATCCAGTTTCTCGGTCGCCTTCGTATTGTCTCCAGCATTGATCTTTCCTCTCCCACCATCTGCAGTATTTCTTCGTTCGTCTTGTGCTCCCTCCAGCTGACACGCTTCATTCTCCGCCAAATCCACATTTCGAAAGCCTCCAATCTTCTTATGTCATCCTTTCTCATTGTCCACAAGACTCTAGAGACGAAAAAAGAGGGAACCCACAAGCCCAAGGACAGAGCGCTAACCACAGAAAGGGCGAGACAGGGAGAATAGAAGCTGATGCTTCTATGCAACTGTGTGTCAAAGATATGCCCTTATCTCTGACCAACTAAAGTGAGTATTAACATTCATTATCCACACTCGTAATTTTACAATGCAAGTACAGAAGTACATATTATGCATTTGGACATTTGGACATTGTCTACAGCACCTTTAAGCACTTCACGTAATAACGTGCTGCATGTTATCATCTACAACAGTGGTTCCCAACCTTTTCTGACATTAGGGCCACTTTTTCTAAGTTGGAGGACACGAGGGCCACTTTTTCTTAGTTGAAGGACATTAGGGGACCACAAGGCTAAAATTTAATTAACTAAAAGCATATAAAAATTGTTATAATTAATTTAAAATAGAATGCTTGATGTTATTTATAGACTTCAAAATAAAATAATTTGTAATAGAAAATAATAATGTGTTCTATCCTGTTAAAATTTTCATTTTTATCGTATATTTTTGTTAATTCTTTGAGAGACGAGGGCCATTTTTTTCAGGCCTGGCGGGCCACTTTTGGCTCGCAGGCCACGGGTTGGGAACCACTTCCAAACGCCCCTACGTATGAGAATCACGATAAGTCTTAAATTAGGTAAAGTTTGAGTGTGGAGACAATGATGGTTGTGACCTTTGTCTCTCATAGGACATTTTTCGGTGAAATTCCAGCGCTCAACAAAACATTCGAGAGCCGTAAATGCCCATGATGTACACGAGTAACGTAACACACAAACACGTAAACATTACGACTTTAAAGCTCTCTCGACGGGTAAACTTAAAGCAAAACATTGTTCGATAAAGACTATAAAAAGTTTAAAAGGAAACACGAAAAGAAGTACAACAAATCATAACAGACAATAATTACTGACTACCTACACCTGTACCCTTTAAACCTCGGCAAAACAAAATTTCAGCATAATTTAGACATTTTACATATAACTATATACACACACACACACAGTCACACATATATAACACAGATTATGGCAACAAGGTTTCACTGTGTGTACAGGGGATATATATTTCTATATAAATTATATATACATATATTTATATATAAACCCATAAATATATTATACAACATGTATGGATACACACATTATATATAATTTATATATATATAAATATATATATATATAATAGATCGTAGGCGACCGAATTGCACAATATATTAGATATATATATACGCCGTACTGTATCTATCGTGCAACTTTTTGCCCTTCAAGTCTCTCCACAAAGAAGTTGGCACTGACATAATTAATTACCATCACCACACAGAAAAAAGCTGAGAATTGAGCCCCAGATAGATTTCAACAACTTTACAACAGGTGGGCTGCCATTATTCTTACATGACCAAAAAAAACACACGAATAAAATCGACATTATTTACAAGACAATGACGACAACGTCGGAGAATGCAACGACCTCGATCGGCGGATGAAGTCATATAAATTAGCAGACAACAGCAGTAGAAACAATGGCGGACAGGAAACAATGGCGAACAGGCGCCGTCTGCCGCTAGTGTTCGCCGCCGCAGGGTCTGCCACGCACGCAAGCGCAGCAGGCACTCCCCCCGCACAGTCAAACGAATCGACGCTTCATCGAAAAAACAACAAAGCTCAATCAGAGGACGAATGCGATCTACTCTGGCGACATTCGCCATCGGTTCCGATATTATAGAAGAACAAGAAACAGTCAGTGACGCCATTCATCATCCGTCTTCAGCTTCAACAGAACGGAGCGTCTGCCGTACAAACGACAGACACCTCACGTGCGATTATTCGTAGAGAGTCAAATGTCAAACAACAGTAACAGTGAGATACGCTTCGATCGACGACACCTGCGTGTCGCTCGCGCGGGTAGAACCACGGAGCTGTGCGCAAAAGGCGAGGCCTGGTTTTTTCTTTCGCTCTGGTGGGCCTTGGTATGACTTTTCGCTCGGGGCATCTCCGTCCTCTGCAGCGAGTCGTCCAAACTGGGGCAAGAAGAAGAGATGCGGTTTAGACCTGGTTGACAGTTTGGCAGACGGTGATTGGCGCTGTCGAGCTTGGAGTTGATTCGCCACTCGTCTCTGCTGAACGTCGTCTTAGCTGACGCTTCTTTGACGGTCCTACGTGAAACAAAGCAAACGATTGCACTGAAGAATGCTTCACGTCACTTCAATCAATCGATGTATCAATCAATCAATCAGCAAAACAATCAGTAAATCAATCAATCATTCATTCATCCATTGAATGAATATGCTTAGCTCAGAGGAGCTCCCAGCCTCAGTACGGCCAAATAAAACTGTCTTAAAAGGAGGTATAGAAAGGAGCATAGTGTCAAGAGGAGGCCATTCCAGGTCAATCAGCTTTTCTTCAACATTTTTCTACTCAGAGGTGCTCCTAACCCAAGTCAAGCAAAAGAGAACAGTCTTGAACAACTAACAGAGAAGGGCAGGGACCCATAAACTAAGAAAACACCCATTTAGAAATTTTCCACCAATAGACAACTTAAATCTATATCGCAAACATGGGCTTTCATTTTCTAACTGTGACAGATGTATTTCGAATTATCTTACAACCTGCTCAGAAGAAAACTCACAAATCATACAGACCGAAAAGTGTCTTTTTGAACACCAAGTAAAATAGGTATAGCACCAATTGTAATCCGCAATTTGTAGAGATAAACTAATCAAAGGTGCTATGGGTGAGGTGTTTTGGTGTGGTCAGTGTTCAAACACTGCACTGTTTTTGTGCCACTACAGAACGGCAATAAATCATAAATTTATCATTATTGAAATTATTATCATTCTAAATAGCATTAAAAGTCAATAAAAACTTCATTACATTAGTCATTGTTCATGACAGGTTAAACACACGAGTCCACCAAGACAAAGAAACCATTACATATCATAACAGAAAAGGCAGACACTTCGCTCCATTCACCTGTGCGGCTGTGAATGTACCAGAGAGTACCAGACAACATCGTTCCGATTAAGAACGCTGCAAATGCAATGCCGACGACGGTTGGCGAGTCGAGACCCTCGATCCGCACGATCTGACTGCACAATGACTCATCCTCATCATCTGCATCCTCCTCATCCTCCGGACCTGAAGCGTGCATTCGTGATTCTGGCATATTCACCACCTGAGACACTCGGCCTAAATAACATAGAAAACAAAATGAGAATTATTATTATTATTATTATTATTATTATTATTCGGAGTATTTATATAGCGCCTCTTCAAGAAATCTACTCAGAGGCGCTCTCTGCGCTAACTAGCCGAAGTGATGTTAAGTGTCATAACAACAACAAAAATTCATCAATTAGCAAAATAAGAGAATGTAAAGCATATCAAAACATCGAAGAAAGTCAAAAATATTCGTTCATTTATTCTATGGACCTATATAGTAGGCCGTCAAGAAAACTACTCAGGAGCGCTCCTAGTCCAACTACGGCAAAAGAAGAAAAGACTTGAGAGATTTATGAAACAAAGTTTGGCCGATCAGATGTAACAAACACAGCTTTGAAGGTAGGTCACTCCAGATAGATAACCATAGAATGAACGAACGAATGAACGAACGAATGAATGAATGAATACCATTCTATTCACAACTGCACAGCTGGCAAACAAGTTTAAAGGCGATTGAAATAGGAAACATGTTAAAAAAAATTAATGAAGTTATAATGAAACCAAACAACTATTTCAATCAGCAATAGAGAGTTCACTTGACAAAAAACAATACAACGAAAACTTCAGCAGGTTATAATAACAATAAAATCCATTGTGTCAGAGATACAGTATAAATTTACGATTTCATTAACTCTGCAAAAGTACGCAAAAAGGCCGGACTCTAAAGGACCGTGATTTCATACCTGAGGGAAAAGAATTCTCGATTAAGGAGTGGAGGACCAAAGGCCCGACAATCAGCGTTTTTCCCGCTGCGTTTAGTTTCGGTTGAGATGAACGCTGGTGGCTGATTGAAGCTGAACAACGCTTTACGCCACCCGGCTGACACTGAGAAAAAAATCAAAGACATCTTCAAAACCTGAGTAATAACAATTGTCGCGTTTATTCATTCGAATGGACACACTGCAGTATGATTGCAGTTCAAAGTATGATTACAATTCAAAGTATGATTACAATTCCAAGTATGAACAAAGTTCAAAGTATGATTACAGTTCAAAGTATGATTACAGTTCAAAATATGATTACAATTCAAAGTATGATTACAATTCACAGTAAGATTACAATTCAAAGTATGATTACAATTCAAAATATGATTACCATTCAAATTACAAAATTTCAAAGTATGATTACAATTCAAATTATGATTCCAATTCAAAGTATGAATGGGTGATCACAGGTTATTACAGGAGTCAAATTTAACTGTAAACTCTACAATTGTCATTACTCTTAACACTACAACACAGCTATTGCTATTGTCGATCAATCTTGTCAGGTAAATAAACAAGACTAAAAGACTTGCTGAAGGTGCCTAACATAGCTGCCATCTCTGGAATGCCATCAATGTATGTACTGTCTTTGACGCCACCCACCAAACGCAAACACGCACTGCATGCACAGCATACCTGTGGTATGCCGGTCTTGTGGTTGGTGGCCAGTCTGTTGCAGACGGTCAGGTCGCAGCGTAGGCCGAAGCCGGCGTGTTCTCCCCACAAGTTGCGGAAGAGAAATTCGAACCTCTCTCCTCCTCCTGCCTCCTCCTCCGCCGTGGTAGATGCTGCATGGTCTTTCCATACGACTGTCTGATCCACGATGCATCGGTTGACGATGAGGGGATGCGGAATGGCACCTGAGACGTCCGCAGGAAATACGCTGCAGTTCTCGATGTTCGCGCGCAGTCCTTCATCTGTAAACAGAAATGCGGTAAATAATATTTTTTTCTTTGACATCGACAACTCGGGGGTTCTGTGCATTGTTAAATTAAACGATGAAAGTCAAGTCCACTCATGACACACAACATCATAAAGGCTTCACCATTTCTCTTATGACTTCCATAGACCCATTATCAATTTAGCCATTTACCAATCCAACCTCCATTTCTGCAAAAGACATGATGATTTTCTGCCTTTTCTGGTGGGACCTAGGTCACTTAAGGGTCTCCTTTTGAGCCACTGCTCCAGTTTATTTGTGAATTACTTTCATTCCAAACAAACACATTTATCATAGTAAAAAATGACTATTTTCTGTACTGCCATTGCCTGTATTATGGTGGACTTTTGGATCAATCAAAACAAAGACCATTGATTGATTGATTGATTGACTGATTGAATGATATCATGGTGCCAAAGAACCAATATTTAGGCAAATGGTTTTGACTCATGAAATAATTGTACAGTAATATACATTTTATCAACAGATGTTGTTCCACTTCAACAAACTGAAAGTGTTTGGATGTGTAAGCACGTTGCAGCATTTTCCTTGGCTGAATACCAAAAAGTCAGATAATGTTATATCAGAAGTTTTTAGTCCTCAGGTGTCATTAATTGATTGATAGTCACCTCAAGTAAAGTTGCTTTCAAAGTCACAAAACAAGCGGCTTGTAACCCTGGATTAAAAAAACCTCAGTTCTGATCATGTTTTCATTACTGCCTCTGGCACGCAAGTCTTGGTGATTTGCCAATTTGACGTGATGCACCATCAAGTCACAAGACCTGTACCAACTTACCAAGTCACCTAACACAAACGATAGAGATATATCGCCTATTTTTATGCATTTATGAATTAATTAGCATAATTACAGAGTACTTGACAGTGTAGAGGTTAGCATGTTGGACCATCAATAAGAGGTCAGGGGTTCACAGCAGAAATTTGAATTCAGATTTCCTCTCCAACTGCATCCTCTAGCCAACTCAGCCATATTTATTTAATTTATTTATTTAATTTATTTATTTCTTGAATTTGTTATAGCGTTCCTTCAAGTTCTCTACTCAGAAGCACTCCAAACTACAGTGCGAACACTGCATCGGAGTTTCACGCCGAAGCACACGAGCAATTGCAAGTGAAGGACTGGCTCAGGGCCCCACGTGGCAGTTTGAGGTGGATTTGAACCTGGGAACCTCCGACTCCAAGGTAAAAAACCCACCACTACACCACCGCACCTCAAAATGCAATTATGTGCACACCCATCGTACACTGTTGGTGGGAGGATGATACGGCAAGGTAGAGGCCTGGCCACTTATCCTCACGTGCCACGGCTTAGAAAAGCAAGTTGCTAACACTTCAAACACATGATTGCCTGAGAGCTGACCAAAGAGAGGGCTCTCTTTCTTCTCTCTCTTTTAAACTTGTTTTAGTACCTTTCAAGAGTCTCTCAAAACTCTAGTACACACAGATCTAAAATTCATCAACAACACTGACCATTTATCTCATAGTCCATCACTTCAAGTACAAGATCCTCCTAGTCAAGATGACACTTCCTCAGACTAATGTTGACACAGCTAAGCATAAAAAATGAGTTCTTAATCACCGTTGCCTTCCGTCTTCGTTATATCCACTTAAAGTTCAGCTGACTGAGCTGTAAAATGAGTAACGTTGTTGGTGGGAGGATCAGAAGGCGAGGGAGAGGATGGGCCACTCACTCGAATTCTGTCAACACACACTACACAAAATGAGGTTTCTAATGTCTCATACAAGCGGCAACATGTAGGGGGGGGGGCGCAGTGGTGTAGTGGGCATGTTTGTCGCCTTGCAGCCGAAGAGTTGCAGGTTCGAATCCACCTCAAGTCACCACGTAAGGACCTTGGCCAAGTCCTTCACTCACAATTGCTCAGTGCTTCGGCGTGACACTCCGATGCAGTGTCCGCTCTGCAGTCGGGAGCGCCTCTGAGTAGTGAGATTGAAGGGGCACTATAACAAGTGCACACGCAAACAAAAACCTCTTGCAGTTAGCTTAAGGGACTGCTCTTTTTCTCACCCCTTCGCTAAAATGTGAAACTGACCTGTCTGGATTCCTGCCATGACGTATAGCGGCTGGTTTTCCCTGATCACGAATGGATACGACATGATCTTGTGCTGGAAAAAGGCATCTTTGTAAAGTCGCAGATAATAGTCGACATCCTGCAAATGGAACAACAAATGGCATCAACAAATACAACACAGCTATTGCTACTGTCGATCAATGATGGATGAAAGGCCCCCAAGTGCATACAATGCCTAATAATAATAATAATAATAATAATAATAATAATAGTAATAATAAATAATTATAATAATAATTATAATATCGATGATGAGTAGCATAATCTAAAACAATTAAAAAGAAATAAAAACGATGATAACAACAACAATAATAGGGCCATTCTGGACTAGTTTTTAAACAGTAGTTAGCAATGAAGTCCCTGAGGGATCCTAAATACCTAGGGGCAATTAAAAATAATAATAATAAAAATTAGATGCAGTGTTTACCGAAGGAAAGTCGGAATCGAGTGGATAGGTGCACGCAAAGTTCAGACGAATGACGGTCGTCGCAGAACTCGTGACGTCTTCATCGTCGGAAAGCGTCTCATAAACGCTGTCGTCCTCTTCATCTTCCA
This sequence comes from Lumbricus rubellus, assembly GCA_945859605.1. Lineage (NCBI taxonomy): Eukaryota > Metazoa > Annelida > Clitellata > Crassiclitellata > Lumbricidae > Lumbricus > Lumbricus rubellus. The sequence continues at coordinate 7,598,808 of OX243827.1, forward strand.
CCGGCTTCATCCCTGACCCAGAGAAATCATCCAACGTCTGACCAACGGACGGCTTCATTGGTCTGATCAAGATCTGCCAAGCAACCAATCAATCAATCAATCGATTGATCAATCAATCAATCAACCAATCAACCAATCAATTGAACAATCAACCAATCAATCAATCCATCAATCAATCAATTAATCAATCAATTGACCAGTCAACCAATCAATCAATCAATCAATTGACCAATCAACTAATCAATAAATCAAACAACCAATCAACCAATCAATCGACCAGTCAATCAATCAACCAACCAAGCAATCAAACAATCAACCAATCAATCAATCAACCAACTGATCAATCAATCGACCAGTCAATCAATCAAACAATCAATCGACCAATCAATCAATCAAACAATCAACTAACCAATCAATCAATCAAACAATCAATCGACCAATCAACCAATCAATCAATCAAACAATCAACCAATCAGTCAATCAAACAATCAATCGACCAGTCAATCAATCAACTAATCAATCATAAAATATGTTAGTAGAAATGCAACCAAAGTACTTCAAAACATTGACTCATTCAGTCAGCCAAAAGAGTCACTTCTGCAATCAAAAAGTACAAAAATTGTAAAAAAATCACCAAACTTTGCAACCTTGTGTGCACGAGTTACAAGGGAGAGAGAATGGCCACAAGCCTCATATGGCCATGAGTATGAAGTCACTAACACTTCATGACTAGCTTACAGAAAACTCGATCCTTTACTATCATTGGGCCCTCCATGTGGAATTCTCTCTACTCTGCGTGGGACTCTACTTTCTGGATCCTTATCTACATCTCTCTCTCTCTCTTCTTAAGACCTTTTTTTTCTCTAGAGGTTATCGCACTGGGAGCGCTACTGAATGGACTCGGATGTGAGCGGCGCTACAGAAATTACTAATTACATTACAGAGCTCCTCCTCTTCTTCTTCAATGCCAGCAGGGCACTCATTGCCACATCAAACATCTTACTGCACCAGGCAACACCTCAACTGCTAAACTCTGTTTTTCAATTCCAACTCAGTTTGTTCTCATTGCACTGACCGCGTTTTCAGCGACGATCGTATTCGAATGATGTCGTCGTACGCCTCCGCACGCGTCCATGTCCGTCGTCCAGAAATAGTGCGTGCTGTTCTCGTGCGCCACACACGCTGGGTCATTCAACGATAGTTGGTCAATGGACAGACGAAAACCCTAGAAGGAAGAACAAATAGGAAACTATATTATAAGGAAGCAAATAAATATCAAAGTAATGTATGTAGGCATGTATTTACTTAGTATGTATGTAATTATATATGTATGTATGCATGTATGCATGTATGTATGCATGTATGTATGATTGTATGTATGTATGCATGTATGCATGTATGACCTTATGATAATGTCTTTTGGAGTCTCGTCACAAATCTCCTTATCATGAGGACATGTCACAGATTATTTTACAACCTATAACAGGTTCTTTTCCATGGACTCGACTACGTTTGAATCCATAGTTGTAAAAAAAGTTTTTCCCGTTTCTTATTCTCTCCCAAAAAACGTGGGTTTTTTAAAAAAAAATTCCCATCGTTTTTTATTTTTTCTTTAACTTTATTTATTCATTTACTTTCTGTTATTATTTTCCTTAATTTTAATTTTTTCTGGTATTTCTTATGTTTTCCGCCAACTCTCAAGGATTCAGCTAACTAAAGTCATTATTTCATCATTTAACATCATCATTTAAGAGATAGCCTGCGTGTAGTAGGTTCCTAATCAAGGGTTTTCAAGGTTAAAATGCGGTTTTAGATGTAGCAAAGTCAAATTATTTTCCGTTTCCGTTTTTTAGTGGTTTGTATTTTTTCGAAAAAACGACGATTTTTCCGTTTTTTTAAATTCCGCTTCCATCGTTTTTTACATCTATGCTTGAATCCATGCCCTTGACTGTATTATACCTGATCTGTTTTATAACGAAGCATGCTATCTATTATTATTTTTTTAATGAGTCTCAGGTGAACATGGTTGGTCACAGATTGGATATCTGAAGGTGACACAGAAACAGCTCATGTACATGTTCCTATGAATGTATGAAATACAGGTATAATAAGAAATAGGTGCAACCTTGATGAAAAGCAAAACCCCTTTTGATTAAACCATAATATTCTTTTCATTCAATTTATTCATTATAGATATTCATATAGCACCGCTTCAAGGCTACTACTCAGGAGCACTCCCGACCCAACCTCGGTTGCAAAGGACAGTTTTAAAGCTGTGTATAAAATGCATATGTGCAAATCCTAGTCATAAGGTGTCCATACAATACAATAGGGTCAATAACACAGAAAGCACGATGCTGTCTAAGAGAAAGTAGATATCAATATAAAGACTTTGCTCAAATGAACTCATAATGAAGAAATGCCCACGCTTTCAAACCAACAATTGTCTTATTCGTGACATCAATCAAACGACGCTTCATGGCATCACTTTCTATACATGCAAAAAAAATCACTTGACAACGACTTGAATTGCCTGTATAAAATATTAAAGCTGCTTGTATCACACAGCGGACGGATGAGGTCTAAAAATGGACACAACAGAAGGCCATAAAAACTTATAAAAACTTCTTGATTCAGATATCTGTCAAAAATAAATGACTTTTCTCAGCCTTCAATAACATCGTTCGTCAAGTGTCAGTTTTCATCGTCGTGGTCGTGTGATTCTTCCACCTTTTACCGTGTCAGATCGTTTTACTTTATCCTCTGTAATTATTTCTCAAGCACATGTATCCATGTCACCACAAATAGACCACAATGAAAATGAAAAGCAAACAAGGGGTAGAGTAATGGTTAACATGCTGGCCAAAGAGTGCGAGAGGTAGCAGGTTCGAGCCCTCGTTGGGCGTATTTGATTTGTAGGCTGCTATTAGCGCCATTGTAATTGCAAAGCTGTCTGCTCAGTTGGTAGTCAAGTTTAATTAAGATTACTGCATAACTTGTAAATGTAAAGCGCAGTGCATCTTGCAGGCATTTCAATAAAGAAAAGATATTATTATTATTATTATTATTATTAAGTAACTTTCAGTAAACACACAAATTTATTAATATAAGTATTAACTATACTTTCTTAGTACTTCTATGTGCTTTTATTGCAGGCCGTCTGTTCTGTTAGCAGTTAAGATTTATATCTTCTGTAATTTGCATTCCGGTGAATTGTTTCAATTGCATAAAATGTACAGTGCTGTAACCAGTTGCGGTCTGTCAACTGGACTGTTCAATAAAGAAAATATTATTACTATTATTTTTATTATTATTTTATTTTATTTTACTCGAGGTATATATGATCCCTCAGGTTTTTAAAAGCTATCCTAAGATAAAAATTCTAGAACTACCGAGCCTCATCTCCACTGAAAACCACAAATGCGCCGCTGAAGGCCACGGCATTAAAACGCTGGGTGCAAATGGAAAAGCGTTGGAAAAGGGTATTATTATTATCATTATTATTATTATCATTATTATTATTATTATTATTATTATTCTACATGTATTTCGATGCCACATTGTTCATTTGCTAATGAAGTAATAAAGGCTATGCTTGCTTATTTCGTTACTTAAATTCACAGAAAAACTTCCACACTAAACAAGCAGGAATCCACTGGCAGCTACAAGATGCAATTCCTCATTCCGAGACACAAGGTCTCATCTCATGGGAGGTCTGAACATACACACACCGTGTTACAAGCCACGCACTCGGCCGATCTGCCAATGCATTCCCGCATACATATTAATCCAATCTCCATGAATCTAAACACTCTCCAGCCACATCATGTTCTGTTATACACAACTACCCACCTACATCCTACGCACATACCTACTCACATACGTACACACCTACCCACCTACGTGCATACCTACCCACTTACGTACATACCTACCGCTCTACGTACATACCTACACCTCAATGCACATACCTACCCACTAACGCACCTACCTACACACCTACGTACATAACTACCCACCTATGTACATACCTACCAACATGTACACAAGTATACCAATTCCCCTACGTATATGCCAACCAAACTATGTAATACCTACATATATGTACACACTAGGGATATCAAACGGTAATCAAAAATCTGAATGAATTGTCAGTTTCAAGAACAATTATTATCCTTATATCATTTACAAAACGATGATGAAATTCAGTTTTCGATAATTTTCTATGCGAAAATTTCTAGGTATACCCCCCAAAATATTTGTGCATTAGTTGAGAGTTTATGATTTCTGATCCAATATGGCCACAGGTTTGTTTAAAATTCGCAAGCAACAGAGCACTGTGCGCAGTGTCTCTATAAGGTCTGTTTAATGAACCGATATAACTGGAGATTGCATCACCATTACCAGGACAATAGTTCATTCAGATGGCAAAATTTTCAAGCAAAAGAAATTGGATATCATACATGCACAAACATACCTACCTACAGGGTGAGAATTGCCGTGGGGTTGGGGGGGTTTCAAACCCCCCAGTCTTTCTTAGAGCCCCATGTTAAAGTCTGTTTTTTCACACCCCGATTCCAAGTGGATAATGGTCCAACCTCCCCAGTTATTTTTCCACAATTCTTACACTGCCTACCTACATATACAAATGCAAGACTTAGTAAAAGGGATCCTACCATGAGTGGATTTTTAAGCAAACTCCTAGTACTTAGCAGAAACATGCCTAGTTGCCTACCTACATAAATATCCAAAACATATACAAATACAAGTGTAAACGGGTCAAACACAGGAGAATTCTGAACGTACTGCGAGTGGATTCTTCAGCAGGCTGATTTGCATCGCTGTTGGTAGACACGTAACAGAGCGTGACTGTTCAGCGACTGTTCTAATGTGATCGAGAAGCGTACGAATCAATCCGTCCGAATGACCTGCGCTGTTGTCATCGTCCCTCACTCGTCCAAACAGTTGTTCGTTGTCGACTGAAATTCAAACAGATTAAATTCTAAACATTTCGTCTCTCATGACAGAAAGGATCTGTGCTAGATCCAATGGTTAGCGATAATATTCGTTTATACTCAATTCAAACCAGTAAACCACAGCATGATATTTTCATGCAGTGTTTAATATAAACTCCCTGCTTTCGGCGCTTTGAGGGGGCAGGTTTCTGGGGCGAGGACAAACCCCCATTTGGCGGACGGCTGACCAGAGGAAAGTTTTACTCTTGTCATCTAGAGCTCTTTCTTCTGATGACCTTTCCCCCTCTATTTCCTAATTCTAACATTGTATAACTCTCCACTTTACATGTAAAAAGAAGCTCTTTGATTTTTCTAGGGGGGGGTGTCATTCTTAGGGGGGGGGGGGGAAGAACTTCCCCAGAGACATCTAGATGAAACACTAAGTTTCAAGAAACAGTAGGAGCACATCATAACATGCAAAACAAAAGTTGATTATTATATTTTATAACGATGTGGTGGCCTGTTAGATTAATTATTAGTTAAGGTTTAAGTGTAAACTATCAATATTATAGTTTGATTTATCCTTCCACTTACAATTGATATTGGGTACCCATGAAAGCAGGACTTACTTATTTGGGGATCCCCTTTAAGCGCACTTTCTGTTTTCAACATAACCAATAATTAAATATATATTTTTTTTATACAACAGTACCTACTTTGATAAATCGTAATTTGATTTCATTTGATCCGCCCTACCATTTTACAATTGCCCCAGGTAGTAAAAGGCTAAGTCAACGTTATGGGGGTTAGCAAGCAGGTATCAAACCAAGTCCTTTTGATCTTTGTGCCTGCTGTGTATTACCGTTCAACCATCACCTGCCCAAAAGAAGAAGAAGATGTGGAGGAGGAGGCAGATGGGAGAAGAGGATGGGAAGAACATCAGTGCTTTTAAATTAGCTGAGTTCTAGCCACAGGCCACATAGTAATTAGAGACTTGGTTTTTCCTTGACTCATTTTAAGTACCCCGGTATATATTCATTTATTCATTCATTCATTCATTCATTCATTCATTCATTCAAGTATTTATAAAGCTCCTCTTCAAGGAAACTACTCAGAGGCGCTCCCGACTCTAGCAAGGTAATTTATGCATGCAGGAGGCCAGTCCAATTCCCTGCCATCTTTATCTCTTCTCACCAACATAAGTTCTGATTAAGCTTGGGTTTTGTTGTTTGTTAGTTTGTATGTGCACTTGTTATAGCGCCCCTTCAAGCTCTCTCTACTCAGAGGCGCTCCCGAATGCAGAGCGGACACTGCATCAGAGTTTCACGCCGAAGCGCTGAGCAATTGTGAGTGAAGGACTTGCCCAAGGTCCTTACGCGGCGAGGTGGATTCGAACCTCGAACCTTCCGGCTCCAAGGCAACGACGCCACCACTACACCACCGCGCCCCACAGTAATCTAGCAAACTCATACAAGCTGAGGTAACTGGGGTCCTGTAAATCTTGAAAAAACTTCCCTCCCGGTGGTGGAAACTCTCCTGATTGACATGCCAACATGTAAACCATTATACTATCACAAACAATTGACAGACATACGAAGTGGATAAATAACACCAATTTTTGCTATATATTATGCTATATATTTTTGGTTTTGAACAATGACACCAACAAGTATGTTTATTCCTACTAGGTAATTTTCTTTGCTTTGGTTTTAGAACACTTAGAACACTTAAGAATACGAACGCTTAGAGTCAATAACTAAATTCCAGTTGCCTTGCTCTGAACAGTGAACATTGCTGAGGACACATGAAACAATTAGTCACTTTAAATTTTGATTATAACATACATTTTTCAATTATACGCATTTTAAAATTTTCAATAATTGGGATAGAAAGGTTTGTGACAGGGCTTCAAAAGCCCGAATACTTTATACCCGGTATATTCCAGCCCGACCCCACGGATAGCTTTAAGGGGGGATAGAATATCCTGTGACACTGGCCCGAGGCGCCAGGGCTTTTTTTAATGTGCAGTTGCACACAAAATGTGCAGTTTTAAATGGATTTGTGCAGTTGTAGAAGCACTTATGTACAGTTAAAACTAGCAAAAAAGTCGTTGTCCTCCGATTGGAAGTAATTTACACGGAGGATGAGAAGGAAAAGAATGCGTTGTGCAGTTCTAAAAAATTCCTTAAAAACAGCTCTGCAGGGCACAGGTGCATGAGGAAGTGTAGGAGGAAGTGTAGGAGGAAGAGTACTTATACACGGTCCAGTTTTAATAGATAAGAACTTTTGATTAGATGATGACGGGTTGCCTAGACTTGCCTGTTGTTGAGACATTTACTTTAGAGGAGTGTTCTCGATCAAGGAAGAAAATTAATAATCTGTGATAAGAACCAGCAATACTTGTGACACGACCGTGCATCAAAGACCAATCAGATCATGCGATTTGAGACTGCAGCCTCATAACTTGACGCTAAGTGTCGGTTTTCAGAAAATCACACCTGCCCACTTTTTCATATATTCCGACTGTTTCATATATCCTGAGGTCGGCTTCTTTGTTAGTACATGCCAGTAACTACCAGCCACAGAGAGACTCTGGCCACAGGCCAAACAACGTTCCTGATACATACACAAAAGTACAACCGTGATGGTTATCATCAACAAGCCATACCTAAGAAACATTTTGGAAGTATGTTTCAGTACAGCAGTGTGCAAAACAACCATTTCTTTGCTTCAGGCATGAGTGTACAGTGGGAAATCATCTTCCACTGCGTTGGATTTTGTTGAGAATTCTTTGCATAACTGCAGAGGCAGCAGAATCCCTATGGCTGCCTGGTATGACTGGCAGAAGGAATTGCAGTGTGGCCTGATGGATCTAATTTCACAAGTTTTCATACTTCATTTTGCGTGGCGCGATGGTGTAGTGGCGGGTTTGGTGCCATAGAACGAAAGGGTTATAGGCTTATAGGCTCAAATACACCTCAAGCCGCTGCGTAAGGACATTGGGCAAGTCCTTCACTTGCAATTCCTCAGCACTTCGGCGTGAGACTCCGATGCAGAGTCCGCGCTGTAGTCGGGAGTGCCTCTGACTCTGAGTAGAGCGCTTGAAGGAGTGCTATAGGAATGAAGAAATAAATAAATAAAATAAATCTGTGGAAGATTTCCAAACATACAGATGGGCAAGTCAACAGCTACACCGTTTCTTTACCTACTCACAGGTGGTATACAACAGCCAAAGAGCTGGTTCTGGATCATGCAAAGACACCTGGCCACTAAAGATCATGTCTAAACAACCGTGAATTATTATAATGCCAGAATACCTCTCAAGTGCGGAAGATGGGGGAGAAACGAGGTTGAAAGAGACTAATGAATCTTAGTTAGAACAACACCAGAGCCACGACTACATGTAACATACATATATTGTAGTAGCATCCGAGACACCACTAACAAGCAACATTCCTGTACACTGTACATAAATTATACAACATGTTTAAATCTACACAACTTAGATGAACAGCATTGAACACTTGTATGTGATTTAGAAGAATACTGTATATATATTCATGCATATACATACAATACATACATATACATGTAAGTACACACAAGGACTTTTAATATGTATGTATAATTTGTATATATATATAGCAAACATACTCTATATATACATATAATCATAAATATACATAAAAATATAAATATTATATATAAAATATGCATACATATATATATACATAAACACACTATTACACACACACACAATCACACATATATATATATTATATATATAAAATATACACTCATATACAGTGGTGTCTTTTTAAAACGATACCACTGGAAGAGCTACGTGTAGGTACAAAAGGAGGTCATGTCCTTCAGCACTGTTCTTCTTTCTCTTCAGGCAAGTCGAGCAATCCAAAGATGCCATTCTTCCTTGTTTTCTGCCATTTCCTTGACTATTTTATATCTCCATCCCCTCTCCCTCTCCCTCCCACTCTCCCTTATCCATCATCCAGTCCAACAGCCTAGTTTCTGGCCTTTAGCTATTCCCCTCTCCATCCTTCCATCCTTCCATCGCTCCTTCTTCCTTCAAGCGCTCCTCGCATCCCGCAAAGCGATGCGCTATTGATCGAGAGAGAGAGAGAGAGCGCAGCGCAGTTTGTCTCCATTGTATTCACGAATTGCAGCATCCATTCTGACATCTGTATCATGATCTTTCCAGCGGATCTCCGCTTGTTTTGTTCACATGCTCATATAACGTCTGCCTTTCCGATGTTCATAGCGTTCCATCTAATACATATAAGGGGACGTCACGCTACAAGCTTAATCAAATTCATTTAGGAATTTCTATGGTGCCGTTTCAAGGGGAGACTACTCAGAAGCGCCCATGAATCTAGCATGGCAAGACGTACAGTTTTGAGTTGAATGAATAAATGCCTCAGGAAGCAGATGCCAGTCCATTGCAGACAACTGCAGAAAATGCTTGATTCTGAATAGTTGCAGTTCATGCGAATGGAACCAGGAGCACCCCTTCTGTATACCAAATATAGTTCAATTCAATTCAATTCACTTTATTTCAACCAGAAAACAAGAAGACAGCAATTTAAGTAGAAAATATACATGCATTGGCTACAAGGGGGGGGGGCCCTAAAGGGATGAACATCCCGCTGGGGTAGGGTCACCCAAGTAAAATATTTCCAAGAAAATTAACCAAGTTATAGTTATCATAATCCATAACTAAAGTTTATGACGTCAGCATCAGTTCTATCAAACCAAAGTTTAATTGTATCGTATCATATCTATAGATTTATATAGTGCCTCTTGCAGAAGAACACCCATCCAGAGGCAATCTCAGCATGGAAATTCCAGGCAAAAGCAGAAACTTACTACGTAAATGTATAATCTAGGATATGCGGCCCACATAAAATATGTGCATTGGTTTAGTGTTTATGATTTTTGATCCAATATTCACAATTCACCAGAGAAAATCTTTCTACTGAGAACGCTTGAAGATTGGTTGCTTCTTATTGATCACAGCAAAATAGCAATTTACCATCGCATCCATTTTAATTGTAAGAAATTTTCAAAATAAATTGCAGTCAAAATTAGGAATGACATTGAAAACGTGAACAGGATACCACCACCTGTCTTGACTAAGACATCAATTTTTGAAGTTAATAAACAAAACTTTATTGCAAGAAACTGACATGATACACCAAGTGTGGACTGTCATATCTCGGCCAGGATATGAACTAGACGGCTGAAATCTTTTCAAGCCAGTATATACATTGTTTTCTTTTACAAAAATGCAAGAATCTGGGTGGTGTTGCTTGTGAATTTTAATATAAATCTGCAACTATTGCACAAAGGCTAATTCTCTCTCAAGTGCCAGACTGTCCCCGTGCCAGACTGTCCCCGACATATCAGCAGGGAGGAAAATATACGTGTATACAAAAATAGCAATATTGGCTTTATATTGAGGTACGTTGATGCTAAGTAGATATTATATGCTCAGTACCTGATTAGTGTCATTGTCTGTGCTTTCCCAGGCCATTTTACTTGCCATGCTTGTAAAAGCGTAGTCTACGGCATGTACACATCATGAAAATGTTTAGTCAATACTTAATAGCTCTCATGTCTTCTGTGCAGCATGCACACCCCTGGTTGATTTGACATGATATGACCCAGAGGCAACACACATATGTGCAATGACACACATGCGCACAGTGAACACTGCTTGTATACAATGTATGTCAGTTCACACCTGTATGCGTGTATGCAACGCGTACAAACGCATGCATCAAAAGCCGAAGTGTTTGTCTCGTATGAATTGTTGCTTTTTCGCATCCCAAACCACTTGAACAAACAAACGACCCTCTTGTTATCTTTCCCCGACGTTATAATTACACACATGAATTGCTTCGATAATTCCAGAATGAAATGGCACTGCGCGAAACATAACTGATCAAGCAATAACCCACAGAGGTCTTCAGTTTGCAAATGCATCTAAAAGATTTATGACCAAATGTCCTTTATTGGCGGCCGACTCAAAAGCCAACGATGACCAGCTTTATGATAATGATCTTTATCCCATTTTGAAACTCAATATTTCGTGAGCGATTGCATGAACGAAAATCAATTCCTATCAAAGGCAAACATGTACATCACTAGCTCCGACAAACTAGCCATGAAGGGTCTCTTAGAAGAAATGGAACTCTGTGTATTCGAAAGATAATAGAGGACAGCTATTCATCCACTCAGAAAATTTATATAGTGCCCCTTCAAGATCTCCACTTAGACTCAAGCCTGGTGGGAAAAGGACAGACTTTAGGCTGTTGTAGAATGTGTCCGTAAGTTACCATGATCTCTTAATCACAAACTGATAACAGATTACAGATATAAACAGACAAATAAACAGATACTGACAGATATAAACAGACATATAAACAGATACTGGAAGATATAAACAGACATATAAACAGATACTGACAGAGACAAACAGACATATAAACAGATACTGAAAGAGACAAATAGACATGTAAACAGATCAGATCAAAAATACAAACAGACATGTAAACAGATACTGAAAGAGACAGAAGCACAGACAACAAACAGGATAAATACAGCAAATAACAGTATAAACACAATTCATCAATCAGCTGTTGATGAGAATCTATTGGCTGGTTCTACGTGTATGCGTGGGCCCACCACCGGTGACTCTTCGAACTTACAGCACATTTGCTTTGCTAACTGATATAATAAATTATATTCGTTCATAATGCCACTTAACATAATAAAGGCTGGCATAGATGTCACCTCCTGAGATATATTTTATCTTTTTGCAGGTGCACTTTGAAGGCCTGTAGCATGCAATTAGTGTAAGATTTCACTCAAAAGTAATATATTCGTTCATAATAATATCCTAGACTTTTCTTTTTGACCGGGCCTGGGTCGGGAGCGCCTCTGAGTAGATTCCTTGAAGGGGCACTATATAAATTGCATAGATAGATAGATAGATAGATAGATAGATAGATAGATAGATAGATGGTGTTAAATAAATGCTCAATCACATTCCTTCCAAGTGCAAATCATATATCACTGTCCAGTACAATGGTTTCATGTAACCAGTAAATGCTACTGACCATCACAAGAGATCAAGTAAATGAGGAAAATAACCCATTTAATTGGTCTTGTCACTGTCTTCAAGACCTATATACAACTGAAGGATTCTTTCTGCTAGTAGATAAATAGGCAAGTGAATCTTTTTTTCCTCCGGCAGTTTTAGCCGACTCCTTCTTTACACAGCTGAAAGCGCGCCACGCCTTAACCGATATTTTTTCGCTCCCAAGCGTTCAAGACCTCCCTGGAGGCTAATTCCCACAACCTCTTAAGCCCTCAACGGGGGTGGGTGGTGTATTATTGTATAGAAGAGTGGAATCTACTGGATAACGCAATAACCGATACGGCGATGCAATCACAAGTGGATTTACGAACTCTATTTGAGGCGGGGAACGCAACGCGCAGCAACACCCAACGAGTCGTAGGATGAAACTGGTGGGGCCGCAATGTTTGCCCAACGGTGTATTCGGTATTTACACAGAGCGGTATTTATGAGGAAAATTAGACTGTTTGATTTAGCCGTTAAAACCCTGTGTTGACAGAGGTCCGGCACAGTAAGCAAAGTAAGCAAATTCAGTAAATCCTCCTCACTCTCAGAAAGACTCACAGCATTCTGCTTAAATATGTCTAAGATTATACTGTGTTCTCTCTACCTCTCCCTCTATCTCTCTCTGTCTGTGTGTCTGTCCGTCTCTTGCTCTCTCTCTCTCTCTCTGTCTGTGTGTCTGTCTGTGTGTCTGTCTGTCTCTTGCTCTCTCTGTCTGTCTGTCTGTCTGTCTGTCTATCTGTCTCTTGCTCTGTCTCTTGCTCTCTCTCTCTTGCTCTCTCTCTCTCTCTCTCTGTCTGTCTGTCTCTCTCTGTCTCTCTCTCTCTCTATCTCTGTCTCTCTCCCTCTCTCTCTGTGTGTGTGTGTGTGTCTGTCTGTCTCTTGCTCTCTCTGGTAATTGTTTGTTTGATTCAACCGCATTTCCTTAATGTAATATTTGCTCACAGCATTCCAGCTGAAATTTTATGTTCAAAGATATGCAGGATCACAGCGCTTTCACATCGTAAAAGTAGAACTAGGAATGTAATCAGTAAAGAAGTAAGTCAGCCAGCCAGCCAACAAACCAGCCAGCCAGGCAACCGAACAGCTATGTGCAGGGAAATAATCATGTTAACTACCAAAGATTTACTAAGAACTAGATCTAGTGAAATTTTACGCTAATTACATTCCACAAAAGTGTGCTTGCAAAGTTTCAGCCCAAGCAGAGACAAATACTTCGGAGGAAAGCCTGGAATGATCAAGAACGCCGCCGCGTTGAAGGATGAGGTATTTCGGGTTCCGCCCTGGAACAACTAAGACATGAGGAAAACAAGACGGAATGATCAAGATGAAGTGTAAAGGACAGTTGTAATAATCATTCTCCTGGAGCAGCAGCAGCAGTTTCTGAGAGCAAGCGACACCACAGCGAGAAAACAACAAGCATGAGGTGAAGCAGTGAAAGCAAAGGAAAATGGACAGCTGACTTTGTCTTGTTATGAAAGTTCTAACGTTCCGAGATGAATGGTTTTCACAACAAATCACAGGTGCATATGGCCAGCCAGCCGACATGAAACGAAGTAACGAACGCATACCTGGCACAAATACCAAAGTTACCCAGGCTCTCTCTCTCTCAACCTGGATACCAGTTCCTCCTGATTAACTGGCCACATCACGCAAGCAGATCTGCACAAACATTTGTCCTGGAGAGTGTTATTTATGTAGATCATTATATAAACAAAAATAGCATCGGTCGATACAAGTTGGCTAATTGTTATTCCTTGTAGCCACTTCGGTTTTGTTGGCAGTACAAAGCTCTCAGTGGCAGCAAAGTTAAGAAAAATAAGATAAGATAACAATGCTGTTTAATTGACCAATTGCTATCGGAATTGTTGATTCACAGACTTCGTAATAAATGTACATCGTCTATAGAGCCAATCAAAAGTGAAATATTGTAAAATCACCCACATTATCTTAAACCAATGCATGTCTATATTGTCTATTCTCTACGATGACCAACTATTCACACCACACTCGTCAAGAATGATTTCTTCATTTGGAAATAGACATCGGTTTGTATTCGAATGGGTGACCACTGACCACCAATAGGATACAACAGCTATCGGTAAATGAGTACCAGGTACCATGGTAATTTTGAAGGTACATACATACATACACACACACATCATCATCATCATCATCATCCCATGAGACATCATCGATCTCCTGTTCTCTATTAGTCAAAGACTTCACGTTACAAAAAAATCCCAACAGGCTACAAACGAAACACCACACTTCTTTATATCCTGCATTCCGAACACTATGGGCATAAAATCTCTTTCAACAAGAAACTTTAATTACATATCTACTTACAAGATTATTTTCTGCCTCGCAAACCATTTGATCGCAAATCTTTTGGCATCATGGCTTGCTGCCGTTTAACGACACCGCATCGTATGAACGATGATTAGTGTCGCCCTCCTCATTCGTCCAGGCTTGGGACTGGCACTGGCAAAGTACGAGTTGCAGTGGAGGAGTTTGACATGTAATGGATTGATGGAGCATTGGAAACTGCCACGGGGAACAATCGATCAATCAACTTTCATCTAAGCATCTGCTGCTCCGTGCAGTCGACCGCCTTTGACCGCTTTCCCCCGCGTTCCCCCATCTTCCCCCGCGTTCCCCCACGATGTCCCCCAAGCATTTTCCAATACTCGAAATTCTTTGCCAATCTGATTACTTCTTTCGGACATTTAATCCAAGCAGCAACAGCTCAATGGTCGATAAATCCACCACGAATCAATGAACATTTCCAAAAGTCCATGCAAGTGCAGAAATGTTGATGCAAGTGCAAAGATGCTAACGCAAGTGCAAAGATGTTAATGCAAGTGCATGCTGAGGTAGTGCAAAGATGCTGAAGCGAGAGAAAATATGTTGATGTAAGTGCAAAGATGTTGACGCAAGTGCAAAGATGTTGTCGCAAGTGCAAAGATGTTGACGCAAGTGCAAAGATGTTGACGTAAGTGCAAAGATGTTGACGCAAGTGCAAAGATGCTAACGCAAGTGCAAAGATGTTAATGCAAGTGCATGCTGAGGTAGTGCAAAGATGCTGAAGCGAGAGAAAATATGTTGATGTAAGTGCAAAGATGTTGACGCAAGTGCAAAGATGTTGTCGCAAGTGCAAAGATGTTGTCGCAAGTGCAAAGATGTTGACGCAAGTGCAAAGATGTTGACGTAAGTGCAAAGATGTTGACGTAAGTGCAAAGATGTTGACGCAAGTGCAAAGATGTTGACGTAAGTGCAAAGATGTTGACGTAAGTGCAAAGATGTTGACGTAAGTGCAAAGATGTTAATGCAAGTGCATGCTGAGGTAGTGCAAAGATGCTGAAGCGAGAGAAAATATGTTGACGCAAGTGCAAAGATGCTAACGCAAGTGCAAAGATGTCTAAGCAAGTGCAAAAATGTTGACACAAGTGCAAATATGTTGACGTAAGTGCAAAATGTTGAAGTCAGCAACTGGTGACAGCTCCAGATATTGAAATACTGGTCACCAATTGTAAAGAGGTGCTTAAAACATGCAACATGCTATATCAAGTGCCTTGATAAACAGATTCATACATATCTATATATATATAAATGAAACTTTCCAATAGTTTGTGTAAAGTGTTCTCGAAACGTACCGCACAGATTGTTTTAAGTAAGTAAGTAAGTAAGTAAGTATATTCTTTAATGTACCAGCTGCAAAACGCACTCTGGTTTACAAGCACAAAAAACACGACATAAAAAACAAATACAAGACAAATATGGCAGCCATCAGCGGCGCCCACTCATATAGCTCAAGCCTATTGATGGTAACGTCACGACAGAAGTCATCCTTAGGCAAAACACCGCTCGAGAAGCACAAGTCACCCCATCGTCAAACATTTTGAAAATTTCAAAAAACCTTCCATTCCTATAAGAGAGTGTCCATTTTTCTTTTTATCCGAAAAAACGCAATATTTTTCACAAAAAGTGAAGTTTGCATTCCGCTCGACCGCCATTTGCAAATACACGTTGCCAGATTTCAGAAACGCCTTGACAGTGACTAAACATGAATGAGGTTGCGTGCCGTGACGTCATAAGCGATTCGCATAGTAATTTTGCGGCCTTTCAACATTTTTGGTTGAGGGAGGAAAGGAGCGGAGGGAGCGAGAGGGGAGGGGAGGAAACTGGAGGGGACGGGAGGGGAGGGAAGGGGAGGGGGAGAGTATTTTCTGCCACAGCAACGCGTGGCCAGGTACAGCTAGTTATATATAAATTGCACTATACTATTTCCAGATGTTGACGCAAGTGCAAAAATGTTGACGTAAGTGCAAAGATGCTAACGCAAGTGCAAAGATGTCTAAGCAAGTGCAAAAATGTTGACACAAGTGCAAATATGTTGACGTAAGTGCAAAATGTTGAAGTCAGCAACTGGTGACAGCTCCAGTTATTGAAATACTGGTCACCAATTGTAGAGAGATGCTTAAAACATGCAACATGCTATATCAAGTGCCTTGATAAACAGATACATACATATTATATATATATATATATATATATATATATATATATATATATATATATATATATATCACTATACTATTTACAGATTTACAAAGCACCTCTCGCAGTACAACTTAATCAGAGGTGCTCCCAGTCCGAAGAACCCGTGGAAAAAGAACAAGTCTTAAGACAACGGGCAGAAACAGTAGTGTTCCAGATAAGATGTGCACATGAGTTATAGCAGGAAGGCCATTCCACAGCATATATATATATATATATATATATATATATATATATATATATATATATATACATGCACACATACTTAGTGCATCCATTTATACACACATATATTTATAGATACAAAAATTTATACCTAAATAAACGGCACATTTTATACCCATATTCGCATAAAACTGCTAAACATTTTTTAATGACATCATTTCAGCATAGCATAGCAGTTATATTCCACAATTACAGCTAGCATAGCAGTTATATTCCACAATTACAGCCAGCATAGCAGTTATATTCCACAATTACAGCCAGCATAGCAGTTATATTCCACAATTACAGCTAGCATAGCAGTTATATTCCACTCAATGCTTTGTTTCTCATGATCAGTTCCTTCGCTTCTCTCAAATCACAATTACAGTCAATGGGAAGATCGGTTGACAATGGAGAGGGCTGGCCATCCACCCACCCACCCACCCAACCACCAACCAACCACCCACTCACCCAACCAACCACCCACCCAACCACCAGCCCTTATCCGCCAAGGTCAATGAAAAATAAAGTCACCAATACTTCCAGCAATGACTGCTCTTCTAGTATATATAAAATTATATATATATAAATTTATATACGGTATATATAAAATTATATATATATAATATATAATATATATATATATTATTTATATACAGTATATATAAAATTATATATAATATATATATATATATTATTTATATACAGTATATATAAAATTATATATAATATATATATATATATATTATTTATATACATATGAATTATATATATATATATATATATATATATATATGTTTCTACTGTGTCTAATAACAGTATATTGAATGGCACAGAGCCACTGTTTGCTCTCAAATATCCCCAACGACGTGCAACTAACAATTTTCTGGACTTGTCCTTGCACACTATGATTAAAGGCGAGTGCACAAAAATGATTACCATATATATGTTCTTAAATGCAAAAAGACGTCTGAAAAATAATTCGGTGGACAAATGGCAATAAACTGGCATGAGGATTAGAAGAATGCAGGTCTTTTTTGTCAGAAGGACACAGGTTTGATGCCTGCTAGCCCACAAGTTTAGACTCAGCCCTCAATTCAATAGCTGTGCCTGTAAAATGAGCAGCATATGGGCACCCTGCAGGCTGCCATAATTCAAATTCAACTCCTACTAGTATTATGTAATATTAATGCATACTTGTGAGTTTGAATTAACAAAAGAATATCACGTTATTATTATTATGAAAGAAAGCAATGGAGAAAATGGATCATGTCGGTCGCTAGAGCTCAGAGAGCTGAAAGCACAAGGTGACAAGGTGATCTAAGTGCATTTCTTACTCAAAGCACATAAACAATATGAAAGGAAAGACATGAAGTTCCGCACGTACCTCCATCAACCGTAAGATCGAATCTCGTTGCAAGTCTCGCCCTCGTGTACGACACGGGTGGACGGTAGATGGCAGACGTCCACGCGATCAGATCGGAAGCGGACAGATTGGCGAGACGTTCGGTGACGACTCGCACGGATTGCATGTCTATGCCATTCGTGTCGACTGTCTGATCCGTCTGAAGAGAAACAACAAGATTTTGTTGAAAAGAAATCGTCATCATTCAAAAGTTTTGATTCAAAGATACATATGGCTGGGAGTTGACATTCAGAGACTTAGATATCTCGGGCTAGCATGTCTGGGACGCAGGGGTGCAAGCTGCTGCGGAGCGACCTTGGGCAAGTTGCTTACCCGTCATTGTCTGTGGGGAAGGCAACGGGAAACCCCCTCACTCATCTCATCACCAGGGGCGTAAAGCCAATGAACCTGCCTACGGGCAGAGCACTATCATCATCATCATCATCATCATCATCATCATCATCATCATCATCATCATCATCATCATCATCATATATTATATACACACACACATACACATCTGTTAAATCAGAGGTAATCAGGGAAACTCCAGCTAAGAAAAGAACTTAAGTATGTAAACAATTTGACTGGACAATTTGAATTTAATATTTTATATCAGCTGTAAGATTTATGAGCGGCAGATTCGTGTACTATAGATCCAACCATAGCACTCATAGGAGAAGCTCTATATAAATTTCAGAAATAAATAAATAAATAAACAAATAAATAAACTCGTTGAACCCTTATTTAAACCAAAGTGCAGTATAAATAGTCGATCATTATTAGAACATACTTAAATTGGATTTAAGTATGTTCTAAATGACATGAGAGATGCCGTTGAAAAAGCCAGAGACAGAACTGTTTGGAGAAGTCTAGTTAAAGCCTCATCATCCGCCCACAGCTGACGGAAGAGAGAAAGAGAAATTGGATTTTGAATCATGTGTCATTTTAAACCATGTGACTATTGATTGGCTCTACAGATTCATTCATTCATTCATTCATTCATTCATTCATTCATTATCAGAATTTATATAGCGCCCCTTCAAGAAACTACTCAGAGGCGCTCCCAGCCCAGCCACGACCAAATAAAAAAGATTTAAGGGACTTGAGAAATAAAGATTGACTGGTCAGGTGGAGGAGATGGAGGTTTGGGGGAGGTCATTAGGTCACAGATGATGTATGTTTATTATACTAAGTCTGTACACCAAAGTTCGGATAGCAATTGGTCTATTAACACATTGACCGCCTACACGCCATGTTAAATGACTAGCTGTACTACGAGTGAACTCGTAGTAGGTGGTCAACGTGTTAAAGACAATACTCTTATCTTATTCTTCACATTACAGGTCGAAGGAGGGGCAGTCCTCTTGTCAGTACCTATATTTTGCTGCAAATTTACTGAAATCTAGTATATCTTGCTCCTATCATCAAAACCAGATATCTTCACCACTTCAGTTCTCTACATTGTTCTGATTTATGATAACGAGCGAGCGTGAACCACTCCACAAGTGTTCTTACACCTGCCACTCTTTTGAGTGTCCCCATTGTTCTCAAGTCCGCCTTCAAAGGTATTTTATCCAGGGTCACAAAGTCCCCTGTCGACACAACAATGGCAGGCTACCTGTCACCGACTTGACATTTTCATAACTTCAGACACTATTAAGTATTTTCTTTCAACAACTCCTCGGCATATCTGTTACCCTCCCACAGCACAGGCTTTACAACAGCAACGACAACTGAAACATGTGCATGTGATAGATCATCCAGTCCATCAGAGATGACAGATCCTCACTCAGCCGACCAAATAGCCATGTCAAGAGGAGCTGACAAGACGACTGCAAATTGAAACAATTTGCTGATGTCAAAACTGACAAAAGTCGTAGGTCAGAAAGTGGGCTGACAAAGAAGAGGCAGAAGCGCAGACAGCTAACTGACAGCTTGAAATATGCCACAAGTTGCCAGATTGAGCCACATATAAGCCACATATAAGCCACATATAAGCCACATATAAGCCACATATAAGCCACATATAAGCCATGGCCTGCGAGTACTGTTGAAGAGTAACAGACAGGCAGGCGGCAAATGAGCAGCCGAAGAATACCAGCTGTCACAAAGTCCCCGTCTGTGGGGCGCGGTGGTCTAGTGGTGGCGTCGTTGCCTTGGAGCCGGAAGGTCCGAGGTTCGAATCCACCTGGCCGCGTAAGGACCTTGGGCAAGTCCTTCACTCACAATTGCTCAGCGCTTTCGCGTGAAACTCCGATGCAGTGTCCGCTCTGCATCGGGAGCGCCTCTGAGTAGAGATATCTTGAAGGGGCGCTATAACAAGTGCACATACAAACAAACATCTTATTCAATTATTTGTGACTCAGCATGGAACGCGAGTTTCACAGAAAAGTCATCCTACATATATGCTCTGGGGTTGTTCGTTTCAACACCTTTACGAGTTAGTGCTTAAACAAGAAGCAGAAGTTAAATAGAAAACAAAATATCAATCTGTCAGTGAACTTAAAAGCCAACGCGCCTGGTGGGCTTACGAAAGGCACAGTTAATGCAAACAATTTAGACACTCAAAGAATCAGAAAAACACTCAGACCAGATGACAGTAAAAAAACGAGACTGAAAACCAGGTAACACTGTTCTTGGAGATTAGGCCTAAGCTTTGAATTCGCTGTCCAATTGGAAAGCACGAGAACCTAGTGGTTACTGTGCTGGACTGTCAAATGAGGGGTTGGGGCAAAGTTTTCCCCAGGCAATCTTTTTTTAGATTTCTACCCCACCTGTGCCCCATCCATATCAGCTAAATGGGTACATGAGCCATACAATGTTGTGGAAAGATCAGCGTATGTGGAATGGTCAGTGGTCACTCAACCACATACATGTATATGCTGAGGCTAAGAAAATGAAGTTGCTCCTCCTCTTCCATCTTCTTTGTCTTCTCCTTCTCCCTATTTTCCTCCTCTTCTTCTTCTCCCTCTTCGTCTTCTCCTTCTCCCTCTTTTCCTCCTCCTCCTCCTCTTCTTCCTCTTTTCCTCTTCTTCCTTCTTCTTCTTCCTCTTCTCCTCCTCCCTCTTCCTTTTCGTTTTAATATGTTTTTTAAAGTATTCAAGGTGAGCATACACAACACGCAGTGGTTCTATTTCGAGATCATCACATTGGTTTTTAATAGAGATTGCTTATCTTCTAAACCGCTTCAAACTCCTTAAACGCCAAATGCCATTCATTCGAGAAGCACACAAAAATAACAACTAATTCACCGGCAGCACCAGAATAACAACATGAAACATGAGTTAATTGCCTTCCAGGCTTCTACTCTGACATAAGTCAGTAAAGCAATCTGTCTCTCTGTCTCTCTGTCTCTCTGTCTCTCTGTCTCTCTGTCTCTCTCTCTCTCTCTCTCTCTCTCTCTCTCTCTCCAGTTCTAGTTCTGGGTCTAGTTCTGCACTGTCGGGTCTGGATCTCCTCTGACCAGTTTCCAAGAAGAGTGCTACATAAATGCGCAATTCTGATTATGAGGTTAAAATATGAATCATTCAGCACGGCAAACATCGCAAAATCTGACGTGACTAGTGCACGTACTGTTTCGAGAGATGACTTACAATGTACTTCACAACAGAAACTAAGAAATGGGCCTCACACAGTACCGGTACTTTGCAACAGAAACAAACAAACAGGCCTCACAAAGTTTTTTCCCCGGGTTGCACGCACTGGGAGCACTTCTGAAAGGCTCTTGCTGCAAGAAGTGCTTTACAAATCCATAGTCAGATACAATACAATACAAAGTACTTCACAAGAGTACCTCAGCAGCAGGCTTCTCACTAGCCCCTCTGAAGTCAAGGATCAAACACATACAGGTCTCTACAGTAATAATACTCCACGCAGGTGCAGCAGGGCTCTCCACTGGCGGCCTCGACCCAAGCTAGAGATCAACCAGCATTGCTTCTTCATCCATGGTGGTCAGTAAATCACTCCACACACACACTAGTACATATATGCGAGGAGCAGTAACTCAAACCATCCTTCCCTACAGAGTCCACAAAGTCGAAACCATTAGACCCCCACATATATCGATACTTGTAAAGCACACAAAGTCTAAACCATTAGCCCCCCCACATAATAATTATACCGCCACAGATGGCCCAGGTAAATCAACTTATGATGGGGCTGGCCCTGAACTCGACCGGCCCACTAAATAATCACCATCTTCATCTCGAATGTAAACACCCCAGGCCCACAAACAACAAAAGCCAAATGCGTTGGTGCATAAAGCCGGCTTAACATCGAGGCCTGGCGACTGTCAATTTAGACAAGACTATCATCATCCGACGACCATAGACTTGTAATTATATAGATGGTTCGCTTCGGCCGCTTTCAGTAAATATGTCTAGAAGGTATGTGGAAGCAGAACGAGGAAGAGTCGGCTGGTGATATGCTCGGTGAAACTGATCAGGTGTGCAGAACTTGATTGGATTCCTACATGTAACTCACTTTTTTTACCTGCGATGCTTCAGATTTCACCAGGAAATAAACACCAATCTAATCTAATCTACCTGTATCGCATCCCCCCAGGTGTAAATTATGACACCTCTCCAGATTCCATTGCTCAGGTGAACTATCTGTTCTAATGCAATGCAATCTATTTCAGTCATCCGTTTAATCTCATGATATCCAAACTAATAAATGGAGTAGTTATCAGATGTAACACGATGATGTTTCTGATCGGAAACTTCGGTCGATCAACCGCTCATAAAATACGCAACAGATATTTATGTATGCAACATTAAAGTAGGTATGACTTTTCACCCATTTGATTGAATTATTATCATTTTCTTTATCATTTCTTATTTGTAGCTGACTTCGGTATGTCAGCAAGAACTCAATAAAGCGAATATATCATTATGTAAGTATGTACATAGGCATGCACCGGCATGTGTGTTGTATGCATGTATGCATGTCTTTTTTAATCCATGTAGGTATGTATATATTTACGAATGAATGTGAAAATTGCGCATGTATGTGTATATGTTTGTATGTGCACTTGTTATAGAGCCCCTTCAGCTCTCTCTACTCAGAGGCGCTCCCAAATGCAGAGCGGACACTGCATCGGAGTTTCACGCCGAAGCGCTGAGCAATTGTGAGTGAAAGACTTGCCCAAGGTCCTTACACGGCGAGGTGGATTCGAACCTTCCAGCTCCAAGGCAACGACGCCACCACTACGCCCCCCAAAATGTATGTATGCCTGCCTTTTTTAATCCATGTAGGTATGTACGTATTTACAAAAGAATATGAAAAATGTGCATGTATGTGTGTTGTGTATATGTATATATGTATGTATTTATGAAGCCCAACAACACATCAAACCCACACATACACACACTCCCCTCCACACAGATACGCACACACGGACGTGCCTCATAAAAATCCAAAAAGCCCAGCATATGGGGTCACATCATGACCTCATCCAGTGTGTCATCCAGTCACCGGCCACTCATCTCTTCAGCCAATCTAAGCCTGCCAGAGCTCTTCAGCGTCTACTAGTTGCCTGTCTCATTGCATCCTACATAATCCATTTCATTGTCTCAATTCTGTCGAAGACAACAAATCAACCGAAGACAATGCAACAAATCTAAACGCAACTTACGATGATGTCCAGCGTGCCACGCAACCTCGTCGTCTGCAATGTCCAGAGCGTCGGTCGGTGCGCCTTCAGCACGAGCTGAAGGTGGCGCCTCAGGGAGACAGACGGCTGTGCGGGGTGAATATCGAGGATGATACGAGATGTGCTCCTGTTGTGCATGTCCAGCTCAAAGATGTGAATGTCCCTAAACAATTAAACATAAATATTATAATCACGCTATCATTGTTGTTAGAGGTAGGCTTATAATACATCTGTTGATGACAGGCATCAGTTATTTGATTTATTTATTTCTTATTTCTAGCATTTGCTATAACGTCCCTTCAAGCTCGCTACTCAGAGGCTCCCCCGACTACAGCGTGAACACTGAATCGGAGTTTCATGCCGAAGCGCACATGCAATTGCAAGTGAAAGACTTGCTGAAGGTCCCTACGCGGTGGCTTGAGGTGGATTCAAACCTAGAACCCTCCAGCTCGAAGGTACCGAACATACCACTACACCCCACATCAGCTGATGCAGCGTGGTCATTCATCTTTGACTCACCATTGTGTACAAATCATTATGTTTTAAACCACCACAATCAATCAATCAATCAATCAATCAATATAAATCAATCAATCAATCTATCAATCAGCTGTTTATTGACTTAACAACAACAACAACAACAACAGAAATTTCAAACTAGAATGAAATAGAAACAGATACAAGATGAATCTGCAGCATAGATGTAAAAAACGTTGAAAACGAAAAAAAAGGTAAAAACAACGGTTTTTTCAAATAAAATAAAAATTGACAAAAAAACGATAAAAAACGGAAACGGAAAATAATTTGACTTTGCTACATCTAGAACCGCATTTTAACCACGAAAATCTTGATTAGGAACCTACTGCACGTAGGCTATCTTAAATGATGATGCTAAGTGATGAAATAATGACTTTAGTTAGCTGGATCCTTGAGAGTTGGCGGAAAACATAAGAAATATCAGAAAAATTAAAATTAAGGAAAATAATAATAGAAAGTAAATGTATAAATAAAGATAAATAACAAATAAAAAACGATAAAAAACGATGGGAGAGAATAAAAAACGGAAAAAAACGTTTTTTTACAACTATGATCTGCAGGCTATGCAGGAAAACCCTATAATGGATAAGAAAATCCACTAATTAATACAGAGCTGTTCCTTTTTCATGCATGTATACTGTATAGTTACAGATGGATAAACAATTTGTCATGATCAATGTGATTACACATGTACATAAATCTAAAGCTAACATTTTTTTGACTATTAACCATAGTCAAACAACTAAAGCAACTGCAGAACCAAGCAGCAAGAAAATCACAAAAATATAAAGTGTAAATATGTCATAACATTTATAACTGAAACATATGTAATTCTAAATGAACAACAATAAATCAAGTTTTTATTGTACTTTTTATTGTATGTGTTCAATAAAAAATAGATAATACCGTACTGTACTTCACTTTAGCTTTAAGTCATATGCACTAAATTTTCTAAATTGGGAGGAAGAAAATTCCAAAGTTATTAACATCATCTGTTCTAAGGTAAACAAATCTTGCACATTGCATCTTTATGCACTATATTAACACAAAGATACACACATACATTCATACATACCTACATACATACACACCTACATAAATACACACATTCATATATGCATACAGCACTAATTTTGTAATAAACACAATGCTTTAGTCAATATGGCTGAACTTTCTCAACGCAGTACCGATGTAGATACATACAACAAACACACATGCATCACATATATTATACATGTATATAAAAACACAGTGATAATAATCATACACAATGAGTTAGTCAATGGTTATGTCAGGAAAGTTGTATGCCACTGTTTTTTCAGTTGAGACTCAGCAGGGAGCCATGCAGACTAGAATGCATGTCTCATCTTCTGACGATGATAAGATCACGCAAAAGAAGACTTATAACGCAAATGATCGATATCTTGATAAATGAGGTCACAATAGCTGCTGCATAAAACAAATTAAAACCAATTCTTCATAGCTCAACTTGTCTGTATAGTAGTAGTGCTCAGTTCTCCCCATCTTATACTAAATATACAGACCACTCAAAAATGTCATTTGTCAGGGTTTTGATAAAGCCGGCCGACTGGCAGGCAGAAAATTACCATAAATGTTCACTTTGCCAACTTGAAACGGCAATTTTGATCAGTGGTTTACGCAAATCTGGGGTGCGGTGGTGTAGTGATAGTTCGATGCCTTGGAGGGTTCCAGGTTTGAATCCACGGGTCTATAGGACTTTACCCCCCGGCCCATTACCCCCCTGCCATTACCCCCCTGCCATTACCCCCCGACCATTACCCCCTTAGGACATTACCCCCCTGCCATTACCCCCCCCCGGTCGTTTACATTTAGGTCCAGTGTATGTATGTATGTGCGTATGTGTATGTAAGTATGTATGTAAGTATGCATGTATGTAAGTATGTATGTAAGTATGTATGTGTGTATGTATGTAAGTGTGTATGTAAGTATGTATGTAAGTGTGTATGTGAGTATGTATGTGTGTATGTGAGTATGCAATTAAGCATGCATACATACTTACTTACTTACATACATACACACCTACATACATACATGCATGCATACATACATGTACATACATACATACATACATACATGCATACACGCATACATGCATAACATTGCATACATACGTGCATACATACGTGCATACATACATGCATATATACATGCATACATACATGCATACATACATGCATACATACAGACATACATAAATACATACATACATACATGTACATACATACATACATACATACATACATACATACATACATACATACACTGGACTTAAATGTAAACGACTGGGGGGTAATGGCAGGGGGGTAATGTCCTACGGGGGGTAATGGTCGGGGGGTAATGGCAGGGGGGTAATGGCAGGGGGGTAATGGGCCGGGGGGTAAAGTCCGGATACCGAATCCACGTCAAACCGCCGTGTAGGAAAATATCTACCGGTAGAGCAAGTCCTTCACTCACAATTTTGCTCGGGCGCTGCAGCATGAAACTCCAATGCAGTGTTCTCATGGTAGTTGGGAGCGCCTCTGAGTATTTGAAGGGGAGCTATAGGAAATGCGGGAAATAAATATAAAAATAAACATAAATATAATAAGCATGTTGACCTTCATTGAGCCGATCAAAAGGCAGAGAAAGTACCAGTACTGGCCAGCCACTCTCATATGCTGAGTTTAAGAAAATGAAGTTGCTAAAACCTTATACATACATATGGCTGCCTATCATGGTTAATGGATTACTCTTCTTCGTCATCATCTTAGACTGATGAACTAAATAATTCCGTTGAAAAATCCTTCGTTTTCAAAAAAGCAATTGCAATTTCCTGTAGTTAGATCAGTTCCAACAGCTAAGCAATTCATCCAGGCCTTGATTTTATTTCTTAGAAAAACTAAGAATGAGGGCGGGAAGACATATAAGAGGTTACATGGAAAAGCTGAATGCATACAAAAATGATGAAAGAGATTGGAAGCAGCTTAGCGTAGACGTTTGATGTCTTGGAACTAAAAGAAAAGTCAAGGTAACCATGATGAAATAATTTTCTCTATTCAGAATTTACATACAACATTGGCTGTCTCTGTCCCTCTGTCTCAAAGAATATAAGACATTATCTTTTTAAGGCATGGCTATCTATGCTCAGTGCTTAAAGTGCAGAAAAAGAAGTGCCTGGATGCTCCTTAACTTTCCAGTCTGTGCTCACGAAATAAGTGGCAGGACGGCATTCAGATTTTAAAACAAGTGCATGAACGTCGTCCATGACAGTCCTGCCACACTTAAAGCCCTGGCTATGTTACATCATTGGTTAATGACATTGTGCTACCAGACACTCGTGTAATGGTACAAAGTTACATATCAATAATAGTAATTTACACGCTGATTACAAGCAGAGAGTAGTGAAGAGCTCAGATGGCACCAAATGGTCTCGGAAAGTAATGACCTGCCAAAATCTGTTCCCCTTCTTAATGACCTGCCAAAATCTGTTCCCCTTCTTAATGACCTGCCAAAATCTGTTCCCCTTCTTAATGACCTGCCAAAATCTGTTCCCCTTCTTAATGACCTGCCAAAATCTGTTCCCCTGCTTAATGACCTGCCAAAATCTGTTCTTTGACTCCCTTACGAACTTCAATTTCTCAGCTATCAGTACTTCCAGTTTACTCCAGCACTAAGTTCTAATGATGGCAGTAGATTAACTCATAAATAAGCAATATAATTTTGAATGAAATAACAATTATTATAAACCATTTCTCTCTATATCTAATTATATACTGACTTGCTGTCGAGACCCTGGTTGGCTGGAACAATGCAACCTGACGTCTCCTCAGGAGTCTCGTTTCTGTACAGGTCACTGCACGCCTTGCCCTTGCCTGCAACGCAGCAACAGCACACAATTAACTAACTCAAAAACATCAAGCGACATAAGTTTTGTTTTGCTAAGTCGTGTGGTTAATAATAATAATAATAATAATAATAAGTAATAAGTAATAATATTTTGTTCTGTTAAAACTAAACCGAAACCTAAACCTAACATTCCTGTTATAATAATAAAAATAATGATAATAATAATAATAATTTGCTTATAGGGGTACTTTTGCAGCACTCCCCGGGGACGATATCAATGCTCTCTACGCTTGAACACTTTTCTGTTATCAGTCCGGTTTCAAGCTTGTTTTGTTTTTCAATAAATGATTGTGTAATAATAATAATAATAATAACGACAATTTATATGGCACCATAACGCGATCATACCGCTACAAGGGCGCCGTGGTTGTGTGTGAACATCTGAATTTTGGAAGGAGGAGGCAACATCAAATGCACTTTTATTGTGGTTGTATTATAAGATGAATACAATCCGGAGAGTCAATGAGCAAGTATATTCTTTAGAAACCAGGTGCTAATCATATCAGTGTACAGATTAATAAACCATGTTAAAAATACATAGCACCCAAGAATAAATTCTATTCTATTTTTGGATTTATAAAGCGCCTCTCACAGTACAAACTAATCAGAGGTGCTCCCAGTGCGAAGAACTCCTGGAAAAAGAAAAGTCTTGAGACATCTGGCAGAAAAAGTAAAGCCTCCAGATAAAATTTGAGCACGAATAATAGTAGGAAGGCCATTCCACAGTAAAGGGCAGACAGAGGCAAAGGCGCGGTGTTGGGCTGTGGCAGTCCGAGATCGTGGAACAAGAAGATCATGACGATCTAAAGAGCGGAGAGGACGACCAACGGTAGCTGAGAAAATGTCTCCATAATAGGCCAGAGTGAAAATGTCTCATAGCCATTTATATCAAACACAAAACAAACCCTCTCCAAATATCAAAGTCAGAGCCTCCAAGTGCAATATGGCAGGACTATCATGCAATATGTTGAAGCAAATGCACGTTTAAATGAAGCACAGTAACTGTTGCACCTTTGGTTATAAAAACAGTATTGTTTTAAGCTAAAACACATCGAGATAGCAATAATTAATATTATTTTTAAATAAATGAATTTTATTACTAATTTTTGCTACTAATTCTTGTTAATAAACACAAGTGGACACACCCATTCCAACTGATATCGTGATTTTTCGAGTCAATGCGTGCTCTTTGATTCTTGTAATTTGGCTGAATTTCTCCGTGACCCATTGGCTGAATGACTGTAGAGTCTTCCCTGTTTCAAATCTCTTCACTTTCACATTTGGACCAGAAACGTGGATGATTCGAGAATCATTTGAAACCTATGCAACAGATTAATAAACAAATACTTGTGCAATGTGCATATGGTATGTATCTCTCTCAGTTCATTAGACAGTTTCTCTCTCTTTCTGTCTAAACCTGTTTATCTGTCTCTCTTTTCCTTCTTGCCTCTCTCTCTCTCCCCTCCCACCTTCCCTCACTCTCTCACCTCCCCCTCAATTTGTCTCTCATCCTTCTTCCCTCTCCATTTCTCTATGTCTTTCTCTCTCTCTCTGTCTCTCTCTCTGTCTTGCTCCCTCTCTGTCTTTCTCTCTCTGACTCCCTCCACACCTACCTCTCTCTCTCACTGTCTGTTTATCCCCTTTAACTTTCTGACTTTTTATCCTCTCCTTTTCTTCTTCCCTTCTCTGTCTGTCTGCCTGTCTCTCTTATTCCCTCTTCTCCTCTTCCCCTGTTTGTCTGTTTCCTCCTTCCCACTCTACTTTTCCATGCACCTCTCTCTTTGCATGCACCTCTCTCTTTGCATGCACCTCTCTCTTTGCATGTGCCTGTCTCCGTCCTAGTAAGCTTAGCTCTCTACCCAATAAACATTGGTACAAATATTTATCTAACCTTTTGATGCCAATTATCCCACTCACAGATATTAGGACAGATGTCAGATAAATCTATAGAACAGTAATTAAGATGACAAAGTACGCTACCAAATTGATGTCAGCATGGACCTTGAAGTTCAGCAGCAGTTTAAACTAGTCATCTGGTTTAAATACAGAGCCACATTTGCGGTTAACCAATGTGGCTAAAGGTCTATGTTTGCCTAAGCAACCATACATCTGCTTGCCACACTTTGCAGTTCGTCTTGGCTAAAGTCAAGATTTTAGTACCTGTACCATGTACAGTTTGTTTTTCATATTTTACATTGCTTCTGGAGACTTTTGTGAAATAGATTTAATTGAGGCAAACAAAATATGCAGAAAAATAGTTTCAAGTCAATTGCAAAATAGAATTGTCACATGTGGTGTTAAAGGTAATGTCATAAAATTACCCTCAACACTGGCACATACATGTAGCTCTAAAAAATCTCCGATTTTATTGTGTTTAAAGTCTATGTCCAAAAACACTTTTCTCTGTTATAATTTATATATGAAAAACTACGCAAAAATACTGCATGTTCTTTGTTAGGAAATAGTAATAAAAATGTGGTAAAGCACGTACAGACAGTATCCACAACAGAGTCTCCTCCCATAAAAGTACCCCACCCTGGAGGGAGAATAAATCCCCAGACTACACCCCAAAATGTCTGAATGGGTTTGCGGAAGAGAAAATATTTTCATTCTCCATTGAAATAATCTTTACCTCGCGAAATAAATATTGAGAGATAAGGTCACATAGATGTTTTAAAGTTGATTTTTTAGGCAGATAGATTTTCTAACTCCATTGTAAAACCATTTAGAATTCTTATATGATCTTATGCAACAACAGTTTGTATGTGCACTTGTTATAGCGCCCCTTCAAGCTCTTTTCACTCAGAGGCGCTCCCGAATGCAGAGCGGACACTGCATCAGAGTTTCACGCCGAAGCGCTGAGCAATTGTGAGTGAAGAACTTGCCCAAGGTCCTTGCGCGGCGAGGTGGATTCGAACCTCGACCCTTCCGGCTCCAAGGCAACGACGCCACCACTACACCACCGCGCCCCACAGCGACATAAAATTTGTGAGCAGAACAAAAAAGAAACAGGGAGATATTTTTGGAATCCAGAGGAGAAATCTGTTTTATGGTCACTCTACGTCACAGCCGTATAATATCAACGTACACCTAAGTGGAGCATGGCATAACAACGAGACACTAAATCCAGTGCAGAAGAGAGACGTTCTGTTTTGTTTGTTTGATAAACTGTCATTATGACTTTATCTCTATAATTATAATGTTTTTCTATACGGTCATGAATTATGTTGCAGTGGTTATTTTACTGTCATAAAATTAATGTTGTTTTTAGTTTTTTACTACTTTGTCTGACAGTCTTTCGGTCTTTCAACTGCAACAATAGCTATCACTGTAAATATATCTGTTATTATTGTACGTCTTATGTTCCAGCTAATGATGGAGTCAGTTGCTCTGCAGGGGAAAAAAGACCCTTAGTCAATCTTAACGCACACACGTGCACACACACACACCAGTAAGATACAACATTGCAACAAATTACATTTGTTCAAATCATGTACAACAGTGACTGGCTATCACATAAATATAAGGCCTAAAAAAAAAATGCTGTGTTTCCGGTAACAGAGCTAAAAAAAATTGGGTAGGTAGGTCGGAAAATATTTTTATTTTGTAAAATATTTTTATGCAGTGACTATCCGAAAAAGTATACCCCACTAGTCTTTTTTGCACGCTGAAACAAAGTACGTGTTCTAAGCAAGTATAAACTGCCTATTTCCCGACTGTCTGCACCTAAAACAGCTCTAGAAACAGTCCTATTAATTTCATTTTGTTGACGTCTCTTATGTTATGTCAATACAAATGTTAAAAAAAGATTTTTTGAAAAAAAATTTAAATTTTTTTTTGAAAAAAAAATTTTTTTGAAAATTTTTTTTTTTTAATAAAATTTTTTTACAAAAATATTTGGGTCGCGGCCGTAAAAATGGGTCGGTCGCGTTACCGGAAACACAACACTTTTTTTTTTACGCCTAAGTACATACCAGATACTTTGATAAGGCATTAATTAGTCAATATCAAGTACATATACGATGTACAGTACTGGCAGATGATCTAATGATTCACTGTTTTCACAGATACTTGTAAGTATATACAAGATATATTAACTATTCCGTATATTTTTTACGATATATTACCTATTCCGTATATTTTTTACGATATATTAACTATTCCGTATATTTTTTACGGTAACCGTTCAGCATGATTTTTATGATACAGAAAGACAATCAAATTCTTCAATTTTCATCGATTGAATCTATGGCGGTACGTATTCTAGCACAAAATATTATTATTATTATTATTATTATTATTATTAATCATTATTAAATACATTTCTAACGTCGACAAGGTCACACTGAAATGCAAATCTGAGGTGTGGAGAGTCAACTGCCAGCGGAAGATGCAGTTCATAGATCACTGCGGTTGAAAGCCAAGGAGAAACTTAATAGTGAGTTTTGAGCCGCTTGTTGAAGGAAGGAAGTGAATTTGAGCTACTCAGCATCCACCGTCCATGCACCAGTTGACCACATGGGTCCTCAACTCCACCCACCAGCTGACCGCATGGGCCCCTCAACATCCACCCACCAGCTGACCAAAAGGGCCCCTCAACTCCACCCACCCACTGACCACATGGGCCCCTCAACATCCACCCACCAGCTGACCAAAAGGGCCCCTCAACTCCACCCACCCACTGACCACATGGGCCCCTCAACATCCACCCACCAGCTGCCACAAAAGGCCCCCCCACATTCCACCCACCAATCACCTGATCATAGATGCTCCTCTAAGCACCACAGCAGCCACACAAGACCCCCACATGGGGGGGGGGGGGTGAACGGGGGAGCCACTTAGCCAGAGCCCCAGAACGATGCTGCTGCGCTGAAGCAACACATAACAAGATTGAATCATTTCCGATTCCAGGAAAGACACGATTGCTGCCAGCGATGCCACAGTCGCTGTCGCTGCAGCAGCAGCAGCGGATGGATGGATGGATTGAGGCAGCGAATGGAAAACACGCCCACGACAAACAACGTTCATTAGAAACGCTCGGCCAACTGGAGACAAGCAAACATATACATAAGCGAAACGGCTTGATCGAACTAAAGCATATATACATATACATACATACATACATATATATATACACAGATATATATAGATACAGTTACATGCATACATACATATATAATATATATGCATTATATACACATAATTATATACAGATATATAATTATATATACATACATATACATACACATAAATATATATATATTAATACATAATATACACATATATATATATACCAAATGACTGTGCATCATGCAAAACAACAACGACCAAATCGTCCCATCGAATCATCAGAGCCGATGTGAAGACAATTCAGGACTGTGGCAAAAACAAACTCCAACACCAACACACGTTCGTTTTGATTCACATGTATACATTGTATAGTATATATACTGTCCTCTGTCAAATGCATTCACGAATTTCTATAGCATCTTTCCAAGGGGACACACTCAGGGCTTAAAGTGTGCCAGGACGGTCATGGACGGCGTCCATGCACTTATTTTAAAAACTGAACGTCGTCCTGCCACTTATTGGCCAGCATGACTGGAAAGGTAAGTAGCGTCCTGGCACTTCTTTTGAAAGGTAAGGGGCGTCCAGGCACTTATTTTTCCACACTTTAAGCACTGGGGACACTAGTCAGAGGCGCTCCAGATTTTTCCGACTGCCAGCACAGCTCCTGTGGGAGACCATTCCAGAGCATTTCACTTGTCCTTCCATAAAGAAGGCTCAGTTCTGCATTGTTGCAGTTAGTGCAATTGAACAAAAAATCGTGAGTTCACCTCAATATTATGACCACTGCTTAACACACTTTCTGTTGAAAACAACGTCCCAGAAACCTTAAAATCCGCCTCACGCAGCGCTTAAAGTGTCGAAAAAGAAGTGCATGGACGCCCATCCCTTTCCAGGCTGTGCTGGCCAATAAGTGGCAGCAAGACGGTGTTGAGATTTTAAAATAAGTGCATGGACGCCGTCCATGACCGTCCAGTCACACTTAAGCCGCCCTGGCCTCACGTATATAATGTAAAATAATTATATACTCCTATCTCAATCTGGCTTTGGCAACACAACTGGAGCTAAGGACCCTCAGAACCTGTCTTCACCAGGGAGAAAGAGATCTGGCACCACACCCACCGCGGCGCAATTGGTAGCAGGCCAGCAGACAAAGTGCTCCGTTAACTTCATCTGTATTCAGTTGAAAGAGGCAAACACGACTGCCCGCCCGCCCCACCAACCCATCGCACGCCCGACCGACCAACCGACCGAGGGAGGGCCACCAACGGCGGAAACAAAATGAAAATAGACGCAAGCGGAACCATCAATCACTACTACTGGCCAGAGACGTCCGTCCATCCGTCCGTCCAGCTGTAGCATATTACTATACACACAGCAGCATTGCCATCACAGCAGCCACAGCCATCGTTGCAACAGCCGACCTATGAAATATGGTTGGGTAATATCAAACATCCCAATATCATCCTACGAAACGACGACGATGACGACGACGATACCGATGACTTGGTCAAGAGCCCTTCGAGGGGGACCCACGAGGAGGAGGAGGCGGAGGAGGCGGCCGAGGAGGAGGCTGAGGTGGCTGCTGTGGTGGCGTCGGCGCTCAAATGCCAGGCATACAGACAACACCGTGCCACGCTGCTGCTTCATCACCATCGCTGTCTAATGTAAACAAACCGACACCACCATCGTTGGTAGTCGTGGTGTGGTGTGGTGGTGGTGTGGTGTGGTGGTGGTGTGGTGTGGTGGTCGTGGCAGATGACGTTCGATGGTGTCAGGAAGGCAACACGATAACTCACCACAAGACGAAAGTTTTTCTTTAATTCGTGGGAAGCGATGAAAAATTAACCGTAAATACCAATTTGCAGCGTTTTATTAGTTTAAACAGCGTGCCTGTCCACGGTGAAATATCACGAGTCGAAATTTTTTGTTTAATTCATAGGAAGCAATGAAAAACATGAAGCGCAGGACAGAGAGATGTGGAGAATTTCCATAAATGAACGGCTGTTGCATGTGAGAGCATTGAAAAAGTCATTTATAAATCAAGTTTAAGTCAATGAAAAATTAAAATTAATCGTAAATTATACCAATTATCGGTATTTTATTAGTTTAAATTGCCTGCCTATCCAGAGTAAAAGATCACAAGCCAAAAGTGTTTGTTTATTTCGTGGGAAACAATGCAAACTTAACAATAAATACCAATTTAATTGTGGCATTTCATTAGTTTAAACTGTCTGCCTATCCAGGGTGATAGATCACGAAACAAAAGTTTGTGTTTATTTCGTTGGAAGCAATGAAAAATTAACGGTACATTGAGAGTAAAAGATCGTATAACCTTGCATAAATGTTTTCTATTGTTTGTTTGTTTGTTTTTTTCCTCTTTAAACTACTGTGCGTTTGCTGGTGGTCAAATAAAGATTATTCTTACTTACAAAACAAAAGTTTGTGTTTATTTCGTGGGAAGCAATAAAAAATTAATGGTAAACACCAACTCAATTTCCTGCCTTGCACCATTCAAGCCCTTGCTACAAATTTAACCGTAGATATTTTGTTTTGCCCCTCCAACCGAAATACCCTCGAGTGCCCAATGCCCATGTGACCACGGCCACAACAAAGTGCAAGCGACTTCATTTTCTTAGCCTCAGCATATACAATGGCGGATGTCCAGTCCCTTCAATTCTGATTTTCCCACCAGCAGTGTACATCTGAGTTGGCCAGGTGCATGAGAAGAGAAATCTCAACACAAATTTCTGCCCTGGGCGGGGTCTGAACCCCGACCGCTGAGTGGAAAATCCAGCACACTAACCAATAGACTCATTCCCACTCCAAATGTCTGGTCAGTCAGCCAGCCAGCCAGCCAACCAGCCAGTCAGTCAGTCAGTCAGTCAGTCAATCCGTCAGTCAGTCAGTCATTTAAAAACAGCAACAACAGCAACATCTGAGCAACAGTTGTCTTGACACGTTGTCCAGCTATGACTACTATTCAAAGCAGACAGAAAGACTGGAAAGGAGGTTAATAACTGATGACCTTGCTGACGATGACGAGGATGAGGAGGATGAGGAGAATGAGGAGAATGAGGAGAATGAGGAGGAGGAGGAAGATGAGGAGAATGAGAAGGAGGAAGAGAATGAGGAAGAGGATGAGGCTTACCCAGAAGTCGACATGTCGCGCTTTGTAGATGCAGTCGGAGTCGATCTTCCAGTTGATCGTCGTTTGATTAGAAGCGAGCACAAAAACCAAATCCTTCTTCCGGATTGCTGTTAACAGCCAAAGAAAAATCACCATGTATTAGTCACGTTGAAAATAAGACCAGTAGCTATATTATTCAATTTCATGATTCAGCTTTCCTCGACCATAGCACATCTGATGCACGTCTGCTTACGGTATGTTATCATGTGCTTTAATACAATTCCACCAATCCTTATTTATTTATTTCTTACATTTGCTAGATCGCCCCTTCAAGCTCACTACTCAGAGGCACTCCCGACTACAGCACGTACACTGCATCATAGTCTCACGCCGAAGCGCATGAGCAATCGCAAGTGAAGGACTTGTTCAAGGTCCCTACACGGCGGCTTGAGGTGGATTCAAACCTGGAACCCTCTGGCTCCAAGACACCGAACTCACCACTACACCACCATGCCCAGCAATAATAAAAATAATAAAATACAGATAATCACATTTTTATTATAAGCATATTGACAAAGTAGTGCTCCAAATCCTCAGCAGGTCTAAATCAGGAATTACAATACATAACAAAGCATAGCTATAG
The DNA here is from genome assembly GCA_945859605.1 of Lumbricus rubellus. NCBI lineage: Eukaryota > Metazoa > Annelida > Clitellata > Crassiclitellata > Lumbricidae > Lumbricus > Lumbricus rubellus. Next base: position 7,636,054 of record OX243827.1, read on the forward strand.
TATAGGCCCTACGAAAGAATAAAAGAAAAAAAAATAAATAAAATTACATAAAAATCAGGGCTTTTTTAATGTGCAGTTGTACACAAAATGTGCAGTTGTAGAAGCACGTCTGTACAGTTAAAACTAGCAAAAAAGGTCATTGCTCTCCAATTGGAAGTAATTTACCATGGATGATGTGGAAAGGAAAGAAGGAGTTGTGCAGTTCTAAAAATTTTCCTTAAAAACAACCCTGTAAAAAGTGTGGTATAAGTTATACAAACATGTTATATTACATTTATATTTATTATACATGTCAGACTCATTCAGTTGCTAATAAAAAATATATCGTATTTAAAAAGGCATGAATAACAAACATTGCATAACTACCCAGCTGCAAGGATTCTAAAAATTGCCTTGCCCTGGGCGTTTGCAACCCCTCCCCCTTATGCCAACCCTCTGATTATAACCAAACGACATCAACCATTTGAAATATGCATTTCCTTCTGCTGTTGTATTCACCCGAAAGGAAAGCCAAGACACATGAAGCAAGACAGAATCATCACTCAACATAGATGCAGCATCAAGAACAATAATTTAATACTTCATATACTGTGTGTTTGTGGCTCATTTATTCTAAAATGGCTCCAGCCAGGGCGAGAATTGCCGAAGGTCGGGGTGGGCTTTCAACCCCAAAGTCTTTCTTAGAGCCCCATAGTAAAGTCTCTTTGTCACACCCCAATTCCAACAGGATCATAGTCCAACTCCACCCCAGTTATTTTTCCACAATTCTCCCACTGGGACCAGCAAAAACTTTTAATGACAGATGGGACTCCTAAAGTCCCAGCATTCAGTAGCACTGCCTGCGGTGCATTCCAAGCATTCAGAAGTTTGCACCGAATATTCTCTCTTCTCCTACAGCAGGCCACTTAAATAAGCTCTCACCATGCGGTCCGAAAAGTTCGTCCAGTACACGCTGTATGCGTTCAGGTCCAATGGGAATTTATCTAAGGTATTCAACTCAGCAGGGCAGAAGAGGGGGTCGGTGGTGGGGATGGGGGGGGGGTCCAATTGAACCCCATGAACCGAAAAAATGACAAATGCTGTGTTGCACTGTAAGAAAAGCAGCACGCATAAAAAAAGGGGTCGACATGTCAAAAACTAGATCACCTCGTTTAGAAATAATCTAACATTGTTTACATCACCTCTTTTATATTGCTACAATCTTTCAACAACTCTAGCATGAACTTGGTTATCAAAAGACGGGACAAGAGCACCATTAAATTGACGGAAAATAAATTACTGAAATTACAACATTAAACTTACATTAAGAATCCCATATATATATATATATATATATATATATATATATATATATATATATATCAGATCACATATAATCTGTTTGTGAGGCAGTGGATAAAATAATGATAGTAATTTCTAACTTCCATAACAGTGTCAGGCATCAACTGATGATCCACTGACAGTCTGACATTGACCAATATCCTGAAGATTGGTGAGTAAGATAATATATGCAACTGAGAATATAAAGCAATTTGAAACTTTAGGTTAAGTCTTAATCTTAAGCAGCTGCTGTGAATAAAGACACTTAAGCAACTGAGGATACGGAACAAATACAAAGAGAAAAAAAGAGATATTGAGCAGAAAACGAACAGATATAAGATGAATGAATAGATACAGGAAGAGATATTGAGCATTTTATGTTAATTATTATTCATCTCTTCTGTCACTGAATGTGGTCTGTAACTCAAGTTTTAATAAAATAATGAAAAAATATATAAATGAATATATATATATATATATACAATACATATAAATATATATTATATTATAATACATATAAATATATATAAATATATATTATATTATAATACATATAAATATTAAATTATATATTACATTACATATAAAAAACGACTAGATACAAGGAGAGATATTGAGCAGAATGAACAGATACAGGAAGAGAGAGAGAACCAAAATCTGCAGATCCATTGATCTCAGTGCAGGACTTGATTAACATGAAGGAGACTTCTTTAGGTTTCTATCAGTTTTCTTGCCAGTGCTTCAATGTGTAAGTTAACAGAAAGCACTCGAAGCGGAAATGAACATCAAGAAAAAAGCAGGAACAACAAACAACAAAGGACACACACACAACAAAGGAAGTGTTACAAATGCAGAGCTGCAAAATACCTCTTTAATCCATCACTCCAGGCGATCTATTTACGACGACACCAACAGCCTCCTCCCAAAAAACGGACATAAGAAGAAGCCTTCTAATCTATCTGCTTCTTCTTTGTGCACATAAACATATCAAACCTTATCTTAGATCTCAGTCCTCCGGCCGGTGCAGGACTGCACATCAAGTAAAGCAGTTTCTCCCTTTATCCATCGCCACCTCTACAGTGTCCTCCCACGTCATCTCCATACATTGAAGATCCTCTTCATTGTCTCCTTCAAATTTTTTTTGACCTTCCTCTCCCACGTTCCCTCCCCCTCCCCGAACCCCTTTCACTCACTGGTTGGCTCTTCTTGCCTTGGTGCAAAGAAGAAAAAAACTAATAATAACTACATTTCTCTGGTTTGTTGCAATAGAAGAACTTTCAAAACGACAAAAACGGAATAAAACGTCTTTTAAAAAAAAGTAAAAACCGAATTATGGATGGCAGGAGACGATGAAAGTGGAAGAACAAAGAAGAACAAAGAAGATGGAGACACAATGGATATACTTACCATTTTCTTTACTCGTTATGATGTTGACAAGAACCTGCTGTGGCTGCTGCTGACGGAGATTCCTCTCCCCTGCAGATTGGTTATTGCTTGGTACGTGCAGATACACCACGTGAACCTCCCTCCTAGACGATGAAGATGACGACGATGATGAGGATGATGAGGAGGAGGATGGCAGGAGTGCTGCAGTGTAGTTGCAGATGAGTTCAGACACTGGTTCCGTGCGATACGCCTTGACGAAAGGCGATTGGAACGACGAGCGAATCGTACACAGCTCCGTCTCATAATCCAAATCTGCACAGGAACAGGAACATGATAAACAGAACAGAACGCACCTTTAAACCAGTGATTCCCAACCTTTTTTGACCTTAGGGCCACTTTTTCTAAGTTGAGAACAAGAGGGCTACTTTTTCTTAGTTAAAGGACATTAGGGGGCCACAATGTTAAAATTTAATTATCTAAATAAGCATATAAAATTGTTATAATTGATTCAAAATAGAATGCTTGATGTTTATAGACTTCAAAATAAAATAATTTGTAATAAAAAATGATTATATGTTCTATCCTGTCAATTTTTTCATATATTTTTTTAATTCTTTGAGAGATGAGTGCCATTGTTGAGGCCTGACGGGCCATTTTTTAGGCCTGGCGAGTCATTTTTCGCCTGCAGGCCACAGGTTGGGAATCTCTGCTTTAAACAAATTGCACAAATTCAGAAATTTGACCCTGCTTAATACTCAGGGTACGATGGCAGATACTTGGAGGAAATTCAGGACCATTGTAGATATTCAAGACACTGGCAGATACCCAGTGCACCATCAAAGATAATATGGATATCAGAAACACTCATCAATAACAGGAGAAACTGAGCACCCTGACAGAGACTTGCAACAACCACAAATACAATGGGTCCTGTCAGAAACCGAGGACCATGAGAGAGCATCATAGATATTTGAGATCATCACGACAACTCTGACAGACCCAGGCATGCACTCAGGACCACCACAGACACTTTAAAAAAACAATGGCAGAGTATACAGGCTGAAAAATTGCAGAAATTCAAGACCATGGTAGAAACTAGAGATGTGGAAGATAGCAGATACTCGAGACCATGCCAAAAGCTCAGGACCATGCATGGCAGATAGTTGGATCAATGAATACAATGATGACCATCAAAGCCACTTCAGACAATTGCAGAAACTTGCTGGAAAATGGCAGACATTCAGAATCAGGACAGAAACCTGGATGGGACCATGGCATGTACACCAGACCAGCCTCTAAACTTATTTGTACCCTCGCATAGCGGAGCATCCACGAAATGTACGAGTTGCAATGGGGAGGGTCAATAATTAATTTTTGCATAAAGTAATATATGGATGGGCCCTGACGTGAGAAACTCGGGACCATGGCTCATGTATTGTACATTGCCAGATACTAAAAAACAATGAAGATCTACAAGGCAATGGCTTAACCCTTTAATGCTGAGATGATAGTATAAATGGTATGGGAAATCCTATACCCTCCGGCATTAAAGGGTTAAATTTCTCAAACCCGCTGGCCTTGCTATCAATTAAATCTGACGTTAAGGATGGTACTTCTCACAAGTATGGTACTTCTCACAAGTCGTTAAGTATGGTACTTCTCACAAGTCAACTTGAGAAAGCATACTAAAAAAGACAAGATCTAACACGAGTCGTAGATTACTCTCACAGTCGATCCTGAAGGTTTATTATAGTCTGCAGTCAAAGAGTACACAATAAATTAATCATGAATTGGTGTTAACACAGTCAAACCATTCGACCTTTCAACCTGCAGTCCTAACGTATACTGAATTCTTGGCATAGTCCTGTCGTGGCTCTCCCACGCTTCAGCACATGTACGGTGGCCACTTGAGAGATAGTTTAAGATAACGTCACATGGTTCACAGTTATGTCGTTAAATTTTCACACAAACAAATGTGTGATAGGACAGCACAAAAAGATCACAAGTGTATGCCGCTATACAAAGGCAAAGTAATATGGTAAAGGTATAAGCGAAGGTCCTTATGGCTAAGCTACGATAAAGGTAAGCTAAGGTTTGTTTGTATGTGCACTTGTTATAGCGCCCCTTCAAGCTCTCGCCACTCAGAGGCGCTCTCGAATGCAAAGCGGACACTGCATCGGAGTTTCACGCCGAAGCTCTGAGCAATTGTGAGTGAAGGACTTGCCCAAGGTTCTTACGCAGCAAGGTGGATTCGAACCTAGAACCTTCCGGCTCCAAGGCAATGACGCCACCACTACACCATCGCACACACCCCCAAGGTCCTTAGGTTGAAGTTAGGCAACTGATGTAAGTCCTCATTTAATACACCCCTTCAACAATTTGAACTCTATGGATGCAAGAAAAGTTGCAAGGACTATTAAATAGATGTATTGGTATTATTTTTCAATTAATAATAATTTAATAATAATAATCACCATCATCATCATTGCTCTGAAGGTATTAAGATCCTTTAGGACCTTAAAACAAAGGCCATTTAAAGACAATAAAATGAATGTCTGGAACAGCCTATATTTGCCAAATTCTAGACAAATTTTAATAGTTAAATTGCCTTACAGGTATGCAACCGTATTGAATAATATCATCAAAATTCATCTTAATAATCATCATAATCATCATCAATGATTCATCATCATAATTGTCATAATTGTTGTCATCGTCATCATCATCGCTGCAGTCGTCGCCACCGCCATCACCTCCACCATCACCATATTATCATCACCATATCATCATCATCTTTTTATTATCATCATGGGTCAGTTTTTGAAATCACTCACAAAGTTGCTACATGTATATGCATAAGAACAGTAGTAGAGCTCTATGTATGTCCACCACCATGTCTTGATCAACTTAACTTGAGATGACTGACCCAATTCTATGCCCTCTTCCTCCCATGGGCAGTAGCTTCAAAACTGACAGTAGGTGTCAGCACTGCATTGCTCAGCAAACAAAGAAGTGAGAAGCATAGCCAGAGAGATCACCCGCATTCCCCCAGAGCCTGCGATAATACAGTCCTCAACATGTATGCAGTGCTGGTGTGAAGAGATATTAACATGTATGCAGCAGCGTAAACACAATGTCAGCAATAATAACTGTGGCAAACATACCAATGCAGCCAATTGGTTGCTATTAAACAACCAATGCAACCAACGGGTTGATAACAACATCAATCTAACAACTGGACAACATACCAATAGAACCAGTACTTAGAATTAGTACTTAACCCTTTACCAACAACTGTGTAGTAAATGGTATAGGAAATCCAATTTACCCTTGGTCCTTAAAGGGTTAAAGTGTAGAAAAAGAATTGCCTGGACGCTCCTCAACTTTCCAGTATGTGCTGGCGAAATAAGAGGCAGGACAGCATTCCGATTTGAAATACATGTAAGTGCATGGACACACTTTAACCCTTTAATGCCGGAGGGCATAGGATTTCCCATGCCATTTACTACCATCTCCCCATTAAAGGGTTAAGCCCTGAATACAGAACCGAAAGTTTTACAATGTTCAGCAATGCAACAACTGCCACTGCAGCAAATGACTTGACATCAGCAATGAAACAACCTGCCACTGCAACAAATGACCTGACAACAGCAATTGATGCAACAACCTGCCACTGCAACAAATGACTTGACAACAGCAATGCAACAACCTGCCACTGCAACAAATGACTTGACAACAGCAATGCAATAACCTGCCACTGCAACAAATGACTTGACAACAGCAATGCAACAACCTGCCACTGCAACAAATGACTTGACAACAGCAATGCAACAACCTGCCACTGCAACAAATGACTTGACAACAGCAATGCAACAACCTGCCACTGCAACAAATGACTTGACAACAGCAATGCAATAACCTGCCACTGCAGCAAATGACCTGACAACAGCAATACAACAACCTGCCACTGCAACAAATGACTTGACAACAGCAATGCAACAACCTGCCACTGCAACAAATGACTTGACAACAGCAATGCAACAACCTGCCACTGCAGCAAATGACTTGACAACAGCAATGCAACAACCTGCCACTACAACAAATGACTTGACAACAGCAATGCAACAACCTGCCACTGCAACAAATGACTTGACAACAGCAATGCAACAACCTGCCACTGCAGCAAATGACTTGACATCAGCAATGAAACAACCTGCCACTGCAACAAATGACTTGACAACAGCAATGCAATAACCTGCCACTGCAGCAAATGACCTGACAACAGCAATACAACAACCTGCCACTGCAACAAATGACTTGACAACAGCAATGCAACAACCTGCCACTGCAACAAATGACTTGACAACAGCAATGCAACAACCTGCCACTGCAACAAATGACTTGACAACAGCAATGCAATAACCTGCCACTGCAACAAATGACCTGACAACAGCAATGCAACAACCTGCCACTGCAGCAAATGACTTGACAACAGCAATGCAACAACCTGCCACTGCAACAAATGACTTGACAACAGCAATACAACAACCTGCCACTGCAACAAATGACTTGACAACAGCAATGCAACAACCTGCCACTGCAACAAATGACCTGACAACAGCAATGCAACAACTGCCACTGCAGCAAATGACTTGACATCAGCAATGAAACAACCTGCCACTGCAACAAATGACTTGACAACAGCAATGCAACAACTGCCACTGCAGCAAATGACTTGACAACAGCAATGAAACAACTGCCACTGCAGCAAATGACTTGACAACAGCATTGCAACAACCTGCCACTGCAACAAATGACTTGACAACAGCAATGCAACAACTGCCACTGCAGCAAATGACTTGACATCAGCAATGAAACAACCTGCCACTACAACAAATGACCTGACAACAGCAATGCAACAACCTGCCACTGCAGCAAATGACTTGACAACAGCAATGCAACAACCTGCCACTACAACAAATGACTTGACAACAGCATTGCAACAATAGGACAAAATATATCAGTATCATCTGTAAATACTGTTTGAGACCAGACAACTGTCAATGTCACAGGTGTAATATAATTTGAACGTCAGACCAGACGAAGAGAGGTGAGAGGCAAGACTTAACAGCCCAGTCCCTGGACCACACCAACGGTGTCATGTAACTAGCAACAGCTGCCAACAACAATCAAGGACATGTGCAACAGTGTGCAACAGTGTATACCAACTGCAACCAATCGCTTGCCAATGCCAGCAATATAGCCACAGGGCAACTCATTAGAAGGACGTTTATGGCTGTAACAAACTTATTCAATCATCCCAATATTATTCTTAATGACATCATTAACAACGTCATTTAACCAAAACATGCCAGTGGGGTGGTGTAGTGGTGGGTTCGATGCCTTGGAGCTGGAGGGTTCCAGGTTCGAATCCACCTCAAGCCGTCATGTAGGGACCTCAAGCAAGCCCTTCACTCGCATTGCTCATGTGCTTCGGCATGAAACTCCAATGCAGGTTCGTGCTGTAGTCAGGAGCGCCTTTGAGTAAAGAGCTTGAAAGGGCGATATATAGTAAATGTGCGAATTAAGTAAATAAAATCTGACTCTTCTAGGATAACCATTGTGGGCCCTTCTGCCTCGAATGGTCTCAGATAAGGATGATTCTTATGCAGTCCATAATTGTGGGGCGCGGTGGTGTAGTGGTGGCATCGTTGCCTTGAAGCCGGAAGGTTCGAATCCACCTCGCCGCGTAAGGACCTTGGACAAGTCCTTCACTAACAATTGCTCGGCGCTTCGGCGTGAAACTCCGATGCAGTGTCCGCTCTGCATTCGGGAGCGCCTCTGAGTAGAGAGAGTTTGAAGGGGCGCTATAACAAGTGCACATACATACATACATACATACATACATACATACATACATACATACATACACACATACATAAACTCCTTAAAACTCATTTGTATAAACATGGTTGGACTAGGAGTGCCTCTAGGTAGGTTTCTTGAAGGGGCGATATATAAAATCTTGCAATAACTGGACTGGAACTTGCAGTACTCAGAGTGTGTGCTTCAGATCTGCACAAGTGTGTGTGCAAGCTAAAAGCAACAAGCAAACGTGTATAATTATGTGCATGTGTGTTTGTCTGCATGCACTGTGTATGCTTGTGCATATGTGTTTGCGTCTGTGTGTTTGCGTCTGTGTGTGTGTGTATGTGTATGTGTGCAGATTTAGGTCATTTGCATAAATCAGTGTTCATCCATCCAACCACATACCTCTGGCATTCTGTGACGACTGGGTACAGGAGCCGAACTGTGCCCCAAGCTCTAGTAAAGCCGTCACTATTATCCAGACGGATGGTGTCAACATCACAAGAAGCGAGACAACCGCCAGCCACTCGGGGCAACTGCGAATCGGTAGGAAACGCCCGTACGCTTTACCTGAAAGCAAAAGAAAACCTATTCAGATGATTGAAATGAATTTTTGTGTTAATTATCGAGCATATTGAATAGCACTGAACATGCCTGAAGTTCAAAATACAGTCCCATGGGTGCCCGGTACGTGGGTAACACTGGGTATATGGTAATGCCTGGTGACTGCAACCAGGACTGACGGGAGAAATTCCAGGTCCCTGGGCAGGCATTCATTGGCCCCTACACTATCTTAAGCCTATATGTTACAAAAACTATAAAAACAGAATTTAAAAAATGAAAAAGTCGTTTCATTAAAAAACAAAAAAATTTTAATCGGAAAGTGAAAAATAAATGGTCTTTGTTGCATCTTGTTATTCTTGTACTACAGTTTAAAATTGAAAACCTTGTCTATGCAATTTTATCTTAATCAAGCAAATAACACAGAGCTCTTACACTAAGTAAAACGGTCAACGATCTGAATTAGCGGAATACTTGAAAATACTGAGACAGTGTAAGAGATATGAGACGAAAATAACCACAAAAACCAAATTTATCAGGTCAATCTCAAATAATTGCCCACCCTGTGCAATATGATTTGGTTCAGCTGTTAACTGCAATTATTAATCTTAACTGACTGCTGTTAATTCTCTGTAGTATTATATTTAACATGGCATAATTCATATACTTAGCCACCTAGACCCGGACCATAAAAAGTCACCAGGTCCCTGGACATTTGCCCAGTGGGGCACGGTGTCTCGGTGGCCCTGACTGCAACAAGTTGGTGGCTGGCGCAGACTGCAATGCAAACGAAGCTTAATCTTCTCTCTCCCTCTCTCAGCATCTACTTGACAGTGATTGAAGAACATTCTGCTTGAGTGTGGTCTTGCGCTGCCTCGTTGGAAGCAACCTGGAGAGCTCTCTTGAAAAGGTGAGCCCCACATAAAGGAGCAATTACGAAAACCATGGCCACACTTGCAACATCAATTCATGCCTCGTTCATTAGACACCAGCAGGGTAGAAGTAACTACAGTTATTGCTCAATTCTCAAATATAGACATTAAAGTGTGAAAGTTTATGGGGATTGCCATCGGAAATTCCCCGGGGGGGGGGGGGGGCATTGTACTTTTCTGTGCAATTTCTGACAAGCTAGCACAGTCGTGTACACGATAAGTTAGACCTTCAAGTGGTCCTACATAAATGTTCTTAGGCGTAAAAAAAAAATTGTTGTGTTTCCGGTAACGCGACTGACCCATTTTTAGGGCCGCGACCCAAATATTTTTGTAAAAAAAATTTATTAAAAACATTTTTTTCAAAAAAAATGTTTTTTCTCAAAAAAATTTTTTTTTTTTTTTCAAATTTTTTTTTTAACATTTGTATTGACATAACATAAGAGACGTCAACTAAATGAAATTAATAGGACTGTTTCTAGAGCAGTTTTAGGTGCAGACAGTCGGGAAATAGGCAGTTTATACTTGCTTAGAACACGTACTTTGTTTCAGCGTGCAAAAAAGACTAGTGGGGTATACTTTTTCGGATAGTCACTGCATAAAAATATTTCACAAAATAAAAATATTTTCCGACCTACCTACCCAATTTTTTTTAGCTCTGTTACCGGAAACACAACATATTTTTTTTTTGCCTTATTACAATTACAATTCTGGCTACATTTCTGCTCTTAGCACACAATTCTTGACTAGTCAATGTTGTTAGCATGACCGACACCTCTTCCATTCCAGTTCAGAGCTTGAAGGCATTCCCTATTCCCTCGGAGGGGGGAGGGCTCATACGCTGAGAGCATATCTGCATTTAACCTACACTGTAAATGGCTCTTTTCTGGCTTCAAATAGGACACAATATAATCTCAATATTTTTAGTTAGATATTCCATATATGTTATATTAGTTTGCACTGTCCATAAAAATATCAACACATATATACACACACGCACAAACACACACAGACAAAAACACACACACACACACACGAACGCAGTTACCTCACAGAAAATTTCGTGAAATTTTTCATTAGCTTTCACGCTATTTAAAAGTCGGCTTTGCATTTCATAGATCTCAAACACGCAGAATCCACTAGTTAGACAGGCCAGAAATTCCATGATGTATTCTGAATTCAGAAAAGCTTTTACTCTCCGCGCTGCAGAAGATAAGGCCTCAGACATTCTACGCATCTCGTCCATTCCAATGCAATAAACATCTAAGCGAACAGATACACTATTTCTTCGCGTTATCTCGAAAACAGTTATGTATACATAAAGACGAGAGAGAGACACAGAGAGCATTGACTCCGAGTTATAAATATACACGCTGCAGATAAGCTAATCGGCCATGCAGTGGAACAACCAACCGAGTGATGTATTTCAATTCTAGGAATCCACGGCTTTTGCCGGGGAACCAGAATAAACAGGTGCATACCCATGCATAACACAGAAATGCATGCAATGCGGGCGGCGGTGGCGGCTCCTATTAGCCATGGAACAGCATGGAACATTTTCTCAATTAGCCGTTGGTTGGCAAGGTTTTTGACTTGAACTACATACATATACACCGATAATCTACGGTCTTACAAAGTATCATTTTATAGGCAGAACAACAAACTGAATGAGAAGCAGGCGTCCTGCTGTCAGCAATTTATGAAAAACCAGTATATAACTTGATTATAAGCCCCACATCCATATGCTATCTATCATGGTTGCTCGAATAACAGATCCTGCCTATGATGTGTGTGTTGTAAGCTGTTCATCTTCTTGTTTGTGATACTTTTCTTGTTTCTGTCGTGTTTTTTCGTGCTCTCTTTACTTTTGCTCTATTAGTCGTTGTTGTTTTGGTTTAACGACATATCGCTACCTCCTACTTTATCCAGGTTTGGGACTGGCAGTGCAAGCAGTGGCCAAGTTTTGCTTTGGTCATGTTTTTCGTGCTCAACTTACTTTTGCTCTATTAGTTGTTTCTGTTTAACGACACTGTGTGATAATGAAGATCATTAGCGTCGCCCTCCTTCTTTATCCAGGCTTGGGACTGGCAGTGCAAGCAGTGGCCAAGTTTTGCTTGATTACGATCTGTCACTGCTTTCATAATTGCATTCTGAGCTAATCAACTTGCATCATGAGCACTTGCTAATATACGTCAGCGCATTAAGCCTCACTTGGGTGATTCCGTGTCAAATCAACCAACATGATTGACATGACCGACTCAGATTATTTTACTTGAAATTTGGCACACTTGTTGGGCTATGTGAGACATGTAAAAACCTGCAAAGAATTTTTTTTGGGTCAACTACTTCCCGAGATACGGGTCGACAAACTTTGACCCAAACCGGTCGACCACGTTCCTTTGGACGTCTGTATCTCAGCTTGTATAAGAGCTAGAAAGGTGTTCTTGGTGTCATTATTTAGCTCTTTTGTTGAACTATTTGAGTAGATTTTTTATGACTGTTTAACATTGTAAGATAGTGACCATATTTGACAATTTAGCACTTTGACCTTGACCTTGACCATTTCAATCTTTTTGTAAAATCTGAAAAAAATCCCACTTATTGGGTGAAGGGACATGAACATCCTCCGAAAAAATCAGAATGGGATCTCTAATGGTTCTCTCGCTATAATTATTTTGTCTATAATTCTGTGCAAATTTCAATGTCCAGTTGTCTGACATTGGAATCGCCCATAATGTTGAACTCGAATTTTGAGTGGAATTATAGATAAAATAATTATAGCGAGAGAACCATTAGAGATCCCATTCTGATTTTTTCGGAGGATGTTCATGTCCCTTCACCCAATAAGTGGGATTTTTTTCAGATTTTACAAAAAGATTGAAATGGTCAAGGTCAAGGTCAAAGTGCTAAATTGTCAAATATGGTCACTATCTTACAATGTTAAACAGTCATAAAAAATCTACTCAAATAGTTCAACAAAAGAGCTAAATAATGACACCAAGAACACCTTTCTAGCTCTTATACAAGCTGAGATACAGACGTCCAAAGGAACGTGGTCGACCGGTTTGGGTCAAAGTTTGTCGACCCGTATCTCGGGAAGTAGTTGACCCAAAAAAATTCTTTGCAGGTTTTTACATGTCTCACATAGCCCAACAAGTGTGCCAAATTTCAAGTAAATCTGAGTCGGTCATGTCAATTTTGGTTGCAAATTTGGTTGAATTGACACGGAATCACCCACTTTAGATTTAGCGTTCTAGCACCTGCCATGCACGTCCAATCATTACCGCCAATGCAACAATGATTATTATCTTATTCACCAAAACAAATAGATTTGGTTAAGGGCAAACATATATTGTATAGTAAAAGCCACTTCCTCTTAATCTATACAAATCAATGACACAATCAAACACCAATTAATGAAATAATTATTAAATCAATAAATACAAAACTCTGCTAAACCTGGAATGGGCTTCTTGTGGCATTTTTCCTACTAGTGGCCAGAAGCCCCTTCACCATGTTCACCTCTAGTCTTAAGACTTCCTATGTAACCAAGGTGGGTCGGGAGTGCTTCTGAGTAGATAGTCTTGAATGGGCATTATATAATTGCTCCCCAAAAATAAATAAATACATATAATAAATAAAACACAGGATAGGTTGAACTGTTGTTCACATGACCAGTTGTCCACGTTGTCAGTTAATGTGAATTACACTGGAAAACAGTGGAAATGCATAGCACCACTACCATTTGTATCCATATCAAATAACGTGTCAAAATGCAACTGATTGTTTTCAGGCTAGGTTATTAAGCTCTTACGCACTAAATACTTGATGGCAAAGCAGCACCTGCAGGACTTCCATGAAGCATATTAAGCGAGAATTCAAACTGACGAATACACAGAAAACAGATGTCGTGGAGAAATCAAACATGACTGATGTGTTTCCGTATGTTGGTGGCAAAGGCTAAGGTGGGGCAGCGGTGGTGCAGAGGTATGTTCGGTGCCTCAGAGGCGGAAGTTGTGGGTTCGAATCTACCTCAAGTCATCGCATAGGGACCTTGGGCCTTCACTTGCAATTGCTCAGCGCTTTGGCGTGAAACTCCGATGCAGTGTTCGCGCTGCAGTCAGGAGCACCTTTGAGTAGATAGCTTGAAGGGACGCTATAACAAGTGCACATACAAATATATGATATATGCATATTGCATATATAATATATATATTCCAAGTATATCTATCGGTTTTGCTCAGCTCCTGACTGACTTTCCTGTTTTCCTCTCCTGGTTGGTATCAGACAAGAACAAATTGGTCTTTTTGGTTAGAGGAAAGATCGCCCCTGAGCTAACTGATTTCTGACATTCAATCCTAAGTATTCACAAACATAACTCCCAAGCAGACCTGCTAAAGGGCAACTAGAGGTCCAGATGCCCATCCCAATGGTTATTATTAAGCCCATCAGTATTGTGATGGGTATTAGGTTGCAAGTACTATGAAAACTAAGCAGGAGTTTCTATGGTATGTAGAATGTAGAAATCTGCCTTGTGTAAACACCTCAACTGAGCCAAACAAACCATGGTTGTCCAAAAATTCTCAAATGTAATGAAGGATAAGCTCTAGGAACATTTTTCTGCTGGCAAAAGAGTTTATATTTCTAAATACTTCTCAAGAAATGTAAGCAAGGTATGCAAAATACATGCACAGAGGTGCATGTATTTTACTACTATTATATTTACATCTTTCATAAAACAGTATTACAGCATCGTATATTATTTCTTTGTCTTCAGTGAAACAAACAGTGCCATAAGACTTTTAGTTATTCTACGCATATTTTAGCCAAGATATGGTTTAAGGTCAAACCATAGTTTACGTTGCTAAATTAATACCATGTTTAAAGCATCATGCAACTTCTACCTCGAGTAACAGCATATTAAATTAATACATAAACTATTGTTTATCAATGCTGGTTCGATTTTGTCGAAATTCTTTTCATAAATCATACTTGTATTTTATTAAAAAAATTATTTTCATCAATCCAGCCTTTGTTTAGGCAGGAATTCGCTTCATCAATCCCCCTCATCATAAGTAGCAATCCTTTTTCATCAATATAACTTTCATTTAATTAAAAATTATTGCTCATCAATCCAGCTTCGATTTCAGAGAGATTTTTTCATAAATCCTACTTCTATTTCAGTGAAAAAATTATTTCCATCAACCTGACTTGTATTTACCGAGATTGCTTTTCGTCAAGCCTATCCCAACTGACTGGAATAGTTCAATATGCTAACATACGACAATGGTTGACTGGGAATAGTTTAATCCGCTAAAATACGGTTTTACCAATATACCTCTAAATTTTCTTGAAAACCAAGCTGAACAGAAATTGCTTCAACAAGCGTTAACCCTATTAACAATAGTCAGCTACGTTTTGCTGATAAGGGAGTCCTCTGTTTCCTTTGCTCGTACTGCTACCATGAAGAATCGAGCCTTTTCTGTGGTTGGTCCGGTGGTCTGGAATGGCCTTTCTTTTGAGCTACGCCTACACCCTGGGACTCTACCAGGATCGTTCCTTGCTAAACTTAAAGTTGTTCTTTTTAGGCGCGTTGGAGTCGGGAGCGACTTATTAGGTTTTTTTACTTGAAGGAGCGCTATATAAATGTCCGAATGAAAGAATGAATCAAATATTGCGTTAACAAAACGAAGAGTACTCTCTTCCCATAATAATTGCATTTTATGGTTATAGCCGTGATGTTTCAAATCGCTTGTGATTTAAAATAGGCGCTATAGGAATTGAATTGATGACAAAATTTCTTACCTTGTTTATATCGGGTTTATTCAACGACCCCTCTTGTATCGGCAATCCATAAAAGAACAACGCAGTGGAGAGTAGTTGACCGAACACAATCCATATCTTACATATCTTCTATATACTGTTAACATAATACGCCAAACTTTCTCGAGCAAAGTACGATAATCCAACAAAGGTATAGGGTTTCACAACACCGCCAAGTAATCGCGTCATTTAAAAAACCTCTAATTAACGCAGTTCAATAGTATTTCAGTAGTATTTCAATAGTATTCCAGTAGTATTTATTTCAATAGTATTCCTGCAAGGTTCGCTGCTTTAGTGCATCGATATTATTATCAATGCAACCAGTGAATATAGTTCATAGGGTCGTTCAGATGACGTCATCTAGTTGCCTTACGCCATCTGGCAATTGACTAAATTAATATACAATGTAAAAATACAATACGACCGAAATTTACAACTTGCCCTGAAGTGCGCATTGAAGTCGGACAATCGTTAAGAACTAGAGGCAGACTCGAAGAGGTAAGTTTTTAGTTCATGTCGGAGGTAGAGTTGCATAATTTTTTTATTAAACTCAAATCGTGCATTTTGTCCTGCTGGAGTCGGGAGCGCTTCTGAGTCGCCCATGAAGAAACTCCATATAAATTCATGAATGAATGAATCTCTGAAAGAAAGTCAGATAAAGGCAAGGCGTGTCCCCGAAGCAGTTAACATACTTCTCAGTTTCCAGCACATTAGGCTATGTTGATCGATATTAGGCCTAGGCCCTACTCTAGCTTAGTGAAGTAGGTGAAGACCGTAAGTGTGGAGAAGATTTAAAGTTCCAAGCGGATGGAGACTAACGCGGGAAAAGCACCTATCGATTGGCCAATATCAGGCCATGAATCGAAGATGTGGGAGCGATTCGGGCGAAATCGGATGTAGGGCGGGGTGGAGTGAAAACCGAATTATACTAGGCGATGTCGGGTACCCCAGCTCGAGCATAGGCCTATAATTGTTCCAGTAGCCTACGTAGGCCTAATTCACTGACCTTTGTAAGGAGAACACCATGAATTAAGAGTCCACCTTTATCTGAAAATTCCTTAAAAAATAATTATTGTGAACCATAATGTTTATTCTTTTATCTTGAGGTCAAAACGTTAAATTGCTAACCGATGTTTATCGTTTTAGACAAAAATATTTTTATCGTCAAACAGGAGCGTGAGCACATAGAGATTGGGAAATTGTTGCATTGATGCCTACAGGTTGTGCTGCCTACAAATATTTTTATCGTCAAACAGTAGCGTGAGCACATAGAGATTGGGAAATTGTTGCATTGATGCCTACAGGTTGTGCTGCCTACAAATATTTCCTTCTCTTATCACATCCTGATTACTTTAGATCTATTTACTTATCAGAGGTTCTGACCAACTCTTTCAATCAGTTAAGTTAACAAGGACGTATAGCCACGATTTTGTTTCAGGGTGAGAGGGTGGGGCAGGGGTTGTTTACTAGATCTTGGGTAAACTTCGACAAGCAACCGAATCAACTAAGGAGTTTAGAGAAGCATCTTATTATAGTGAGTTCTTGGCGACCAATACATTCAAACTGTATCATAGAACACAGAAATAGGACTTGAAAACAACAAATGTTCCATGTAGCAGTGACTTGGTTTGTGTTTGTGACAGATGCAAGACAAATCTTTAAAAACTGAATACACAACACCTAGACGCCACTAGTTTCAAGTGCAGATTTATTGTTTATTCAGAATAAAAATACACCTACTTTGACTACACATTAGCCTATCTGAAAAATGATGCAATACATATATTCACACATCTATACAAAGTGGCTCCTAATAAGATCAGAACTTATCACATTTTGTGAACAGAACAAACTGTTTTGATAGCATAACAGCAAAAAATTGGTTGAGTGTAGACCAACTTGATCCAGTAATGATCCGTTTTTGTTTAGTTATGCAAAGGCCATTAAATTTATAACTGTGTCTCGTAAAGTCACCACTGCACTTAAATGATTGTTATCAGGCTTTACACATTTTTTCAATCACCATTACTTGGATAATTGAAGGCATATACCATGCATGTGACAAAACATATACTGCATTACACACATTTGCTGACATTCCTTTAGTTTTAAAGTTTCTGCAATTTATACAGCACGAGTTAAGCATTCTGCTTAAAACTAATTCAAGTTAGATAGCCAACAAAATTGTAATTCTGCAGCTTTGCAATGTACTCCATGGCTTTTGCTTTTATTGCCCGAGTCACTTTGTTCTTGAGGTAACAAATGGCAAAAAATGTACATAATATCATTACCAACACAGATAACAGTTATTTAAAAGTCTTTGTAATTCACAACTTGACTTCAGTTTGTGTGCGACAAATCAAATGGTATTATTTATTTCTCGCATTTGCCATAGCGCTCTTTCAAGCTCTCCACTCGGAGGCACACCTAACTACAGCGCGGACACTGCACCGAAGTTTCACGCCAATGCGCATGAACAATTGCTAGTGAAGGACTTGCTCAAGGTCCCTACGTTGCGGCTTGAGGTGGATTCGAACCTGGAGCACCAAACCCACCACTGCACAACAGTGCCCTATATATAAATTGATATAAAGCTTGAATTTTTGTTAGAGCAAGCAACCAAACTTTTATTTCTACAGTGATTTGATGAAGTCATAGCAACGAGATACCTTTGAAACTGAAAAGGAATGTACATATCGAAAATCCAGTTGATACTACAAAAAACTTAACTAATTTATTTCACAGCCAACATTTCAATGACTAGCGGAAATAATGTTCTAACTAGAATCTGTGCTGTACAGCTTGACCAAAAATATTTTAATACAATAGCCTTCAGTAAATTCAATTGTATGTCAGAATCATAGCTTTGAAAGCATTTGCAAAATGCTCTCTTTGTGTTGACGGTTTGAATTTTGAAATGTCATCTGAAACTAAAAATATCTCGTCAAGCCATGTATTATTATCGTTATTATTCTTATTTATACAAATCTTTTAACTAACATGTGGCCTCTATTGCTATATGTATGCCATATGGAAAGTCAAAATCATGATACAGAAATTGAAAAAGAGGCATGTTTTAAACACCACCTCACTATATGCAGGAAAGTGGTAATGCATTAGACCATGAACACTAGAAGACATGTTATGGTACATACCCCAACTTGGCTAGTCACACCTTCACAAAGACATAGCCAATACTAGCAAATAACTTCAACAACGAACAAGAACATGCATGATCTGGTCGAGTAATATTCTTGTAATAATGTACCAGAAGTTTTTAACACGTACAATTAACACGTTGACCACGAGGGACGTGTTAACACGTCCAAAATTGAGTCATTTAACACAGCAAATCAGCGGCCAACGTGTTAAGAAATAAGAAGCTCTGTATTTCTGTATTTCTTCCTAGCCCTGGGCATGAATAAAAGCTCAAGCGTGGAATGTCATCTTGAAGATGGTCAAGTTTTATACCCAATCTTTCTTTGTTTATCAAATTAAAAATATTGGCATATTTAACTCACATGGTTGGCATGTAATGCGGTAAACAAAACCTTCATTCACAAAATCTTTTCATTTTCTGATTTATACGGATAACAGAACTGCTATACGTCAAACCCAAAAATTGGAATGATTTGTAAACTTGAAACGTATTTGCGTGTAACATTAATTTGATTTTGTCGTCATCATCTAAGCTCCGAGCATCTTCTTAACCATGTATCCAGGCATGTTGTAGAAGAAGAGTCCGATGAGAACGGCCAAGAGTAGAACGGCGATCGCTTTCAGAATGACCCATCTGTAGTTGTGCCACAGGATGTAGCGAATCGACTTCAACGGATTTAGGAACCATATGAACGACGTGTCCGGACGGCTGGAAAAACAGACAGATTAGAAGAGATAAATTAACTTGCAGCTGCAGAAATAAATAAATTTATTCCTCCATTCAAGTATTTATATAGCACCTTCTTCAAGGAAACTACTCGGAGGTTTTTGGTTGTTTCTCGTAAATTAACGTTTCCGACAAGCGCCTGGTTTGGGATAGGCGGTCACGTATAATTATTAACTCCACAGTGTAATGGCATGTCAGAATGTTGAGAAACTGTTGCAGTTAAAGCAGATATAAGGATTTTTAGATTTAAAAGGTTAGCCTATTTGACACTGAACTAATTAATTATGTAGCAAATGAAACATTTAAAGAAGTAAATTTTTGCCAAATAGCAATAAAGTTTACTACTTCTGTCTGGGTTTGGGTGGATTTGTTTTGTATTTAAAATACAACAAGTCATTCGTATTTTGCACTTAAGATAAATTTGCAAAACTGTATTTTGTATTTGCATTGAAATACCTTTGCAAAATGCATTTTGTATTTGAAATACATTTAAGAAGTATTCTACACAGCACTGCCAACAGATGATCCTAAATTTTCTGGTAGAGTAAATATCATTGACAAGTAATGAATGCTTTAAATCCATCTAGTTATAGTTATCCTAAATAGTAGAAAAATAATTTACTAACCTAATTTAATAAACACTAATAAAATTACTCACAATATCCACTTCCTCCAGCTATTTGCTCGACCTGCTCAGTGAACCCTTTTAAATCTATGCTAAAACACTTCTCTAGGTTAACAGCTTTGTAAGACATCCTTGTAACAGCTTGACCGAGTTATGGCACCATATAAATTGTAGCAATTATTATTAATATTATTATGAAATACCCAGCCTACTTTGGCTTGTCAAGGGGCTCTGGCTCATTTCTTCCCAATCCAGCAGGATGCTTCTCAGCCTCTTCCACAGTCAGCAGCTGCAACTCGGCTTCCAATTTGCCCTAAACAAACACAGCCCGAAAACTTAAAACAGTCACAGTACCAGTACTGACAATTATAACTTAACAATGGACAACAATGTAACACACGGTAAAGACGGAACTTTTCTAGCAGACCAACCTAGAAGGTCAGATTGTCTTTAGCACAATTATACAACTGTCGTAATTTGCGCTGAACTCTTCTGCCATCATAGGGTCATAAAGAAAAAGTAAATTTAAAACTTAAAATTACACAGCGCTTTACGAAAATCAAGTCTGCAAGCATCAGATTGGTTGGTTTTCTTGCTATGATTGGCCGATCTTCTTTTGACTGAGATGTGCACTGAATAAATTTCATACTCCTCGTCCTGAGTTAAAATCTGAAGGAGCATGCATTATTAGAATTGGCTATTACATGAGTGCCACAGTGAACAAGACACAGTTGCAAAGCATTAGTGAAAAGCAAAAAAGGGGCCCAGTAGCGAATTGGATAACACACTGGCATAGAGAGCGAGAAGTAATGAGTTTGAAAACCCGTTGGGTGGATATGCTTTGTAGGCTACTATTAGCATCATGTATTGCAGGCTGTCTGTTCAGTTTCATGTTAATTTACATTACTGCATAACTTACATGTACATGTAAAGTGCAGTGCGTTTGCAGGCGTTGAATTAAAGAAATATATTATTATATTTTTACATGAAGTGTCTATGTCTATAACCAGAGTGATTCAATGATATTTGTCATTGGTGTACCTGATACAAATGAAAAAGACCACCACTATTACTATCATTGTATTGTATTGTCTTTGACCATTTTATAAAGCGCTTCTCGCAGCAAGAGCATTTTAAGAAGCGCCAATAGTGCGTGTGACCCGGAAAGAAAAGGCAGGATTTGAGGCGAGAGATATATGAGCATTTACAACTAGAGAGGATGACAGAGCGACCTGATGGAGACCCATTCCATAGAGAGGGACCTATGCATGAGAACAAAGGGCCAAGCCAATCAGAGGACCTAAGAGGACGCATTACGAGGATGTATATAGCACCCCTTCAATGCTACTACTTTGGAGCGCTCCCGACCCAAACTCGGCTAATGAGGGCAGTTCTAAGATTGCTAACTGAAGACACAAGATAAGATAAGAATATTCTTTAATATACCAATTGCTATCCGCATTTTGGTGTACAAACATGGTATAACAAACAAACATACATAATTTCTACATCCAAATTAATGTCAAAATGTTTTCAAATAGCACAATATCCTAGGTCCAAAGTCCATAAAAAAAATATATTAAAAAAAATAAAAATTGTATTATTTCAAGACACAAGACTATAGAAAATACATGAAAACTGAAAACCAACCGTTAGTTCCAATTCATCGTTTTCGTTCTTGACGTGGAACGGCCACCATCCCTTGACTCTTTTCTGCTTGAATAATGACATTTGTGGCACAGATCCATCGACCTTCAGCATCTCAAGGGTGCACTGCTTGCAAGACTTCGCCCCACGAGGGAACTGGTTGAGGTCCAACGTCAAGGCTCCTGTCAACCAACGCAGCCACACAAACAAACATCAACGCAGCCACAAACAAACATCAACGCAGCCACACAAACAAACATCAATGCAGCCACAAACAAACATCAACGCAGCCACAAACAAACATCAACGCAGCCACAGACAAACATCAACGCAGCCACAAACAAACTTCAACGCAGCCACAAACAAACATCAACGCAGCCACAAACAAACATCAACGCAGCCACAAACAAACATCAACGCAGCCACAAACAAACATCAATGCAACCACAAACAAACAAACATCAAACCAATGATAAAACCAACCGTATTACTTTGAGAAATGGTAGCCTTGGCTCAAAGCTGGGCATTTGCTGTGATAGGTCCCACCACGTGCAATGGCCTTTCCCCTCTTCTACGGGGCCAGGCTCATGCCTGGGCTCTTCCCCACATCCTGTCGCTCTCTCTCAAGACATTGCTTTTCACTAGGGCTTCTGAAAGCACCTCTCAATAGTCTATACTGCGAATGGTACTAATTTTGTTTAGATTGACACAATAAATCATTATTGCGATTATCTTTCCACGACTATGTTGCATTTTCTAATGGGTCAGCTTAGAAACCTTACATGTAGATGATACGATAGTACAGTTAACACAACATATTTCAACAGTCATTAGAAAGATGATGTTGGACTGGATGAAGGACAGAAAAAATGGGTGAGAATAATTATAAAGAAATCAAGGAAAAAGCACAGAATAGACAAGAATGGTGTCGTTGAAATCTTGAACACTGCATGGGAGTGCGGGGTGCGGTGGTGCAGTGGTGGTGTCATAGCCTTGGAGCCGGAAGGTTCGAGGTTCGAATCCACCTCGCCGTGTAAGGACCTTGGGCAAATCCTTCACTCACAATTGCTCAGCGCTTCGGCGTGAAACTCCGCTGCAGTGTTCGCTCTGCATTCGGGAGCGCCTCTGAGTAGAGAGAGCTGGAAGGGGCGCTATAACAAGTGCACATACAAACAAACACTAAAGAAGAAGAAGAATTTCAACAGTACCGAGAAAGTCATCTGACGAGAAGTGGTCTGCATCCCAGACTTGTAGATTAAGTCGCGCAGGAATTTTAATTTCAGTTTCGTCCCATGAGAACATCGTATCCTTTCTCGAGCTGACGATTTTCTCCTCAGCCACTAAATAGTTGAAAGGAAATATGAACCGCCAGTTGAAGTTTCCTTCTCCCGTCAGCGACCTGAAGTTCAAAGTAAACAATAAAAGGTAGACTATTACTCATAAAAGATGTATTAATCCTATCAACAAACTCCTACAGTAACATTACTTTTAAAACACACTTTGCATGCCCCGGAAATCATAGTCAAGAAATCTGTTCTCTGAAACCCGGTTAAAATCTAAAATTGGTCAAGAGCGGTTCTATTGTTCGGGGGTGTTTTTCTCCAGGGATCATTGTCCGGGGTGGTAATTGTCTGGGGGAGGTTACTGTCCAGTCACCATCAAGAACACGAGCTTGTCAGGCCAGACAAAGACCTTGCCAAATGCCCATGACTTGCTGTTAAAGCATTCTAATTTTAAGCCTGAATACTTCTTCTCACTTCACGTAAAAGTCATTGTCTCACAGAACAATGGTAAATGAATGACCTCTGACCTGTAATGGATGTCTGTACTCTGCATGTCTTCCGATCCTTTGATCCAACCCTTGATGTAAATGTCGCTCATCTTTTCACCGGTGAAGAAGGCATCATCCTCCAGAACCACATCTTCAGTGTTCCAGATGATTATTCGAAGCTCATAACTACAAGAAACGTCATAACACTGGAGAGTACTGCATACGGGAGTGTACAAAATATGCGAAAGTACTAGATATGGGAAAGTTCTAAATACTGGAAAGCACTAAATGCTGGAAAGCACTAAAGACTGCCATATTTAGCCAAGGTTGGGTCAGGAGCACTTCTAAGTAGCTAGTCTTGAAGGGATGCTATATATAATAAATAAATAAGTTCCTGAGCCACATCTCCAGACAAGTCCTAAGTTTAATACTAAAAATCACAATTTAGGCAGAACAGACAGACACGGAGATCCTGAATCATAGTCCAGCAACTGAAAGAGATTTACGAAGAACGGGTTTCAGCTTTATGTGTGATTCGAGAAATCAAATCAGATGGACCAACTAAACACCAAGCAAGAAGTTGATATTTCGATTTTGGATTGACTCAGACCTTTTTGGTTTGCGGGGTGTGATGTCGACGGGTGGACCTGGAAGCGGCATGTCCATTGGAAACATATCGACCCACATTTCCAGCTTTCCCTACAAGGTCAAACACAGAAATACCTCATATACGTTGTTGGGACTTCGTGTTACCGCCACCAGCACCCCATCTTGTTTAGCTTGACAATTCAAAGCCAATTTCAAAACTGATTCCTACCTGCTCTATGCCGGGCTTGTCTGGATTGTAGAGTGACCGTGTCTCAACATGTTCCGGGACAAGTTTGCATCCAACCTTTGCCATTTCATCCCAATGGTGAAGAACAGCAAGAGCAAGATGTTCAGTAGACAACCGTGACTTCACTGCTATTGAAATGGAACAAAACAAAGATGAACAAGTAGACAAAGAATAGTTAAATGGCAACTTTTTGCTTAAAGAACAAATGGATCTTGAAAGACATGGTTCGATACCCATAACCCCTAGCCATAGACTCACCCTTCCACTCCATAGGGGGCAGCTGTAAAATGAGTGGGTGCCTAACAGGCCACCAAGACGTGTGTTCAATAAGATTATGAAATTTGTACCATCACGCTTCAATGCTACATACCATGGTTTGTCAATAAGCACGAATATAAAAAAAAACTAAGACAAATGTTACTGCAATTCATTTTTGAAAGCAACCTACATGTACATCTGTCACAAAATGACAGCAGACTTTTATTTGTGAGGCTCTACTTCACGAACACAGGACCAGAAGTTTGAATTTTTTGGTGTGAAAGAGTCAATGGAAAGGATCAAAAATGAAGAAATATTTCATAAATAGCATTTTAAGTGAGATATAATTGAGTTTTCTTTCCAGTTGGCTCTCAGAAACATTTTAGTAGTAAGCAGACTCGTGACAACAAGCACATTTTTTACCATTACCTGTCCCTTTTGGATATCTCCTGTATCCTGATAAGCTGTACGATCTCTTTATCAATTTCAATTTCTGGACCAATAAAGGATTGATTAATAGAATTATATTGGGCATGGTTGGATACATGGGCGTCCGCAGCGGGGCGCAAGGGGGCGCAAGTGCGCCCCTCTGGATTTTTTCACATAGTTGCACATAAATTTAGATTATTTGGTTGTGATTGTTACAACGGGATTTTCAATGTGATTATCGATTCGTTCTACAAGTTGAACCTAGGCTATATATCTTTCTTTGGGCGCAAAACGTAGGCTATAGGCTAGGTAGGCTATATGATTCTCTCGTGGTAATATGGAAATTCAAACTGTCACCCATTAAATTTAGACCATGTGACAATTATTTAAAAGTTTGCGCCCCCCTAGAAAAATTCCTGCGGACGCCCATGGTTGGATATTACTGTACCATGGTCGTCCTGCACATCGAAAGGGGCTGTGAAGATCTGTTTGCCAATGCGAACTTTTCCCGGCTGGTAATAAGGTCCGTCCAGTCTGTTCTCCTTGCACAGCTTCGACAGGATCTGTGTTGGCTTCAGTGGATCTCGCCAAGCATTGTAGCCCTCGCTTCAATTAATCAAACAATTATTGTCCATATTATGTTTTAAATTGATTTTGATTATGCATCCTAATCAGCATGAACATTATCACAACCACTACTAACATCAACATTAGCATGCCAGGAAGAAATCATAGTCTAATTACGGTACTATACTGATATAATGCCGTAATTAACAAGTTTTATTAGAATCAGTCACCTTTTTCACACTGGTGTCTGATGCACTTAAAACATAGCTGTAAACATGTCATTACCCATAAGGTTGGTATATTGAGTGGACACTGGGCAGTCAATAATTTGATAATATATCTGGAAAAGGATGAGTATAAAGTTGAGAACAAAAATAACATAAGCAATTGAGTATAGCGAACATATGCAGAGAGGGAGGGAATAGTAAATCTGAGAAATAAGGACCTAATTAAATATTATGGATGACATGAATTCAGAGTTTAAAACACTATGAACCCAAAGTTGAAACAAAATTCTTTTCTGAACAAGAACATGTTGCAAAAATTTTAATACAGTTCATATTTTTACACAATTTTATTAGTAAGTAACACAGCATTTTCTACGAGTCTCTAGGAATTATGATAATGTAGCATAACTCAGAACCTCTACGTGTATGCTAGCTGGGTAAAACCCTTTTAAGGAAAATCCCCTTATGTACCGGCTTCCTTCACTTTCCTCGCTCCCACATTACTTCCCTCTGCAATTGCCCCTCCCTTCCTTCAATCTCTTTCCACCCAATCCCTCTCCATTGCCTTTCCTTTCCTCTTACGTGCCCATTTCCATGCTGCAAGTCACACTTTTCAAATAATAACTGCACAACTGTTACTTTACAAAATTCTGTCCAGGTACTTGCATTTCGTATGTTTTAGCAATGCCGCACGTGGCTCTGTGTTTGCTGTAGAACCGGTTTTCAAGGTCGATGTGCGTTTCTCCGATGAGGTCGTCACTTCCGATCAGATCCCAGTCGTACACTTGCACTTTTAATAGCGAGTCGTGTGGAAAGGTCGCCTCCACTTCAAAACACCTATGGAAATGGAGAAAAAGAATAAGCAAGTGGTATGTTCCTTATTAATCCAACTGCATTTCTACACATTCGTTTACATAACATAATTTTAGGAACAGATGTAATATTATAATCTAATCAAATATTGATTTGTTTGTTTATTGCACAAACACAAGTCAAACAGTATAAACATGACTCAATAAACAGTGCAATAGAAATCAGGAAAAGCTAACAGCTTATACAACCCTGACCCCAAGCTCCATGACTATTTTTAGTGCAAGTTAATATTAATACTTAATTAATTAATTAGAACATAACTGAAAGTAATACAGATAAACATACAGTGCAAAAATAATAAGAATAATTATAATAATAAATAATAATAATAAATAAGTAAGTAATAATACTAAGAGAACAATAATAAATTATTGATAATAATAATAATATGAACATTTATAAAGCGATTCTCACAGCAGAGCCATTCAGAAGCACTGCACACTCGACGTAACAGGTCCATGAAAAGAGAAAGGCATTCAAACAGAGAAGAGATGCAGGTGAATTCATCTTTCAACTGACAGCCCAGCATGCTAATCACTAACACTACTGAGCACCCCTCAATAAAAAAATCTGAAAATTCATATCTGGTTTCTTATTTTTCAGTAATCAGAATAGAACAATGTTGGTGCTGAATTAACAGCTTAAAAATCTTCTGAAGTGTCCTTACTTTCCGAAGACTGGATTGAGCTGTTTTGATATGTAATGCTCCTTGTCGCTTATGGTCGTCTGCCCCAAGCGGATGATGACATAGGGATCGGCTTTTCCATTTATGTCGGCTGGATGAAGATCAATGGCCTGGTACAAACCAATCGTATAAATTACAACAGTGTCTTTTTTAACTATGTTGCTTGGAACCATTAGGTTTCGTTTGTTTGTATGTGCACTTGTTATAGCGCCCCTTCAAGCTCTCTCTTCTCAGAGGCTCTCCCGAATGCAGAGCGGACACTGCATCGGAGTTTCACGCCGAAGCGCTGAGCAATTGTGAGTGAAGGACTTGCCCAAGGTCCTTACGCGGCAAGGTGGATTCGAACCTCGAACCTTCCAGCTTCAAGGCAACGACGCCACCACTACACCATCGCGCCCCACAAAATTGTCAGCCAGACATGATGAAATAAAGAAAAAATTAAATTAAAAAAACATCAACTCAATTCACAAAGGGATGATGAATAAGCAGAATCCTTGATGAAAAAATGTTTTCACCATCCAACACCGAAGTTCCCATCGTTCAACTGTTGAGGCCGAGCTTCTTGTCTCTCGCTCGCAGACCCTTGTTTAGTCAGTCGCTGGCCCTGCCACCTGGAATGGCACTTCCACCTAATGCCCAGGGATCACTCCCCATATTCTTCTCTAGCCTTAAGACCATCCATGAATCGTGAGGCTCGGTGGTGTAGTGGTGGCGTCGTTGCCATTGAGCCGGAAGGTTCGAGGTTCGAATCCACCTTGCCGCGTAAGGACCTTGGGCAAGTCCTTCACTCACAATTGCTCAGCGCTTCGGCGTGAAATTCCGATGCAGTGTCCGCTCTGCATTCGGGAGCGCCTCTGAGTAGAAAGAGAGCTAGAGGGGGCGCTATAACAAGTGCACATACAAACAAACATACAAACATGATGCAACAGAGAAAAAATCAAATTAAAAAAACACAAACTCAATTCACAAAAGTATGATGAATAAGCAGAATTCTTCATAGGTTTTTTTTCACCATCCAATGCCGAAGTTCCCTTCGTTCATTTGTTGTTGACGCTGAGCTTCTTGTCTCTCGCACTCGCGGACCCTTGTTTTCTCAGTTGCTGGCCCTGCCACCTGGAATGGCACTTCCACCTAATGCCTAGGGATCACTCACCATAATCTTCTCGAGCCTTAAGACGATCCTATTTAGCCGAGGTTGGGTCAAGAGCGCTTCTGAGTAGATAGTCATGAAAGGGTGCTATATAACCGCTCCTAATAAATAAATAAATATAAAATAAATAATCTTTTCTTTAATTAAACGCCTGCAAGACGCACTGTGCTTTACATAAATACAAGTTATGCAGTAATCCTAATTAAACTTAACCACTAACTGAACCGACAGCTTTGCAATTACACGACGCTAATAGCAGCCTACAAAGCATATCCGCCAACGAGGGTTCAAACTCACTACCTCTCGCACTCTACGCCAGGGTGTTATCCATTGCGCTACCGGGCCCCACAAAATAAATAAATAAATGACTTATCAGTTCTGAATAAATAAAAAGATAAATACTGATTAAAAAACCGATATAAAGAACACACCTTAATTATGTAGACTCGGATAAGAACGTGGATGGGATTGTTGTTTGGAAATAAATAAATAAATAAATGACTTATCAGTTTTTAATAAATAAAAGATAAATACTGATTTGAAAAAATTGATATAAAGAACATACCTTAATTATGTAGACTCGGATAAGAACATGGATGGGATTGTTGTTTGGAAATAAATAAAGAAATGAATAAATAAATGAATAAATAAATAAATGACTTATCAGTTTTGAATAAATAAAAGGTAAATACTGATTTAAAAAAAGATATATAAAGAACTGACTTTAATTATGTAGACTCGGATGAGAACGTGGATGGGATCGTTGTTTGGAAATCCCTGAAATATCGCGACAGACGATGAAGTGAAATTGCTGTCGTTGTTTCCCATGGACGATTCAAGTGTAGATGGTTTCACTGCTCTCTAAATGCACGCAAAACCAACAAACCTTGAGAGTACAACATTAGATCATATGTACAGAAATCAACGGATGCATGGTGTAAATAGTGACATGGTGATATGACAAATATGGTGATCTCCAGGGCTTTTTTAACGTGCAGTTGTACACAAAATGTGCAGTTCTAAATGAATTTGTGCAGTTGTAAAACCACTTCTGTACAGTTAAAACTAGCAAAAAAGTCATTGTCCTCCGACTGGAAGTAATATACCATGGAGAATGGGTAAGGAAAGAAGGAATAATGCAGTTCAAAAAATTCCTTAAAAACAGCCTTGGTGATCTCTACAATACAATCCAATACAGGCAGTATGAGAATTGTAAAAAATAAGGTTTGGAGGTTCAGAATTTTACCCCCATCCATGTGAATTTGCAGTGGGAAAAGAATACTTAACTATGGGCGGTCATATGAAAGACTATTGGGTTGAGCACTCCCCTGGCAATTCTCACCCTGAATACAATTGCACTTTCAAATCCTCCTCCTTCCATAGTTCAGAAGTGCACAAACGACATGAGCAACTGAGCATCAGTGGTACCCGTGAGCAACTGTAAATGAAGGACTTGCACAAGCGACTTCCCTCAACCTGTTACATACTATGCAACAATAAAAAAAACAGGTCTAAATAACTGTCAGGTTAAATTGTTAACACAAAATGTTGCTGTAGTCTAACCGTAGAATCTTTGGTCTTAGCATCGTCACTGAGAAGTAGAGGAAGGCGGTAAATGACGAGACCTCCCTAGGAACAACAACAAACAAAACTAGATTCACTAGAGACTATCAAATACAGCTAAGTATAACCTAAAGCCAGCTAAAGCAGAGTTATAGTCTAACAATAGGTAAACGAAAAAATCTTTCTGCACCAAAGCACCCCTATTAGACACATCAACAGGACAGAGCCTTTATAAGAACCGTTATAAGCCAAGGCTAAGTAAATGAAGTCGCTAACACTTCATATTCACGGCTGCCTCTTGGAGGAGGCCGCTGAAGAATTGCCATTCTTCATCATATAAATAACACTTTTCAAATCTTACATGTAACCTTCTAGCACTGATAATCATTGTACCAGTCAACACATTTCCACATTTCACTCCGATCACATAATATTAACCCTTTACCGACCGACGGTATAGGACAGTGGTTCCCAACCTTTTTTGACTGTAGGGCCACTTTTTCTACGTTGGAGGACGCGAGGGTAACTTTTTCTTAGTTAAAGCCTTAAAGGTCATTAGGGCATTTAGGGGGCCACCATGCTAAAATTTAATAAACTAAAAGCATATAAAAATTGTTATAATTGATTCAAAGTAGAATGTTTGATGTTTATATAGACTTCAAAATAAAATAATTTGTGGCGGGCCATTTTTTGAGGCCTCACGGGCCACTTTTGGCCCGCGGGCCATGGGTTGGGAACCGCTGGCATAGGATTTCCCATACCATTCACCTCGCTTTGGTCGGTAAAGGGTTAAGCTGCTGTACCTTGAATTTGCCGACAACTCGACTGTCATCGTCTTCGTTGTATTCCGTTTTCTTTCCGCGATACAAATCGAACGTGTGCAGCCATTCCTTGAATCCGCCAAACTCCAACTGCGACTCCAACTCGTTCGGGAACATCTAACAAAATCACAAATCCCACAGGAATCTACAGTTGCAATCAATTTCATTCATTCATTCATTTATTTCGAGAATTTATATAGCGCCTCTTCTAGAAACCTACTCAGAGGCGCTCCCAGTCCAGCCACAGCTAAAAAATTGGATTTGAGCGACTTATAAAAAGCAGGTGAATATAGCCTAGGCATAAGTCGCAAGGTTAGTGGGAGGCCATTCCAGAGAGCGAGATCCACAGTAGAAAAGGCCCGGCGCTGTCTGGTAGAAGTGCGAGCTCGAATACTGATTCAATAGATGACTGCGCTGTAGTCGGCATGGCTGGCCTTAGCCCAAATAGCGCCCCAGACAAAGCATGCATTTGGCGCCCCAGGCAGAGTGTACATTTGGCACCCTCAAAATTCCGACTCAATTGTTCAGCCTACGTCAGAATCCAAAGATAAACGTCGTTACAATGTTTCCAATGCCCTGCAGTTTTATTCATGGACGTTTGAACGTTTCTCTTTCTAGTTTTTGAAGGATTCTTATTGGAGCTGTAAAGTTTAGCTATTAAGAAATTTGTGCAAGTGCTACATAAATGTATTGTTTGTATGTGCACTTGTTGTAGCACCCCTTCAAGCTCACTACTCAGAGGCGCTCCCAACTACAGTGCGGCCTTTTACCTGGAACTCTGCCAGAAGTTTGTCTTTCCGTCGTTTCGACTTCGGAGACAGTTTGGCGGCAAGCGAGACGGCTTTCGACAATCCCTTCATCGTGTATCGCTTCTGTTCTGTCGTCTGTCGACCTTCCATCTTCATCAATTCCTTCTCCAGTTTCTTCGCTTCCTTTGGATCGTAGTCAGAATCTGATTTAATACGCAGGAAAAAATAATCGTGAGAAAGAAAGAAATTTATCAATCTTTTAGGCGAAGGAAATTCTTTTAAATGTCATTCAGGTTCGAACATAACATTTGGGGTCCGGAGTGCTCCTGAGTAGTAACCTTGAAAAGGTGCTATATAAATCTCCATAATGAACAAATGAATAAGACTCGTCTCTTTCCACTTAATCGTAGCCTGGCTTCTGGTTTCCCTGATCTATTAGAGACAAGAAGGAGCAGAGGAGATGCAACCGAAGTCTACAAGATTATTCCTGGAAAGGAGGCAATGGTAGGCATTGGGAGAGTTTCAATGTATTAGCATCAACCAAGGCGAATCAAAGCAGGGTGAGAACTGTCTGGGAATTTGGGGTTCAACCCCCCAGTCTTTTTCATTGCCTGCAGCCTGCCCCAAGGCTACACAAATCAAAGTCTGACATAATTAAATATAATTATAGCATTAGATTGGGATATCCATCCAAATTACCGAAGAGATGAATGAATAAATAAATAAATGGCATGAATGCCAGAATTTGTTTTCAGTCACATTTCAATAAGAAACAAAATCTGCGAACAGTAAGACAAGATTAACAACAGCTATCCCTAAATAACAAAACCCCATTTACTTCCACTTATATAGCTCCTTTTAATGCTAAGCTACAGCATAAAATTATGAGCATTCAGCAAGACTAGTAAGACTTGCCTTCACCATTCGGAAAACCATTGGGTATCGTTCCATAGCCAGAAGTCTGCAACCCTGGGTTGCTTGAAGCCCTCCTGTCAACTTCCACTGCCGCCTCATTGCTGGCCGCCGGACCCTTTCCAACTTCTGGATACTCCTAAAGCAATCCAGTCAGCTGTCAGTACGATATACCTTACACAGTTTTAACATAATCAGTCTGACTCTATGTAAGAAATGTTAACAAATGAAAGATAGTCTGGATGAGCAAACTCATCTCCTGTATGACTTATTTACCTGTTCATTCAGACAATATTGTTTTCACTCTAAGGCTGCGCTGAAAGTATTTTCAGTAGATAGCTTGACAAGGTGATATATAAATCTACTAACGGCATCATCATTGTTATCATCATCATTTATTTAATTCAGGAATTCATGTAACGTCCCTTCAAGAAGCCCACTCAGTTAGGCTCTCCTAGTCCAACCACGATGATACAATTTGGTTTTAACTATTAAGGAGCATGTAAAACACTGATGAGTCAACCATAGGTAACAGGAGTATCGCCAACGGGAGACTATTCCAGATAGATGGACCTACAACATCTGTATCATGCTCCTCTTAGCACGTTGCTGTCTCCGTAACATGTATCATTAGCAGCCTGCCTCTATGTGGATTGTGGACTTGTCTCCATGCCATATGGCGGAAGTCAAATTTTTTTAAAGAGCAAGTGGCAGGCCAGGATGTCAAAGGCACTTGATCAAAATTGGGACAGCAATCTGATTTTGATTGTAAAAGACTAAACTTTGTTATGGTGCATTTTTAGCATATATAGTCACTGAGCCTTAAAAATTACACTTATATTCTGGAATTGTGTAGTCCTTAGACAAGGCTCCGTGGACCAGAAAAACCTCTGTCATAATTATGGCATTTATAATGCAATCCAAAGTTCAGCTCAATCAAGAAATTGTTAAGTCAATGGCCCTGACAGCCATAAGATGTTGTTAATCACTGGATGCTACCATGTACATGTTTCAAGCAGTAATGGAACATAATTATCTGTAAAGAATCAAGATTCTGTCTCAAGTATACGGCAGAAACAATAACCAGTTGGTCGTGAGACGACAAAACGTATTTATAAATAAACAGCGAAGTTGATTGCAAGGGTGTGCAAGCAGTGACACATGATACAGCAATCACTTAATTAAGTAGGACCATATAAACAACACTCAAACAAGTACACACGCATGCAGGGAAGTATGCTAGCCTCGTCCACAGAACCTTTCGCCATCCGCTGCTGTCGCTAAGCGCTTAAGCGGAAACCAGTCGCTACGCTATCAACTGCTAGCGAATTAATCGCTTAATAATTTTTGCTTGTTTTAATCACAATTATATTTACACTGGCAAAAGTAGCATTGAAATACGTTGTTATCAACACCTACATCTAGTCCAGGGCTTAAAGTGTGGCAGTATGGCCATGGACGGCGTCCTGGCACTTATTTTCAAATCTTTATGCCATACTGCCACTTATTTGGCCAGCACACCTGAAAATGTAAGGGGCGTCCTGGTACATCTTTTGGAAAGGTAAGGGGCGTCCAGGCACTTCCTTTCTTACACTTATAGCACTGATCTAGTCAACTTACGCGTCAAGTCAGTCAGTAATTCCTTAGCGACTGAATCCGTGGACAATGTAACAGCCTCTTAACAAGCCAACATGCAAAAGTATGCAAGGCAAACCGTTAATATGCTGGAGAATTTGTGTGCGTGTATGATGTGTGTGTTTGTGTGTGTGTGCGTGTGTATGACGTGTGTCCAGTGGTCAAAGTGGTTTGGATGAGCAGTGGGAAGAACAGCCTTATTGGAATGCATGCATTACCCGAGTTCCACGAAATTGTGAGCAGACTTGGCAATGCAAGCAAAGAATTTTGAGAGCTGTGGGAACGCCGTTCCCACCCACTTCAACCCTTGAACATGTAATAATTAGTTCTTCAAAATCAGCTTGCACATGTTGTTACATGCATTGACACGTAACGATGCGTCAAGAATGAAGCAAAGCACGCATGAAAAGCGCTGGTATTCATTTATCTATCACTCAATGCAACATTCATGCAGAACTTTTAAGAGAGTATGCAAATCAGATGTAGACAAGAATACCTACTTTGTCCGGACGCTTAACAGCCTTCGGGAGACTCTAGCAACATAGACAGTAAGAAAGTACATATCTACAGTTTTACTTATTAAAAAAAACATATAAATAATTATCAATATCAATCAGTGACAGTGTGCATTTGGGGGTGGAGGGTAATTAGACAGATATCCACATGTGTGACACATATTTCATTCGATCATTTAAAAGATTCATATAGCAACCTTCAAAACCAGCTACTCAGAAGCACTCCCGACCAAACCCTGGCTAAAAAGAACAGTCTTAAGAGTATAGTAGAATGCAGTTTCAATAGCTCTAGGCATCAAACGTAGTTCCAAAGGGAGCGCATTCCACGCTGCAAGGCCAGCGACAGAAAAGGCACGGCGCTGCACAATAGAAGAATATAAACCGATCTAATTGTACAATAATCGTAATGTGTATAAAATGCTGAGAAGGTCAGTCTCTGGAGCATTTTCCCTAATGTTCCTTAATGCACTGCACTCTCTGCACTTAATTAATTATCAGCAGTATTCAATAAAATAATTAATTTCTCCTTTCATTTTAAACGATGACTATAAAAAATGCATTAGAGATGCAAAAGTGCGAGAAGCTGAAATGCATGCATTCAAGTCAATTCCAAAATGCGCTGAAATTACAAAAAAGAAATTCTGAAAAAGTCAAAGATAAAAAGATTAATGCTTTTTTATGATCTTATAACAGGAAGTGAATGCTGAAAAAATTAATTTAAAAAACATGCAAAAAATTTAAAAGTCATTCCCAAATAGAACTTGGACTGTTTGTTCAGCAGCTACATTGGTGGCATCCCTTCTTCTGGTTCTCTGCCCCTAGGCAGGTTCGGCTGTCCAGTGTCGCCACTCTTCCCTCCGCTGGGCCTTCTCCTTTAGTTTTTGGTATCCAATCCTCGTCATCAACGTGTCCAGCAGCATCTGTCGTGGTCTTCCTCTTGGCAGGAACAGAAAATATGATCAGGAGCTTTAGGTGGCATCCCATTTTCTGTATTCTCTGTCACTTCTCCTTTCTCATTCCATTACCTGAATTTGGTGTTAATTGTACTGATTTGGTGCAACACTAACAACATCTCCTTCTCTGAACAAGCTAAAGCTTGGTGCAGACTTACATGCCTTAAAAACTGCCTTGCTTCTAGATACCCTGACTTGTTCGATTTCAATTTGGCTTCTCTAATGGACATTCAATTACCATTTCACTTTCGTTAAACTTTTGTGCTGCAGAAGTATTATATTACCGTAGATTAGATTAGATCAGATTTGAAGCAGCAGTCAAAGATGAAGAAATCAATGCAAGAAAGCGTCAACAATTTCAAAATTGATTCACAGAACTGTATCATTGTTGTTTCTGTAGGAGGTTCAAGAGGAGCAAACACACGTCATAGTCCACATCTCAAGAGGCAGGAACTGAAAGTACGATCAGGAGCTGCAGAATATTACACAGACCACAGAGAATGCAGTAAACTGGCAGTGCCATATCTAAAACACTCTGGCAGGTGATGCATGACAAGCAGGAACATTCATTAACCCTTTACCCGTTTGCCCCCAAAAATTTCCGCTAAAACACGGGCTTAATGGGAAAAATGAACAGGTAAAGGGTTAATGGCCTTCTTCAACCAAATGCACAATGAAGGAACAAAGCCAGTCTCTGATCTTCCAGCTGAAGCCCTGACATTCATTCACCATTTACCTCGGTACATCCACACTGTCACAGGTCTTGCGTACTTTAGACATTTAATTTGTGCACATGCAATAATGAATACTTTTACACAATTGTCCACAGTGTCCGCGCTGTAGTTGGCAGCACTTCTGAGTAGACACATTTAGTATGTGCACACGCAGTAACGAAATACTTTTACACAATCGTCCACAGTGTCCGCACTGTAGCTGGCAGCACCTCTGAGTAGAGAGCTTGAAGGGGTGCTATAGCAAATGCGATGAATAAATAAGATGTTTAAAAATCTTCATGCTCAATTCTGCTCATTCAGCTCCAAACATCAACATGAGAAATAAATTACTAGTCATCCAGTATAAATCAATTCCGAAAACTCTACTGTGCTGTAATGAAAAAAAGCAAGAAATCAAAAGTTATTTCCAAGCAAAGCCACATTAAATTTCATAAGACACAGCCGTAAGAAAAGTGTAAGTACTGAGTGTAGTGCTTGGCAAGGCAACAGAGCTAATCAATAGCAGAACAACGCTGCCAGGGCTACCAGTGTCTTCCATGCTAAAATCAAGACACTCTGAAAAAGAAGCTGAATGCAAGAGAGAAAAATCGAAAATCTGGTGAAGCAGGCACATAAGACACCCACACCTACATGCAACAACGATCAAAGGTCAAAACGTTCGTGAGGCAAGTGCAGCAAAAAGTCGCCTGCTTTTAATACACGTAGAACGAAAAAGATGCAATGCATAAAAGTATCCAATAGTTCAGTACCATAACTGCGGGCCGGGTCACAAACGGAAGCACGGCATACTTTGAGACCATGGACAAAAGGCACACGTAGGACATCGCACTATGCGCTTTGGACTTCTGCAATGTTGATAAATCCAAACAATTCGTAAAACAAGGCCGAATCGCTGTCCTTAGTCAATTAAAAAACAATGTAATATTATTACCTGTATATTTGTTAAAGCTATAAAAAAAAACTTGAACAAAGAATAATTTTCTTTTCGTGCATCTTTGCAATGACTTCAAAAAAATACAAGTATCCACGTCTAACATCTATTTAAGCATTTGTACCTAGCCTAAGAAAATCTTTTAAATCTTGTACCTAAGATAATCAAGACAGCGAATCTGTCCCTTGATTTCTAACTTCCATATGTATTTCTCATAAATTCTTTTCAAAAGGCTTTTCTTCTCAAATTTTGCTACGAACTACAAAGATAATCCTGCACTTGTATGTTTCATGAAAACTCTAACAAAAAGCACCAAAGTTCTAATGCAATTTAGGTGCATTACAAGCAATCAGATGTTCAATGACACACCAAAGAAAAAGTACTACAACTACTATCATTACAAGTTTCTAAGAGTACTATAAAACCATAATAAATTTATGCACTGCAATTATTCACTAAGAAAATTAATTTAAAAATTCCCTAAAACATCTCATTCTAAGGCAGCTCTTTTTTGGCAACCTACGACACTGAAATAACAAGTTTAAGATCCACAGCTTCTTGCTTTCCATCATTTAAATGAAAAAATACGCTCCGAGTCTTTCAAAACTACAATTTCTAAACAGAGTAAGAAACTCCGCCACAGGAGGAGGGCGTCGCTAATGGTCTTTGTTACCACACAGTGACGTTAAACTGCAAATACCACCACCAAACAGAGTAAGCAACTCTATTTAAAAGAAGGTCACAAATCAACTGAGCTGTCCTCCCATACTGAGTTTGAACATGTCCAACCTCCTCCTGATCAAAGCATCATACACTGAAGCTGCTTCTACCCAAGCCAGCAACAGATCCAGCATAAAACAAACTATGTCCTGACTAGAAATATCAGAGTCCTGACACACATAGATCTACTCGGAAAGAGGACTAAGCACAAATAATTAATTAATTAATCTACCAATTCTAATTACAACACTGATGATCATGATCGATCAATGATGTTTGGGTTTAATGCATGATACATTAGTCGTCGAAAGCTTTGCGGACAGATGATGACAACCCATCATAAATAAACCTGTCATAAAAGGCAAATTAATTAATTTAATGTCCAATAATTTTGCCAACAACAACAGCAGCAACAACAACAACAACAACAACAGCAGTAGCCCACACCATAATTATGTCTTTGTCTCACACATGCAATGCATGGGTGCAAATGTGGTGCCATCTCCACGTGCCGCAAGAGATTATCATAGTTCTATGAGCGACAACTTCAGATATCCAAACAAGCTCATTACCTCTTCTCATGGATGATTCTCCTGTTGGTCCACCCGTTATTATCATAATATCCGTTATTATCATAATAATAATATGTAGAGATTAAGTACCATAAGTTCATACGCGAACGATTAAAAATTGTAGGAACGATTCAGAAGCACTAATTAAATCTTAATATGCCACTGAAATATGCATGATCATGGTTAGGCGACTCTTATGTTATCTAGTGAGACAGAGAAACAGTATTAAAAATGTAATTTATGCAAATGGGTTTCCATGACAACCGTCTGGCCTCAACGATGCTTATTTTCAGTCAACTCATTGCGAGGGATCCAACTTCATCAACATCACAGTTAGGAAACAATTCTCTTATGGGATTTTTCTAGCGTTTGGTTAGACATGGGCAATTCCATCGTTAGGAACGTGACATTTGCACAAAATCGGGCATGTATTATTATAAAAATAGCATTAAAATATAATGATTTTTTTAAAGTCAATGTTTCTGGTTAATTAGGATGAGAAAGTCTATATCTGTGCCAAATTTTATTGCTCTGTGAGTTTTCTACACTGAACTGCACATGTCTGAAAGTGTTGTTAGGGACGTGACATCACAATCCTCATGCTTCACTGCTCAGAACACACAATCTTCAACTTAACTGCGTTGCAAAGGTTCTCACAAAAGAAACTGTAAACCAAATCCTCGTGAGATGATAGTTCACAGATAACGTGAGTTATCACTCGTTCGAAGATTTGAATCCAACTGATTTTATTAGCAATATTTATAAATATATATAAACACGCAGTCACGCCCACAAAATGGACTATTTCTCTACATTCTAATTGGTTGTACTATAATGTTCTATTTATAATGTCCAATCAATACACAGTGTGTTCTATAATAGTCTTAGATAATTTTGCATAAACAAATTAAACATACAAATGTACATAAAATCAATGAACCACTCCTACTAAAACACAAATCAGTAATTACACATCTACATGTATACACATGACAGGAACCAAACTCAAACTCCTTTCGCAAACACCACTTAAACGCATACATCTAAACCAGCTCTTAACCCTTTGAACCCGACGGACCGGTTTTCCGGCTCGTTTTTCATAGATTTACGGGAGCTCCGGGTTCAAAGGGTTAAAGGCATTGGAGCAATGGTCATCACAGAGTCATCAGAGCATGACCTGGCTTCTCCTGAAAATACAACTAAAGACTTAACTAATGAGTTAAAAATAATTAAATATGATCACTGAATTTCATTTCAAACTCTACATACCCTGAGCGCTGTTTCGGCAGAGGCGTGATATTTTGCCCACCAATCCAAGCTCTCCAGGTCACTGTCGTCGTCTCCATTTGCTTGGCTGGCAATCTTTTGTTTTCGACTAACTGGAGATACCGCTGGGTCACCGCCATTGCATCCCTCCTATGTCAATAATAATACACAATGTTCACAAAGCCGACAAGTTTAACAAAAAGCTATGATACTACACTACAAACGTAACAGAAACAATAAAATAAAAAATTTAAAATACAAATTACAAAATTGAAAAAACTTAATAACAGAATTGACTAAGGAACTTGAAAAACAGCATAATATGTAATGTAATGCAATTAGTAATTCCATAGCGCCACCACTCACAGCTATGGCCATTCAGTAGTGCTCCCAGTGCAAGAGCCCCAACAGAGAAAAATAGGTCTTTAGACGAGAGAGAGAGATGTAGATAGCAACCCAGAACAGATAACATAAAGGTTTATCGAGACCAAAAATCATAAATTATTCATCATGCATAATAAAC
The DNA here is from genome assembly GCA_945859605.1 of Lumbricus rubellus. Lineage (NCBI taxonomy): Eukaryota > Metazoa > Annelida > Clitellata > Crassiclitellata > Lumbricidae > Lumbricus > Lumbricus rubellus. The sequence goes on from OX243827.1 coordinate 7,676,788, forward strand.
TGTAAAATAAGCAAATAGAAAGCATATCAACTGAAAGATATGATAAACTAAACACGATGAGATTATAAACTCAAAAAACAAACATCAAACCTCATATCGAAATAAAATAACGATCGTTGGCTCAGCACGTTAATCATTAGCATTCAGCTGCAAAAAAACGGTAGAATGATAAAATAGAATTGATCAATCAGCAAAATCTGTAACCAACTGGTAGAATAAAAGTACTGTACGGGGCACGGTGGTGTAGTGGTGGCGTCGTTGCCTTCTAGCCAGAAGGTTCAAGGTTCGAATCCACCTCGCTGTGTAAGGACCTAGGGCAAGTCCTTCACTCACAATTGCTCAGCGCTGCGACGTGAAACTTCGATGCAGTGTCCGCTCTGCATTCGGGAGCGCCTCTGAGTAGAGAGAGCTTGAAGGGGCGCTATAACAAGTGCACATACAAACAAACTGTAATCAAATGGTTCTGGCTCAAGTCAGACTTACTGCAACAAGTAAAGTATCTATGCAACTTCAGAAACCACAAAACTGCAATCTACTCAAACTACCAAACTGCAACTTGGGTAATCAATGAACAAAGTTCACAATATATATGCACTCCTGTCACTAAGCAGTGTAACTTGCATGTGCATCAATTATGCTCCTAAAACTCATGACAAATCTCATGATACGTCAAGTTAAAAAACCATCAACAGTTTCCTCTGCCATCCATGAAAAATAAATGCTTTGCAACGATAACTGTTTCTAATAATTATGCATGTTTATTGTGTATATAAGAGTCTAGGCATGCTTTGCAAAAGCCTAATTGACAAGAAGCAAAGATGAATGAGCGATTAATCTGTGACCAACTCAATTTGCATGAAATGATTTACATCCAATATCAGTGCTACCTCAGTAATCTTATTAGGCGGTTTATCTCAGCTACCATTGGACGTTCTCTCCTCTCCTTAGACCATCATCTCCTTCTTGTACCATGGTCTCAGAATGCCACAGCCCAGCATCGTGCCTTTGCCTCCGTTGACCCCTTGCTGTGGGATGGCCTCCCTACTGCAACTCATGTTCAGATTTAATCTGGAAGCACTCCTGTTCCCGCTCGTTGTCTTAAGACTTCTCTTTTTCCAGGGACTCTTCACACTGGGAGAACCTCTGATTAGGTACTAGGTAGACTGCCACAGCCCAGCATCGTGCCTTTGCCTCTGTTGGCCCTTTGCTGTGGAATGGCCTTCCTGCTCATGTTCAGATTTTTCAAGGGGCTCTTCACATTGGGAGCACCTCTGATTAGGTAGACTGCCACGGCCCAGCATTGTGCCAAAGGCTCTGTTGGCCCTTTGCTGTGGAATGGCCTTCCTGCTATAACTCGTGTTCAGATTTTTCCAGGGGGCTCTTCACATTGGGAGCACCTCTGATTAGATTGCACTGTGACAGACGGTTTTTAAATCCATAAATAATATAATATGAATGTCAAATTGCAACGATTGCATTAATAGAAATCAGCTTCACAATCGCAACGTTACCATTTTTATCGTAACAACTGGATCTGGCTTTGAGATCAGTGGCATTTCTTCGTCAATCACGATCGTCAGATCTTCGCATTTTGTGGAAATGGTCGTAGTTTGAGATTTATCCTTTTGAATGCCTGATGGAGATGGAGAGGCTGCTGCTGCTGCTGGCTGAGAATGAAGCACACTTGATTGTGAGCATAATTCCACCTTCTCTGGAAAGAACAGAAACGAGAAAAATTATGTTAAATGTCATGTAACCAGATTAATTACATTTGTATTGCAGCTTTCCAAGCAAATGATGTTGAAGTATGATCAGTCGCTGACACTTAACCCTTTGAACCCGGAGCTCCCGTAACTCTATGGATAACGGGACGGAAAACCGGCCCGTTGGGTTCAAAGGGTTAATATGGAAGTATTTCTCAAAGCACTGCATAATTATGTATTCTTCTTCTTCTAAGTTCTTTGCCCCTCGGCAGGTTTCAACTTCCAATGATGATATTCTTCTTGCATTTTTACATGAACTCGTAAAGAATATCAGTGACCATCCAACATCTACAACGCTTAGTTTACATTTCATGTTTCTCCATTACTTCAACAGTGCACTAAAATTTTCATCAAGAAAGCACAAAAGAAAGACATGCCTTGATATTCACAATGCACTGAACTCAAGACAACTCAACTCATCTCACCTATGCCTTGTGTATTGCTGTCCTTAGTCGACTTTGGATGAACTGGCGAGTAAATGTACTTGTGAATATTGTCGATGACGTGACTACCGACCAAAACGAAGCGGCCAAAGTTACGACAGTCGACGCAGCGTATTGTAATCGGAGGACAATACAACTCATTGTCAGGAAGATCCTGCAGTGCAACCACAAACATATAGAAATAGTATAAAAAATTACAAAATGATCCAAAGTATATCTATGCTAGAAATAACATAACATATATGTGCAGGCGCTATAACATGTAGCTACCGACAAAGACAGTCACATAGAGAGCGCAAAAGAAATGGAGGCATTATACAGGATGTGAGAAAAGACAACTGGCACTTATACAGGAGTGAAGAGGTTGTGTAACACACTATGCTGTAGAATGATGCACAGTGCATTAGACACCAAAACTCCCATTACACCAAAACTCATATTACATGTCACACATCACAATAAAAAATATTACATTTGACATATTACAACAAAACTCATTTTAAAACTTAAACATTACAAAAAACCACATATCACAAGTTGCACATCGCAGCAAAACTCACAGTGCTGCAAGTTATAATTGATACTTACAGTCTTACACAGGAGTGAAAAGGTTGTGTAACACACTATGCTGTAGAATGATGCACAGTGCATTAGACCTCAAAACTCCCATTAAAGTCACATTGCAACAAAACTCATATTTCATGTTATACATCACATTAAAAAAACATATTACAAGTCACAAATTACAACAACACTCATTTTAAAAGTTACACATAAAAAAACCACATATCACAAGTTGCACATCGCAACAAAACTCGCAGTGCATGTTACAAATTACAACAATAACATATTACCAGTAAACACATTACAACAAAACTCATATTTTCACTTCTAACACTCATATTACAAGTCATACATTACAATAAAAAGTCATATTACAAATTACACACCACAACAAAACTCATATTACATGTTACACATTACAAAAAATAACATTACAAGCTACAAAATTTAATTTAAAAAAAACTCAAATAAAAAGTGACACATTAAAACACTCAACGTATCACAAGTAACACATTGCAGTAACACTCAAATTAAAAGCAAGATTTCACAGCAAAATTCAAATTACGACTGTACCAGGTTTCAAAGCATCCTTACAACATCAAAGTACTTGACAGGCACAGTGAAGTTTGGATTGCGTGGCATATTCTGGACGACGGATGAGCTGAGAATGTGTCCGGCGCATTCGATGTCGATGCGTGGTTTGTCGACGGCCAGAAACTGATATCGCTTCATTTCACGCACGCCCCAAAACAAAACCTACGCCAGTCACAAACAACGTACCATAGAAAAAACAGGCACTAAGCAGCTCTTCATAGCATCATTCTATGTATGTACCTCCTGCAATTCCAAATGACATCTGTAAAAGGCTGCATGTATTCATTCATTCAATCATTCTATAAATTTATATAGCACACCTTCAAGAAACTACTCAGCCAAGCCACGGCAAAAGAAAACAGACTTGAGAGACTTATGAAACAAAGTTTGATTGGTCAGATGTAAAAAATACAGCTCTGAAGGGAGGTCATTCCAAATGGATGGCCTTACTACCGAGAAAGCTTGGCGTTGTCTGGTAGCTAAGCGAGCCCGTGGAACTAGGAGTTTCCTATATACGTTTGCATGCATGTGTGTAAATGTATAAACATTGGATCCAAGATGTGCAGCCCTTTTAGTGGTACAAACTTAGGGTAGAAGCAGTGCTGGCCCTTTCATAGTGCGCAAACATAGGGTCAAATGGTGGCCTTGCAATTTTGGTACAAGATATAGGATGATGTAGTTTTGGTCTTTTAACGGCATACAAGCATTGGGTGCAAGTAGTATTGGCTTTTTCAAGAAATACCAAGTTTTCTCTATGTTTTATGTGAAATGTGCCAGATTCTTTAATGATGATGATGACAATGATGACGATGATAAGGATGATGATGATGATGATGATGAAGACGACGACGATGATGTTAAACCTCAATCCTGTGCTTGCTCAACGTCGGTCGGATGCCTGGAGGAACGGCAATGAGAGGACCTCGATCTTTATCGTCTGACGATGCTACCTGGAACGGAGGAAGATCATCGACGCAGTTGTCTCCAGGTGAAGCCAACTAAAACAAAGGACACAAAGAACAGAAGAATTTTACAATAGATGAATGGTGCCAACACAATGACTGTGAACAGACTGTTCAATGTTCATCTACTGATGTATTCATGCCAGTAAACGGGTGATCAAGCCTTTCGGGCAGCCATCTGAAACAGTCTTCATGCACATATTCAGGAAGCCAAAAGCCCTTTTGTTTAACAAAATCAAAGCATATGCTATGTGGCACGAAGCATCTGCACTGATGGTTGACCGAGTGCGTAAGGCACCACACAAGTACCGTTAGCTTGCTACCGACGGTGCCATAGAAGCTGTCCTCATTACAATTACATTAGGAATAAAACTGCTCACGATTGCCTAACTAAACATCAGGCATTTGCTGTGGTTGGTCCCTCCATTTGGAATGACTTTCCTTCGCAGCAAGGGCTAAACTTATGACTCATTTTTCCTCATCTGTCTCTCCCTCTTCAAAGACATTTCTTTACCCTCTGAGTTTTTTGTGCTGAGAGCGCCTCTGAATAGTCGTTCTGTGAAAGGCGCTATATAAATTCATAGATACAATACAATACTTTTACCAACCTGTAGAAGTTCAAAAGCTGCGAGCAGCTCCCCAGCTCTGTCTGATCCACGACAGATATCAAACCAAACGAGCTGAGGTGGGAAGTTTGGTTTCTCGTACTTCTCGTGACTTGCTTTGACAACAGGCTTGGCAACTGTACGACCAATGAACTCAGACTTGCCCTGAAATAAATATCATAATGCCACATGTTTAAAGTTTCAATCATAATTAAACAAAACAAAATGTACAAAATGGTCTGTGAACTGTATATGCGCCTTGGCTTTCTCCAATTGAATTCAGCAAATGGCAAGTAACTTAATTTTATTACATCATGGGTTTTTTTGTTGCTAAATTGAAAGCCATGCACTAAAAGACCGAGTCATAGGTTCATTCAGTACATTTAGAACGACTGATAAAAAAATCAGCTAACATTTATCAAACATTTTACGTGGTTCATAAGACATGTAGCCTGTTAAAACCGCTGCAAATCAACTTTGAATGCCTGATATGATCCCAATTGTCCTACCTTCTTCTTAAAAGAGCTTTGTGATAGTGTCTACTGAGATAGTATTACCATTTCAAATTATCTCCCAGAGATAGTATTACCATTTCAAATCATCTCACAAAGAAACGTTATGTATGAGCCGCAGAAGTGTTCATACCATACGATCCTGGTCAAAGATTTCGACGACAATGACAGGCGGTTGTTCTTTGATGTTCTCGATCGTTCCATACACGCTGATCTCGTTCAAGATCAACGTCTCGTCCCACGTGGGATTCAGCGTTTCATCGATGACTTGCGTGCAGAGACTTGCGTTGGAAAAGATGACGCGTGCGTAAGGATCGGACAATCCAGATTCGTCGGATCCAATCAGACCTCTCGCCTGGTACATGTGTGCACGCAACTGGAACGAATGAAGCTCTACAAAATGCAATGCATGGCCATCCAATCGGGTTTTTTTTTCATCCCAGTCCGAACCACACTGCAAATTTCAGTTTCTGGTGTCACCACTCTTATCATTGTCAGCACCATCACCATCCTCATTCTTGCCTTCATAATCCTCCTCCTTTGTGGTCTAGACTACTAAAGTCAACAAGTTTTGAGACTAGACTTAGTCATACATATTATAAGTGCAGGATAATTTAGCAAATATCGTAAAATCGACATTACACAGCACTCAAAACAGCAAAGTTGTGGAAACCAGCATAAGAGGCACTTAATCAAAACAAAATTGAATGACATGGATAGGATCGCAATCCAGAGAGTCAGGTTCGCAAACAATCAACTTACTAAAATGGATGGTGTTTTAGAATTGATATGGCAAGGAGGTAGAGGAAAGGGAGGAATCAGGATACAAATTGTGAAAAAGCAGTGTTTCAATTTTAAGTGAAAGACCTTTGGAGGAAGAGGCAAGGTCTTGGAGCAGGCTAGGGTTTCATTAAACAGAATATTTCACAATCGAAGAAAGTCCAATTGGATGTACCATATATATTGAACAGTCAAACGCATATGGCATAGTGCAGACTTTCCCATTTCTCAGGCAAAAACCAGCGAGCAGACAGTCGAAACAGCCGATAAAACTTCAGCAAAAGCACAACCTTCAAGAGATCAAGCCATGGCATCTTTCAAGAATCCAGTAGGTCATCATAAAGAATATATACTACACAGAATATATAATCATGATTTTAAAATATTTGATTTTGATCGGCTTCATGGATGATGCACGTTTATTACCTAAATTTACCATGTACAGGGTGGGCCCAAAAAAAGACCCCCCCTAAGATTTTTGCCGATATCTTGACCAAAAGTAAGTATTTCGAAATGAAATTTTACAGTCTTAAAGGCAAATCATATTTACACCAGATGGCCGGATTTCATTAAAATAGTTCAAACAGAACAAAAGTTATGCCACTTTTAGTGAGGCCACCCACCGTTATTTGACGATTCAAAAACGCGACCCAACAAAAAGTAATAAAAATTCAATCTAATTATTCTGGCCAATATCTTGGCCAAAAGTAAGAATATCGAAATGAAATTTTACACGATTAAAGACAATTCATATCTGCGTATGATGGTCAGATTTCATCAAAATATTTCAAAAGCAACAAAAGTTATACCACTTTTAGGGAGGCCACCCCCTAATTTTTGACAATTCAAAGACGTAACGCAGCAAAAACACGATTTTATTAAGTCTCATCTGAAATAATTATTATTAAATAGCCTTGATATTGACAGATGATCATTATTATTACTATTTAAAAAAGAAAAAGGGTACCAGCGTAGCTGCACGTCACTGAGAAGTCACTTAGCAAGATGACAATCAAATTGGTAAATAAGGAATCTGTCAGATTAATCAGGGGTCCATCAAGAACTTTGCAAAGAGACTCAAAAGAAGTGTTGGCACTGGTGTTGGGTACATTGAACACAAGTTGTGAAGCACTACCAAGTTCATTTGACAACATTTAGTTAAGATGAGACTTAATAAAATCGTGTTTTTGCTACTTTTTGTTGCGTTTCGTTTTTGAATCGTCAAAAACGGTGGGTGGTCCCGCTAAAAGTGGTATAACTTGTGTTGTGTTTGAAATATTTTGATGAAATCCGGTCATAATGTGTAAATATGAATTGCCTTTAAGCGTGTAAAATTTCATTTCGAAATTCTTATTTTTGGTCAAGATATTGGCAAAAAACCTTATTTTTTGGCATTTCGTTTTTGAATCGTCAAAAAACGGGGGGTGGCCTCACTAAAACTGATATAACTTTTGTTCTGTTTGATATATTTAGATGAAATCTGGCCATCATGTGTAAATATGAATTGCCTTTAAGACTGCAAAATTTCATTTCAAAATTCTTACTTCTGGCCAAAATATTGGCAAAAAACCTAGGGGGGGTCTTTTTTTTTGGCCCACCCTGTATGTATAGTGTACACCAAAACCAGGATCGCAATTGTTCATTTGAAGAAGTCTTATCTCATCTTAGCATTCAACATCTAACAGTCACTATCACTAACCAGTATATCTGATGGTTAGCGGAGGAAGACCCTGACTCTGACAAGCCTTCTGCATCTCTGCAGTTTCTTGGTAACCATCGGGAAGGCCACGGAACATTTCCTTCTTGTGCTTTGCGAGACCAAGCCACAGGTAGAGCTGAACTTGGGCTTGACAAGTCCAACTGGCTGACTGACTTCCCCTCTTACACGGCAACTAAAAATTAACAGCCAAAATAAGCACCTGCGTGACCTGTAGAACTAATCCCTTTCTGGTAACTGAGTTGCTGTTTTATCAACATGTTTTTCTCATTAAACGAATATATATTTATATATACAGGGTGGGCCAAAAGTATTTGTTCAACTTTGAAGGCCTATAACTTAGGCAGTTTAGCAAAGAAGTGTATGCTTAATGCATCAAATTAAAGGTCGTTATATCAGCTATAAGTCCGACAAATTTCATTACGATAGCTTGCACTACGCGGCATATAATTATTGTGTACCGCACCTACCTTGTTTTCGGACGTAAACAATAATTTCATCATTGCGCCGTTAACAGAAGATGATAGCTTTGAAAGCCTATAACTTAAGCCGTTTAGCAAGTAAGTGTATGCTTAATGCATCAAATTAAAGGTCGTTATATCAGCTACAACTAGTCAAAATTTTACATTTTTAGCTTTAATAATAATTGCGTAAAACTACTGTACTGAGTATGTATACCAGTTTACAATGATTTTAAATCGTCTATCTTGCAAAACACAAAACTTGGAAAATTAGTCTTTGCAAGTTTGCATTATTGATAGCCATTAAGAAATCCAAGAATTATTTAGTCAAATAAATATTCAATGTGTCTTCCACAAGCTCGAATGACTGCATGAATGCGACGTGCCCATTAATTGATCTATGGCTCCATTGACGAGTTCCTGGCTGATCTCAGTCCAGCAACGAGTGATGACGCGCTTCAGATGCTCGACGTTTAGCCTACTATCCGTTCACAATAAACCCGTTGCTGCAAAGCACCCCAGATTGAGTAATCAACGGGGTTTAAGTCATGGCTATCAGGCGGCCAGTTATGTGGCTCGATGAACTCAGGAACGTTGGCTACAGATCAATTCAGCTACACGAGCGATGTTGTCAGCGGTACGTGCCGAACGATCGAGGATGGCCAGTAACAGGTTTACGTTTAGAACTTGCACTCGCGTCAATTTGTCTAATTAATCGGTTGAGATTGTTTTACTACAGTTTCTAGCAGGAAATTCATTCATCGTTTGATATGCATTTAAATGTTTTTCAATTCTTAAAATTCGAATCAAAGTCCTGTCATGTTCTGTTAACGGCGCCATGATGAAATTATTGTTTACGTCCGAAAACAAGGTAGGTGCGGTGCACAATAATTATATGGCGCGTAGTGCAAGCTACCGTAATGAAATTTGTCGGACTTATAGCTGATATAACGACCTTTAATTTGATGCATTAAGCATACACTTACTTGCTAAACTGCCTAAGTTATAGGCCTTCAAAGTTGAACAAATACTTTTGGCCCACCCTGTATATACCGCATATCGTTAGGCCTGGAGCTGTATAAAGTTTGGAATACAATCATAATAATATCTGTCACTCTCTATGCCCCACTCAACAAGGTGTACTCATCGTCCCTTTTGCCCACACACCAACCAAACAGAATCGTCCATTCTCCTCGTTTTGGAACACGCCCTCTGTTGCTGCACTCTTCCCCAGGCTCCACTCTGACTCTTTCCATGCACACCTCAAAACTGTCCTTTTTATCCGTACTGGGGTTGGGAGCGCTTCTGAGAAGTCGCTACGCTACATAAATCCCTGTAATGAATGCAAGAATGAATGAATGATTGATTAATCGATCAAATATATGCGGCTTCAATTTCAACGCTTCTCATTTTTCTGACAAACCTTGAGATAGAACGTTTGAACCTTCGCGCAATCTCTTCCCTTCTCCTCGTCGACGATCGAGAATACGACGTCCTTCGATTGGATTCGATGATACGCAATGCGTTTATTGTTTTGGATCAACCAAATGAAAACGTCCGGAAGTGAATCCTGCGGATCGTGCAGGATGAGACGCAATCGCAACAACATATTCGTCACTGACTTCAACTTCTCTCTCATGTTGCTCTTGTTGATGACGGCTTTCAATGTTTTCGACATCGTCCCGATTTGATCCTGTGCAAAGATAAGAGTGCGCTTATTGTAAAAGTAAGAATATACTTTATTAAACCATATTGGCATATTGCATGTCGACACTCTGGTGTATAATGTCTTAATTACAATCAACTGTCAACGAGTACAACAATCTGACTATAATACGATAAGATAAGAATGTTCTTTGATAGACCAATTACTATCTGCATTTTGGTGTACAGATATGATATAATAAATGTACATCATCTAAGCAGCCAATCAACATTGAAATGTTTTAAAATAGCACACAAAATCCTAATCCACTACAAATATGTTTTTACAATGACCAACTATTTATGCAGCACTGTGGTTTAATTTAATTTAATATAAACGTCATGCGCTGTAGATCATCATCAAGAGGTAGGCAACAGGTGATTGTGGTTTAGTATTGCTGGGGAAAAGAAAAAAATATGATATAAACTTAAAATAAATGCAAAACCAGTTAATAATTTCATGTTAAATGGATGCATTACTCTGTACAGTCTAAGAGATCGTCATAAACCATACATTTAGATCAGTGGCATTTAGAATTTTAGAATCATTAGAAACTAAAAAGCATTCAGTGTCAAGATCTTCAATCATTACAATTTTTAACAATTAAAAAATAAGTTTAGCTTTAACATATTTCAATTTTAACGATAATATTGCCAGCCAGATTTTATTTGGTTGCCAGTTTAGGTGTGTTGTGCAAAAAAACGGTTAAGAACCATTGCTATAGAAGGTTTCCATTAAAACTAGACAATATCATGGAGCGGGAGGTTGCGGGTTCGACTCCGGGTAACGACCTTGGGCAAGTTGTTTACGCACACGTGCCTCTGTCACCAAGCAGTATAAAATTTTTGGTACCGGTGTAAGCTGGGAAGTAAACAGCAAGTCCTGCGATACACTGGCCTCGTGTCCAGGACCTTGAGATTCGTCTATTGCTGGCTCAAGGCCATGGAAAAGGAGATGAGCGCCTCCCTATGTTCCTCATGGAACGGGATAGGACTCTACTTTTATATCATGAATACTCACAATTTCCTGCTGGCAGAGTTTCTGATGTTCCCTGTCGAGTTTCGTTCTGTTGGACGACGAAGCAGACGGTCTCGTCGTCTGACAGATTGCTGAATATCGACTGCATGACGTCGACAGTTCATCCAACACGATCCGCAACAACTTCTCCGGATTTGGACGATCCCTGTGAATCGCTTCACTCACTTCAGATATTCCGTTTTCCTATCGTAAAAGAAAACAAAGCCAATCACTTATCAAGAATCCACGTCAAATCACCGAGTAGGCAGTGCTAAAAGTGTAAAAAAAGAAGTGCCTGGACACTCCTTACCTTTCCAAAAGAAGTGCCAGGGCGCCCCTAACATTTTCAGGTGTGCTAGCCAAATACGTGGCAGGACGGCATAGAAATTTGAAAATAAGTGCCAGGACGCCCTCTATGACCGTCCTGCCACACTTTAAGCCCTGCGAGTAGGGACCTTGAGCAAGTCCTTCATTCGCAATTGCACTTCGACATGAAACTCTGATGCAGTGTCCGCGCTGTGGTCGGGAGCCCCTTTGAGTAGAAACTTGAAGGGGCGCTGTAGAAATGGAAAAATAAAAATAAAGACAACACAAAACTATACATCCAAATTATTAGTATTATCAGAATTATGACACAAATTTGCTGCACCGTACAGCCAATGAACATAAATATAGACAAATCAAATTGACCGTTTTCAATATTATTTTGAGCCATAATTTATCCTCTATCTCCTGGTTGTTCCAATCTGAAGGGCCCAAAACAGACATTTTTCCAGTTTTATACAGTTTCCCAATAAAATTAATCCAACAACAAATGGTGAATCAAGCTCATAGGACCACCACGGCTAAAATATGATCCTTTACTTTCATTGGCCCTGCACTGCGGAACCAGCTTCCTCCTTCAACGCTTTCCTCCATATTAACTGGTGGGTCAAGTGCCTCTTTTTGCTGATTCAGGACAACTTTTTCTCACTTAGTCTCACTCACTGGGAGCACCTCTGATTAGTGTGCACTGTGAGAGGCGCTATATAAATCTACAGATCATATACAATACAATGCCAATATCCAGAGCTTAAATAAACCTTATAACATTTTGAAAAACTGACCAATTTTTCGCAGATCTTCTCGATAACGTTACTGTTGTAGAGTCGTCTCCTGTAATCTTCAAACTGACCCTTCACCCACACGCACGGCTTCTCATCTTCTATCGGCAGATAGTAATAATACCTGAAATACGGTTTCCATTCGTTTAGAAACTACCAAAAACACACCTCTGTCTAAAAGTGAAGTTTTCAAAATTTGAAAGTGGAATAGCTTTTAAATCTTCATATAAATTCTGAGCAATTTAATGTAACTTTGTAATATAGTAAAGTAAGGCAATGGTCTGAAAAAAAATTAAAAAGCAACAATAATATTCACACTTAATGAGACTTAAATTCCGCTGCAATACTTATCAATATGTCATCAAAGTAAATTTGCTTTACACAATTACAATGCATCCTTTGAAACCACAGATGATTCAATCAAAGTCCAATAACTGCAAAATTGTGAACAAGCACCATTACAAAGCTTAATTATTTAAAAAAGACTGCAGAATTCCCAATCAGAATTACTATTATAACTCAAAATTTATATAAACTCATCCCACACTCCTGACCCAACAACATAAAATCATGATCGAAAAGAATGGTCCTCAGGTGATGGAAGAAAAGGAGCCAAAAGGCATTTCATAAGTGACCTTTCTCTCGTCCGTGGCATTAGCGGTTCGGTGATGCTATGACACTGGCTCCCATCTCCTGGTTGACTCGTCTCTTGCGAGTCTTCACTAAGCAGATTCTCCTCTTCCTCCAGCTCTGGCTCACTTCTACTCCGAACCGGAGGACTCTGACAATCCAGTGCGTTCCCATAGTTGCCTAAAAGAATATTAAATGCGCAGTCAGAAATCCATTTTTCACTGAGTAAGCGATTCGACATTTAAATTCTATGCCTACCATATTTGCCAGGGCAGAAATTTGGTTTCAGATATCTGTCCCACCTGTATACCCTGTCCCACCTGTATCCCCTGTCCCACCTGTATCCCCTGTCCCACCTGTATCCCCTGTCCCACCTGTATCCCCTGTCCCACCTGTATCCCCTGTCCCACCTGTATCCCCTGTCCCACCTGTATCCCCTGTCCCACCTGTATCCTCTGTCCCACCTGTATCCCCTGTCCCACCTGTATCCTCTGTCCCACCTGTATCCTCTGTCCCACCTGTATCCTCTGTCCCACCTGTATCCTCTGTCCCACCTGTATACCCTGTCCCACCTGCATCCACTGTCCCACCTGTATCCCCCGTCCCACCTGTATCCCCTGTTCCACCTGTATCCCCTGTCCCACCTGTATCCCCTGTTCCACCTGTACCCCCAGACAACTCAGCAACAATGACTTTTTAATTGACCCATAGATGAACTGGATAAAACATACTGACTTCAAATGACTTACTAACTGACTGGCTAATAGACGAACAAAATTAAATGTACTGACTGACTAAAACTGGTTGTTGACTGGCTGATGGATGAACGGAATAAACTCCACTGACTGGTTGATTGGATGGATGAACTAAATAAAATGTGCTGACTGACTGACTGACTGGTCAACTGGTTGCCTGACTGATTGTCTGACTGAAAGTTAAATACCTATGCTGAGTTCAAATTTGATCGTTCCTTCTGCCAGTCTTCGGTCAATCATGTTTGCTTCCATAAGGCAACCAAACAGAAAGAAATCTTCTGTGCTGCCAACTGAATTCTGAAAAATATTCAAACGTGTTCAGCAACATCAATTATGTGTAAAAGATGAAGTGTTTACTTCATGCTAACATAATCACTACTCAGAAAAAACCCGTTGAAAAAACCCATGAGATGCAATAGCTACGTATTCATAAGGTTGCATATTCAAAAGGTTGCATATTCATAAGGCTGCATACTTAACAGCAGTGGTGTAGTGGGGGGGGGGACGCGGGGAACGCCGTTCCCCCACTTTTTTCCAGGGATAATGGAATATTAATACTAATACTACCACTACTAATATTATTATAAAGAGCGTTCCCCACTTCATTTTGAGCGTTCCCCCACTTCATTTTTTAGGACTACACCACTGCTTAACAGGTTGCCTATTCATAAGGTTGCATATTCAAAAGGCTGCACACTCAACAGGTTCCCTTTTCAACAAGTTTCACAATAAAAACTTGCATATTGCAAAATGTTGGCTAACTGCTTCAAACAAATTTCATGACAATCAATTAAAGAGGAAACACGATCTAACATACATCTGCCACTGGCACAGTTGGCTCCACCTCCACCATCCACGGTCCCATTTCTCGGTCGTCTAGAATTTCCGTCTTTATCGACACAAGCAGACGGCCGCGAAACGAAACGCCTTCGCTTAATCCTTCGTTAAGATGCGAAGATTCTTCTAAGAGAGAGAAAGTTCGAGTCGAACCGTAAAAGTTAACCCAACTGGGACCAAACGTCGGCAGAAATCCTAGAAGTAGAAAGACATGAAAAACACAACTGAGGCAGAACAGCAGAATTAATAGAGTGCTCTTTCTGTACCAAAACAGTACCAAAACATAGATGGCAGTGCCAAAAGTGTAAAAAAAAGAAGTGCCTGGAAGCCCCTTACCTTTCCAAAAGAAGTGCCAGGACGCCCCTTACATTTTCAGGAGTGCTGTCCAAATAAGTGGCAGGAAGGCATAGAGATTTGAAAATAAGTGCCAGGACGCCGTCCATGACCGTCCAGGCACACTTTAAGCCTTCTCTTCACATTTGCCATCAATCCCATTGTCATCCGAGGGAGACCTTCAAGCCTTCTCTCAGGTGGTCACAGTGTAAGGACCTTGAATAAGTTCTTCATTCACACTTGAAAATGGTAAAAAAGTTTCAAAAGTTGACAGAAGATGAATATATATTGAATAAGATCGTTTTACTTGCAATGTTGGTTAAATGCTGGATTAACTCTGTGTTGCTACAAATAAAAAGACTTCAATATCAGTCAGGTGCATATAAGCATTGCTTTCTGCAGTATACTTAAAAGACATGATGTGTCCACATACATGTGCATCGTTCAATGCCGATGGTCATCATTATCATTTTTACCATCATCATTCATTAATATCTGTTAAATAATTAAATTTGCAAAACATGCACAATCACACCAAATGTGAATCTGAGGCATGGATAATCAGTTGCCAGGGGAAGTGCAGTTAGAGATCCACGTGCTTGAAAGCCAACAAGAAATAGAAGGAAGAGGAAGATGAGAGTGGAGAGTGGTGGTAATTGATTCCAGTTACAGCCCCCAATATGTAATGAGCACAATTACAAAAATTCACCTTTTTCTCCATCGTTTGAAATTTTCGATAAGTCGATGAAATGTGTTCCGATGACGTCTGAATTGACGCTGTCGCTGTCTCGCAGTTGGATCTTTATTCGACGACAAAGCGGAGGAAACATTTCCGTAAAGATGATCTGCTCGTTCCAGATGGGTTCATACGTTCCTCGCTTCACAGACGTCTTCGCCTAATTGAACGACAAACTACTCGTCAATTAATCAATAAATTAATAATTTGTGGGGCGTTGTGGTGTAGTGGTGGCGTCGTTGCCTTGGAGCTGGAAGGTTCGAGGTTCGAATCCACCTTGCTGCGTAAGGACCTTGGGCAAGTCCTTCATTCACAATTGCTCAGCGCTTCGGCATGAAACTCCGATGCAGTGTCCGCTCTGCATTCGGGAGCGCCTCTGAGTAGCGAGAGCTGGAAGGGGTGCTATAACAAGTGCACAAAAAAACAAATATATATTCAGTGATCAACAATACATTGGTTTGAACAAGCGAAAATTTTATATAATTTAAAAGACTTATAATAAAACTCAGTGACATGAATGGATGGATGAATGGTACAGATGGACGGATGTTACAAATGAATGTATCATATGGATGATAATAACAGGAAATATGTAAGGAGTCTGTAGCAGTTGAACTTAGGGAGTTGCGCTAGTGTTATAATAAGCTACATAATAAAACAAGCCATATAATAATAAACCACGTATTATTAAGCTGCCTCAATCCATTTTCCTCCACCTGGTGTCCAGCAAAAGAAACAACGACATAGGGATCGACGAGGTCTTTGCATTCGCCCGTCAGAGCTCTCTTCACATTTGCCATCAATCCCATTGTCATCCGAGGGAGACCCTCGGCTCGATAGATGCGAACAAATATCTTCGCCTTCTGTCGATTTGCCGGAAAACCATCTGGCAATAGGAGGTTGCTGAAAGACACAAGTCATGTATTAATTAATTAATTCATTCATTCATTCAATCAGACGTGCTACCAGTTGAGCCCTGGCAATGAAAAACAGTTTTCAGATGCCCACAGATAGTAGAAGCAGTATTCAGAGTTCCTCACCAAAGAAAAGGAAGGTTATTCCGCAATCCACATGTCAGCCCTATGAATTTAAGGCAAGATGTTGCTTCTCTGAAATGTGCACAATGCGAAAGATTGTGGCTGGAGATGATGAACGAATATTTCTGCAGCCAGTCAAAGCTGAGGTGGGGGTAACAAAGCTCAGATTGCAAATAGGCAGTGTGTTTTCTAATTGGCAGCGTCAGATGCAGATTAAAATCCTATACGCATCCATGCGTCATGACAATTACTGTTATGATTTGTATCAACTTTTATTGCACACGATGTCACAGAGATGCAAATCAAAGATGCAAATCAGAGATGCAAATCAGAGATGCAAATCAGAGATGCAGTTGCCAGTTAATCAGACACAAGCAGGTGAAGAACAGTTAGATGTTTGAAAGCCAATGAGAAATAGTAAGTGCTGAGACCCGTCTTTCTAAGATCCTCATACAAGTAAAATGTCTACAGTATAACACGGAAATAAAAAATAACTTGACATATGATGAAAATTTCTTCTTATCCGTTTTCCCATTTGCCATTCGCAGCCTTAGACTACGTTTCTTCACATGACCGAGTAGTGATCTTGAAGGGGTGCTATATAAATTCTGATAAATTGACTAATTGATTGTTTTCTTTGCCATTATATTCCTTCAGCTGTTCAAGCATGGTTTTTAATGTCACGTCCGAAGCATTTCTAAAGAATTTCCCTCAAGGCTTTTAAGTATGCTGTATTCAATCATTAATACATACATTCAAGAATTTGCTGTATGAAAGCGCTTGATAGAGCACCCTTTATAGTACTTCACACGAATCTATGAATGCAATATAAATGGGTAATTGCAATCACAATAATAGGTTTGTTACATTATATTATTTATAAGTCTCTTCTGCACCATTCCAGCAAAACACAATTCTGCTACTGGTTTCTCCACTTCAGATATCAGGTCATGTCATGTCAATCACCGACGTCGCTGCGCGACGGTTGGTCGCATGCATGGACTACAGCTCTCCACTGCCTCCTATCGCGTGCAGCGGCGAGAAGATTGGATCCGGAAAGACGGGACCAAGCAAGAATGTTGTCAATCCAGCTAATACGCGGTCTACCCTTGCGTCGACAACCTTCCACGTGACCCAGCATAATGGCTTTTTCCACGCAATCCTGGGGAATCCTGATGGTATGACCGAAATAGGAGAGTTTGCGAGCCTTAATGGAACCCAAGAGCTCTGGTGAAGTTCCGGCAAGCCGATAAACCTGCTCTGTGGTAAGTTTGAGCGTCCAAGAAATGCGCAAAAGCTTACGGGTACATTTGTTCTCGAAACTCTGTATCTGCTTTTCCTCCACCTTTTTAAGCACCCATGATTCGCAACAGGTACATTCGAGAAAATTATAAATGTTAAAGTTTAGATGGTGAATATGATACTAAAAATGATAAATTGGAAGCTCACTTGGCTATGTCGTCTTCATCCTTGTTGGTTTTTTGCGGAACCTAAACAGAATGAAAACGAAAGACTACATGGAAATGGAAAGCAAGTCAGCCTTGACTAAACTCGCACTTTCCCAAACCATGTTTAAAGCAGCACAGCCCCACCCAACCCTCACCCCCCACCCCAACAGAGACCAACACAGCACAAGAAAGAACAAGTTACCACTTTGTCAGTGATTCATCGATACAGAGGACCCAACTATTCAGAGACCAGTCCACACAAGTCTCAGCATAGGCGTAGGAGACGGGGGTCCAGAGGGGGCAAATGCCCCCCCAAATTTCGGGCAAGTCTCATTTTTCGGGCAAACAGACCCGGGAAAAAAAATTAAATTTTTACTTTTTTTATTTTTTCGGGTCTTCTTGCCCGAAAAATCAGACTTGCCCGAACAAAAATGGTCGTTAGACCTTTCGAGCAAAAACGTAACGTGAAATTTCAGAAGATTTTGCCCCAATGACTAAAAAAAGGTCGTCAGAATTTTCGGGCAAACGTAACAGGAAATTTTTCTTAAGATTTCGGTCGGACGAAAAAAAAATTCGGGCAAAAATCTCATTTTTGCCCCCCCCAACGTTGAAATATCCCCTACGCCTATGAGTCTCAGTTAGAACCCAATGGGTGACGTTGATAGAAAATCTTAATCGACTTCCAACCCTCGACAGCAAGAGGTTAACCAACATCATTACCCGAATTCTACTCCCATCATGAAATCAAACTCTCAAAAGTCACAGCGCAAATTTTGAACAAGAAGCAACACAAAGTAAAACCAAACTACACTAAGGCCCTAAATCTGCAATTTATATAGAATACAACTGCACTTTATTATACAGTCAACCTTCCAAAGCTTGCACATAATCATAATACAGAACATCAAAAACGTAAAGCAACTAGAGTTAAAGATTTATTCAAGGTTCCTACACAGTAGCCGCACTAGATGTGGCTCTAACCCAGTGGTTCCCAACTCGTGGCTCGCGGACCAAAAGTGACCCGCATGGCCTAAAAAATGGCCCTCGTCTCGCAAAGAAGTAACAAAAATATATGACCAAATTGACAATTTGGACAGGATAGAACACATAATTATTTTCTATTACGAATTATTTTATTTTGACGTCTATAAATAACATCAAACACTCTATTTTGATTCAATTATAAAAATTTTTTATGCTTCTAGTTAATTAAATTTTAGCTTTGTGGCCCCTCATATCCTTCAACTAAGAAAAAGCGGCCCTCATGTGCTCCAATTTACAAAAAGTGACCCTAGAGTCAAAAAAGGTTGGGAACCACTGCTCTAACCCATACTCTCCACGCTAAAGCCAAGCACTCTAACCAAATAACCACCAACCGGGTCACACATCATCACTGCTACTTCTGATAGAATCTTATTCTTCAGGATGACCTCAGCAATCAAATATTTATTAAGCTAAACATGAGCCCAGCACATAAAATGAAAGTTTGTCTAACAGCAAAAAGAAGTTCAAAATTCACTCATGCAACAGCAATTAATGCTAATTCTTCAACCATAAAAAAGAATTTTGAAAAAGTCAGAGCTTTAATTACTAGAGATTAGTAGAAAAGAATGTTAGAAAACAATGAGTTGAGTTCACCTTTAGATTGTCTCCTTTACCAATGACGGCAATATCACACTTGAGATACCCTTTAGGTCCACTGTTAATATCCTCTGGATCTGACAGAATTGCCCATCTGTGGTAGAACTGGTGGTCTAAAACAAAAGAAATGCAAACATGTTTGTGAAACAAAAGAAATGCAAAAATGTTTGCAAAACAAAAGAAATGCAAAAATGTTTGTGAAACAAAAGAAATGCAAAAATGTTTGTGATTCTACAGGAAGAACAAAAGCTCTCAATTTGATTTCAGAATTTCATATTTTGACACAGGAAGTTGTTCACATCTTTCTCATATAAGACAGGTCCTATAAAGTAATTCTAAACCCATGGTGAGTTGCAACGGAGGATTAGGAATTCATTTTTCCACTCAGGCTCACAAGTGCATGTCATTATGAATAGCATTTCTATTGTGTATGCCATTACATGTAATCCCAATGAAAAAGTTGTACTGTATTGTACTCATAAATTTAAATAGCCCCTCTTGCAGTGCACACTAATTAGAGGCACAAGAGACCAACAAGAGAGAGAAAAAGTGGTATTGAGGCAGCAAAAAGAGCCACTTTGCCCACCAGTTAATAAGGCAGAACACGTCGTATAGCGCCACTTCAAGAGAAACTCCTCAGATACGCTCTCCACACCTGACAACGCCAATCCACGATCGTAAATAATGGCTTTCAAACAACTGTGGAAAATGGGAAAAGAGAATAGGATGTTCAATGCAGTTACTGCTAGGGATCCCACTCCACAAAGATGGATCGACGATAGCAAAGTTTTGGCTTCATCAGGTTGCCATTGCGTAATTGTTCCATGTGAGATCCGTTCTAGCTAGCCTGGGGGTTCGCCAAAGGGGATGAAATGTTAGCGACTTCATTTTCAAGGCCTCGGCATATGAGGGCGGTGGCCAATCCTCTCCCTCACCGTCTCATTATCCACTGACCGTGAGGTCAGTGTACTCATCATAACTTAGTCGGCCAGAGGGTGCTTGTGGAGCAGAAATCTCGATACAAATTTCTGCCCCGGCGGGGGAATAGGACCCCCGACAATCCAGTGCACTAACCACTGTAATATTAATCACCCCTCAATTGTTCCATATAGTTCCATACAATATAGGTAACTTATTTTTATTGTATTTATGCCAAATCGAGCGACAACTGCGTTAGATATTTCCCAAACGTCAAAAATGAACCCAACTGCATCCATTATTTAAGCGTCACTGTATATTATACTGTGGAGTTGCTCAGTTGTGCAGACACGCAATTCCTGACCCAATGACCCCGACAGAATAACACATCAACGCTAAACTGGCAAGCAAGATTTGCCACAGATCATGACAACACATTTGTCTTAGCGATAGGTAAGTGTCTGGCAAAGGAAGAGTCCATTTGTCAGTGCTACACTTTGGCAAGCTCAATCACATTTCCTCAGCCTAGAACAAGTTTATTCTCCCTTGTGGTTTTAAGAGTTATGGCGCACGCTGCAAACAAGGTCAAATGGAAACAAATGGAAGCAAATGGAAGCAAATGGAAGTGGCAGAACGGGTTCATGACCATAGAACTGCCGCAATATGCCGACTCATGCAGTCATCCATCATGAATACATTCCACAGGAATTACTGCATCGACGGAGAAGCACTAACGAGATATCGCTCCATATAAAAAGAACTGGACATAGACAAATTTCCAATGTTGCAAAAGTCAGAATATTCTCTCATCTGTAACATGTTCACTGTTAAAAAAATGCATGTACAAGGTACATGTTTATATACAATACATGGCACACAAAAATACACTATTACAATAGACATGTATGACTATACCATGTGAACCGATATACAAGTATATATTTTTACACATGGCAAACAAGTATATAAATTCTGGTGGAAAGTCACTACCTATTCAACCCAGCACCAGTTGCAACTCCCGAAACATCCTACGAAATAGACAAGTAGTAATTTATCAAAAGTACTTCATTTGAAAGGAAATGCTGTTCCTTAGTTCAGGAACTGTCAGCTTCAATCTCCTAGAACTATGGCTGATAAAGTGCAGAAACATTAGCAATCACTTTAGAACTAGGCTGATATCATTAGAATTCCTTAACACTTTACAACACTGAGCTGTGCCACAATAAGATTTATTCATTTTCATGCTTGTTCAATGTTCAGTTAATTTCAGGTAGAGACAGTATCCCAAGTTCTCTCAAATCTTTTAGCTTCTGTAGTAACTGATGTAGACCTGCTTTGCCCTAACAACCTACATAGGCACCTTACAAATGTACAGTCAGTAGTCGTGTCAATAGGCATCATAATCATGTACTGTCATGAGGCAAGTTCTATGTACACAACGCATTCAGCAAAGCTGTGGTTTCATGTCCAGGATCTTGGTATATGTCCACGACCTTTGGATATGTCCAGGACATTTCGATGTTTTCAGGACCTTGTTATGTGTCCAGGATCTTTGGATATGTCCAGGACTGTGGTTTCATGTCCATGTCCAGGACTTTGGGATATGTCCAGTACCTTGTGATAAGTCCAGGACCTTTGGATATGTGGTTTGCCAGTGGGAGTTGAATAAACTAATATTATTTTTATCATAATTATCATCAATGCTAGTAATATTTAATTGATTCAAATCCAATTCTTACCGTTTGCTGCATAAACAGTTCCAACGTCCAACTTGAAGACGCCCACGATAATTCCCGAACTCAACAAATTGCGTGAATGCAAAACCTGCAAATTATAAGTTTCAAAAGTCGTTGCTCAAATTTTGAAAGTGCAAATGTGTCATCTGATCCTGATTATTTGATTTCAAACATCGATTACTCATTAAAAATGTTTCATCAAATTTCTCACAGCAATGTCATATAAATCCTATTAACATCTACTATTGATTCCAGCCAAAAAGACATTTAATTAATTATTATTGTTATAATCAGTATTGCTACTAATCCTGTATCTATTATAATTACTTATCATGATCACTAAAACCACCATCATCATCGTCGTCATTAACGTCGTCATCATCATTAACGTCATCGTTGTCGCCGTCGTTGTCGCCGCCGCCACCACCACCACCACCACCACCACCACCATCATCATCACCAGGACAAGCATCATCAGGCACACCATCATAGTGAGCTTCAAATTGTTATCACACCCAAGCTGCTCACATTTTATACATAGAAAGAATTGTCATATCTGGCACAACTTACGCTTAGGGTTATGATTTTATCGAACAGCATGGCCGGTGCCATGTTGAAGTCAAAGACAAAGTACTACAAAAACAAAAGCATATGAATACAACATCAATGCCTCCTTGCTCTCTACTAGTCTTTATTCATCTTTCTCTTGTCTCAAATCCTGCTTTTTCTCTCGGGATCAATCGCACCAATGAGAGCGCTTCTGAAAGGTTTTGGCTGAGAGAAGCGCCTTCTAAATGGTCATACACAATACAATATCTAAGGAATGAAATAACTTGCCAACTGATGTCTGTTCAATAAATACTTGAATTCTAACTCATCCTTTTTAGAAATGCCTCAAACTCACTATTTCTCATCAAACTTTTCTTTACTTGACAATTATTGACTAACCATGTTGCAGATTCATCATTTCTATCTGACTTTGAGAACATTAAAAAGGTTTGTAATAATAACAATAATAATAATAATAATTTTTAAAAATTATAATAGCAATGACTGATAATAACTGACAACCAACTATGGCAATGACAATAAAAAAAACAATAATAATAATTATGACAATTTATATGGTGCCATAACACGGTTATGCTGACAACAATGATGATATTGAAGACAGTGATAATGACCTCATTGTAGTAAGGGCAGCTTGTAGATTCTTTGACACTCGTATACTTCTTCACATCTCCAACTTGCACACATACAACCGGGTTCATATTGAGACCTGCCAACTGGCGAACTTCTATCACAGTAACTGAAACCTAGAGGTAACAAACATATCCCCTATATTACATGTATGACCTTATATCACAGGCATAAACACAAATTGCTGTTTGTCACAACTCTGATGCAAAGCCAGCAAACCAATTCAGCATTAGGAGTAAAACATGCTCAGACACAAAACAAATTTCCATACTTATACATACTATTACTATTATTAGTACCGGTAATATTATTATTATTTAACAAAATTAACAATATTATTATTATTATTATTATTATTATGCATTTATTAAACATCAATCAATGGCAATGAGCAGTTTTTAACTGAAGAATTTGCTCAAAGTCCTTAACACAGCTATCATCTCATCGGGGAGTAGTTTCGAACCCCATACTCGTTGCATCACAAGGCAAGTGCTCAACCAATATGCACCATATACAAACATATACAATATTATACAAACATATACAATATTATACAAACATATACAACATTAAACAAAAAGTTAAAAAAAGTAAAGTCCAATCCCGTTCCACGAGGAACATAGGGAGGCACTCATCTCCTTTTCCATGGCCCTGAGCCAGTAATGGACGAATCCCAAGGTCCTGGACACGGGGCCAGTGTATCGCAGGACTTGCTGTTTATTTCCCAGCTTACGCCGGTACCAAATTATATTGCTTGGTGACAG
This sequence comes from Lumbricus rubellus, assembly GCA_945859605.1. NCBI lineage: Eukaryota > Metazoa > Annelida > Clitellata > Crassiclitellata > Lumbricidae > Lumbricus > Lumbricus rubellus. Next base: position 7,701,049 of record OX243827.1, read on the forward strand.
AGGCACGTGTGCGTAAACAACTTGCCCAAGGTCGTTACCCGGAATTGAACCCGCAACCTCCCGCTCCGTGAGCGGACGCGTTACCGGTCTGCCACCAGGTCGCACATTAAACAAACATATACAATAAATATTACACAAACATATACAATATTATACAAACATATACAAACATACGCAAACATATATACAAACATATACATACATAATCAGTCACCTGTTACACTGTACATCCCAGCAACATATCCACAGATCGGTGGATCAGTATTCATCAAAACAAAGCAGCCGATTGGTCGAATGAGTTTTGTACACATAAGCTTTTTTATGCTCTATCCAATTCTGCTCTGCACCACCAAACTCATTACAGATAAGCTGTGGCTAATGAAGTACAGCTCATCTTTCGTCGCTCCACTGTCGCTGATGCGTCATAAATTTGCCGATTCCATCTCGGCTTATTGCGTAAATTTGGACATAAACAAGCGCGGGCGTGTTTCACGATCTGCATCGTCGACTGCACGACATAATTTCATTTGGATCACGCAGGAGACGTTGTTGTTGACTCTACGTGGTACGGCGGTTTTTTTTGCTAGACTCAAATGTCAAGGCTTGCTGCTGAGTTGATGACATAGCCCACTATCGCCCAATCTCCAACCTATCTGTTTCATTGTAGATGGTTCAGAAGATCGTGTTCATTCATTCACTCATTCAGAGAATTTATATAGCACATCCTCAACACACCTACTCAGTGGTGCTCCCAGCCCAGCAACAGCTAAAACAGTAGGATTTGAGCAACTTATAAAAATCAGGGGAGTTTAGCCTAGGCATCAGTCGCAAGGCTAATGAGGGGGGCATAGGCGCAACCACCCTATGGGACCCACGGGACGCATCCCCCCAACTTTTGAGTGGTCCCCTAACTTTATTATTATGGTCCCCCAACTTTTAGGACGTGATTCATTATGGCCCCCCCCCAACTTTTAGGACGTGATTGCACCTATGGAAGGGGGGGGGCATTCCAGATGGTGGACCCACAATCGAAAAAGCTCGGTGCTGTCTGATAGAAGTGCGAGCTCATGGAGCCAAAAGCTTCTCCGTTGCCATATACAACTGCATCCATTATTATAAGAGGCTAACTGTTAAATCCACTTCTCGACAAACTTTGATGCAGACATTATTAGTGACAGCACAGTAGAATTTGAACATTTATATTAGATTAGTGTTGATTAGTTGAGATTAAACAGCATATCATTGATTGCTTAATATGACAGCTGATGACAATATATTAGGCTCACATGGCCAAAAAAGGAAAATATTTTGAAATACCTGAAAGTCTTGGGCCTTCATTGCTGCATACTCCCACTTCTGCTGGCATGCATACCTTGAAAAGGAAACAGCTGACCATTTATTATCAACACAATGCAATGTGTTGAATAAAAATCAATCAATCAATTAATCAATCAATCAATCAATCAATCGATCAAATTCGTTTCTTCCTAGTAACTAAGCTGACACAGATGCAACTTAAACTACAATATTGTTCAAGGCATTATGGAGACAGTCACAGAGCAAAGATGAAACATGTTAGCAGATGTACTCAAAGAATTCGTGATACATATGGTAGTTGATAATCTTTAATTGGTGCAGCTGCCCTAGCTCTATGGGGATACATCCACTGCTACGGAGAGAAGGGAACAAGGAACATGGTTAGGGTAATTTTAATGGCTTGAACTTGAATGACAATAAGATCTCCTCTCCTAGCCATGATTCATGCAGTTAACAGACAAATAAATTGATCACCTTTTTAGCGGAACTTGAACTTGACTGACACCAATCGTCAATTCTTCTCTGATTCCTTCGTTGATTTCCAATTCCTGAACCACTGCCACATCATCTGAAAAGTATTTTTATGTGTGCCACAATTAAAAAACATGGCAAGTTAAATTTTTCTGCATTTTAAACAAAAATCGCCTGTAAAACAATGGGTTATCAAATGATCATGAAGTTGTACGCTAGGAATATGATTTCACACAATAATCTGCAGTTGCGTGTTTTGCTGTTTGAAATGATCGATTGAAAACTGTTTATGTGAAAGCTGGCCGTTTTGGATAGCCTAATGACCAGACCACTGTAAATGATTTAAATGATTTAGATGGACCTGTCATAATTTGCTTTGTATGATTCAATTTGCAAGCTGTTTCAATCAATCAAAATCAATTATGTTAATTACCAGAGTGATCTGCTCTTTCGTATTACACGCTGTTTACCTGTAAGAATCCGTAGTCTAAATTTTGCCACAGAGAACTATGGATATTTCTACATAAAACATCTCAATGAACTAGTCATAACGATGATAATAATAAATCATTGAAAAAATTGTCTGAATAAAAAAACTAGCAACAATAACAGTGGCAATAACAATCATAATAACAACAGCAATATAATCTTAGAATTGCGTTGCGGCAAAAAGTACAAGCTAAAAAGACTATTTAAAGTAAAACACCAAAACAGTCCTGAGATACAGACGTCCCTGGAATTCTCATCTAGACACATGTCCATTGTCTAGTAATTAAACACGAGCCAACGCAACATAGTCCGACACTTCATGTCTAGCAGCCAAAAAACCAGGTAATATATACAGGCAATATACATCAGCTGCTGCAGCTTTTTACCTTCCTTACAGCCAGACAAAGGTATCCAGCCAGTCATGTCAGTATCTTCAATTCAAAGACAATTATACGTACCTTCAAATTTATATGACAATAAACACTAGAAATGTTCACTATTGTTCAGCATCTCTAAACAAAAGAGCAGCACCTGCTGCCACGTACCATTTCCATCATTGCTGATAATAACTGGCTCCGTGTACGCGCAGGATTCGGAGGCTGCTCTCCTTCTGCCAAGCATCATCATCTTTCCAAGAGTTCGAATCGATTTTATGCTGGAAAGACAATTTAAACAATCGTCATTTCCAAGCTAAACAGCACATCCAATTCAACAAGATGTCTGTACAAGGGGAAAGCCCTGCCCTCCCCCACCCCTCCCAGGAATGACATCCCCTAGAAAAATTGAAGAGGTGCTTTTACATGTCATGTATACACATAACATTTTCCCCTAGAAAAATTCCATGTAGTCATGTTTATATTTCAAATATTGATTAACTTTTAAAAATATCAGATTTATAAGCATAGAATTTACCACCAGAAATGGTAAAGGTCGTCAGAAAAGTTATCGGTAAAATGGTGTCGTCAATGTCTGCCTCAGCTTACTGTCTGCCCAAAATGGCCGTTTTTCCTAGACACCTGAATATCCCTACCCCCACCAAAAGCAGAGGGACTAAATCAAACACTGGTGAATGATTTTATCAATCTTCTACATATCAAAAACAGACAGTGATTCAAACGCATTGCAAAACAACTCAACCCTCAAATAAACATACACCTTTTTGCCAAGTCAACCTAATCATTTTGCAATTTAGAGTAATCTCCAAAATTCTAAAGTGCCCCTTAAAAGCTTAGCCGCAATCCCAGAATCGGTAAGATCAGAGATTAAGTCGTCACCCATTATAAGCAGAAATCCTACTGAACCTAGATGTTTATATTTATACCATCCAGACATCCGCACGATAACATCGCAAGCAGTCTGATGACGGGTCTCGTGGAGGGGGTCCAAGGACGAGGATGGCTGAGTATGACGTGGATTGACAGCATCTTGAAATGGACTGGACTTGTGTGCACTTACCTATTGAACATGGCTCATGACAGGAGACATGGTCCATTCATGTAGCCAACCGTCGCAAAACGACAATGGCGATGTGACATGACATGACATATGCACGCAGTGTGTAATATAGGCACATTAGAGCAGCATATCCCAAAGTATGTTCCACGGGACCTTATGGTTACATTAAATGATTAAAAGAAGACAAGGCTCAGTGTTGCTTTAATGCTCCTTTACATAATAGATAGATTAGATTCTGAGGTGGTGACAATGTTCTCTGGAAAAATCCCTGAAAATAATTTATATCTATATTTTTGGGATTAAAACTGTATTTAGGGCCTACCTAAATCAGTTAATAATAAGACCTAAATCAGTTAATAACAAGACCTAAATCAGTTAATAATAAGACCTAATTCAGTTAATACCTGGTAATAAGACCTAAATCAGTTCATATTAGGCCTACCCTTGAATAAATAATACATGTACATACTCATTAATGAATAATGCATGCCATAACATGTGCTTTTTAAGGTTGGCTTCCATAAAAAATGTTCAGATCAAAAGATTTTAGCATGGCTTCAAAAAAAGATTTGGAAGTACTGCATTAGAGTTTGAAATACATTTGTAATATAAATAGATTCTCCCTCTTGCCGTGGTGACAATAACATGGCAAAGTGTTTGTTCAAGCCTCAAAAGAAATCGTTACTGTCTTTCAAAAGTCTGCTAACATCTAACACACTGATGCAAAGCCATGCAAAGCCAGATAGTGGACACTTGTGGCGCAATGTAAATATTGCAAAAAAGCTATTAATAAAAGAAACTGTGACAATCGGCCGCATACATTGCATGCAAACTTCTTACGAAATATAAACGAGTGAAAACAAAGATTTATGCTGACAGGTGTGGTACTATATATATCCGGGCTACACCTTCACCATTAGGCGAGGAGCAGAAAGAACTCTCAGATTCCAAGCGCAGTGCACAACACCTGCGCATGACAAGATGCTAGAGAGTGGACGGATCTTCTCAATGAATAATAGATTGGCATCCAGAAAAGCAACCGGAGCCTAGATTTAACCCTCTGGATGAGGCTTGATTACTGACAAAGGGGATATAACACACATCCAACCGCCAAGCACTAAAATGTACAGAATGCCCATAGACAAATATCCATTTAGCCAACGCTAAAGAACACACTCAAGGACACCTATACAATGCTAAAAATACACACAAGTGACACAAGGACACCTATCCAACACTAAAGAATTCACAAAAGGACACCTCATGTAACCCTTCCAACACTAAAGAATACACCAATGGACACCTATCCAAAACTAAAAATACACACAAGGACACCTATCCAAAACTAAAAATACACCCAAGGACACCTATCCAAAACTAAAGAATACAAACAATGATGTCTATCCAACACTATCCAACACTAAAGAATACACCATTTGAAGGACACCTATTCAACACTAAAGAATTCACCAAAGGACACCTATTCAACACTAAAGAACACACACACAAGGGTGTCTTTTCAACACTAAAGAATACACCTAAAGACACCTAGTGCAACAGAATATTGTCACAGAAATGTAAGTACTTGAGAAAGGCGACACAACAATACTGTGTAAACAAACTGTAATTGAGAATTCAGGAATGTAGCAAATAATGTCATATAGATCTTCTTTCGTTCTCTGCCGTCAGGCAGGTTCGTATGTCCAACAATGTCACTCATATCTCTATGCAGGGCCTCTCTCTTCATTTCACTGTAGCCTTCCTTTGTCATCATCATCCAGTCCAATAGCATTGTTCTGTCATTTATCACCACCTTAATTATTATTTATGACATTTCACCTGTAATTGTTTTGCTGGTCTTGGTCCTTCTTCTCTTCCTCCCTTTTCATCCTATTGTTATTACTGCCATTATTCTCATCATCATCAATGTTCAATAAGGTCAGGTCAACTCTGAAATGTGACCTTGCGGCAAGCTCTCAGTGTGACGCAGTTCAATTAAATATTCAACAATCCCGACGGACCAATAAACCAAGTTTCACCTCAATCAAAAACTCTAATATTTGCCAATCTTGAGCTACTTACATGTAGAAGCTAAGCACAGCACAGCATACCAGATCATTTTCATGGGGCTTGTCGCCCTAAGTGCCACCTGTCTTAGCAGCTGTTCTGCATGCACTCTTGATCTGGAAACCGAAATCAGACCTCCTTCTGACATTTTTAAAACCCCTCATACTTGATGAAGCGTTTGTGGATGATCTGCTGACCTGCGCCTGGGTTTCGCGTGGCGCTTTACAAATTAGGGGTTCACGTTACCACAACGATAGCTAAGAACCGAAAATGATGTGACCGAGTCGAAGATGAAGCGTGGATGTATACTAAGGTGCTGGTAGGCTACTCCAAGTGTGATGCGTAAAGGTCTAAGACAGGGGTGTCAAAGAGCTGGCCCGCGGGCCATTTCTGGCCCGCCGACGATTTTTTTCTGGCCCGCAGAGCCTTCCATAAAGATTACAAAATTATTTAAAATGTTGTCAAAATTTAAAAAGAAGCGAAAAGTGGACATTGAATCAAGATCTTTTCATGATATTTTTATTTTCTGGGCATTGCCTGACCATGCTCGTAGCTCCCTCTCAAATCACTACCCAATTTTGCTCAGAAACATCGACACCCTGGCCCGCCAATTGTTAGAAGATGTTCACGCTGGCCCGCCACTTGTTGGAAGATGTTCACGCTGGCTCGCCACTTGTTGGAAGATGTTCACACTGGCCCGCCACTAAAAAAGGTTTGACACCCCTGGTCGAAGAGTACGGTAATCGGAAAGTGTCGGATTGGAAGGATCAGGGTAACATGGCTAACATCAGAGCATAAATAGCATTAAATTAACATGTTACTTAAACTGTGGTAACATGACTTGAGGTGAAACGAAAAGCCAAATATTTGGCGATAAATCTTCTGCGGCGGAACCTTCCGCCAGATAATGCCTTCCGAACTGCTTATACGGCGGAAGGATGTGCACATGCGCCAAATGTATACCGGAGAGACGTGTAGAATCGACCCGAACAGCAGGTTAGGCATCGTGAGGGTCGGTTAGGGTTAGTGTTAGGGTTAGTTTAGCCATTAGAAACTCTTGTTCGGATCGATTCCCGAACTTCCGCCGTATAAGCAGTTTCGGAAGGCATTATCTGGCGGAAGGTTCCGCCGCAGAAGCTTCACGCATAAATTTTACCCACCCGCTACTCCTAGAAATGCTGTTGAGTTTGTTGACAATTTTCAACTTCGGGCTAGACGTAGTTGAGTCGGAGTCACTCCCTTTGTCCGGCAGAAGCAACCGACTATCATCCTCAGTAGCAGCCAAAGCGCATGTAGATGCTCTTATCTCCAGCACAGTTTCTTCATGGAACCGTTCCGTTTGACAAGGAACCATAGTTGTTCCGTTGGGAGCGTCGTATGCTAAATCGAAATTCACACTCACCTACAACCAAAACATGGCGCCACTTTCGGTCATTCTTAGACGCACGCCGTGTAAACAAACATTTATTTAGCGCCTTACTTTGAGGCGACGCCAGCTAGGCCTATCTATAAAATTTCAGGAGGTCGCTTCAAGCCTTTAAGCAAAGATATTAGAGCCTACATCTCTAATTTCTCTGGTAGGTCTAAAAGTATTTTATTGTTATTTAGATTGTGACGAAGTTTTTCTGTGGCGGTTGCACTCTGCCAGTGCCAGTCCCAAGTTTGGATAAAGGAGGAGGACGACACTAATCATCTTCGAAGTGGCAGTTTCGTTAAACAGCAACAAGTCTATACGCCTATTGTGACGATACCAAACGTCATTGTGGGTTTCCTAGGATTCCTTTTGCGCCAGAGTTGTCCATCCTAACCTGTTCAACTCGAGTCAGCCAATAAGCGGAAATATAGGGGAACTTGGTCTAAAACGGGCCCCGCGGGTGAAATGGGCCCCCTCTTTAGTGGGCTAATCTAGCGTGTTGGACCGCGTTTTCTGTGACACACGTCTTCAGACTGTCCTGTTGAATATTCATGAGCGTTGAGACAGAAAAAAATTTCGAACTATCGACGGAAACAGCCAAAAGTTTAAATTTCGCTATTTTCTTATGATTTCAGTTGGCGTTAAGAATTTTTGTATGCGTTTTGCATTAAACATTTTCCGTGTACATAAGATATCATTTGAAGCAGTATTTACTCGACAATAAGTCTGTCATCATTAATTTAGTATATTCTATCATTTCACTTAAAAATGCTCGGCTGTTGCAATGACCTATGGTGCGGTCTAAAACGGGCCCTGGGGGCCCGTTTTAGACACATATAGAAATGTGTGTTAAAGATCATAAATCATTACAGCAGTAAATCTGTTTCGTTGACAGGTGTATATATGAGACGTTGTAAGCTTATAAAAGAATGACCAACCGACAGTACGGAGAGTTATAAAATTGAAGTAATGAGCTTGAAGAAGACGTGCAAAGTGGGTTTTTAACCAAGAACCACACTGCAGCAAATCTACACTTGAAAGTAGAAGCTGGAGATAAGAAATTGGAAGCCTGAATTGATAGATGCAGCACCACCTGGATCAGTCTCATCCATCTGGAAGGATTCAGAGCGATCTGTTTGTTAATTCGAAGTTGGAGAGCCCCGCAATCGAATAGCCCCGGCACTTTTTATCACAAAAAACTAGCACTTGGGGCTAGGAGCCCCTCTGGCTGACTAGAGAAGATTTTGATGAGCCACAAGGTCAGAGCCCAAAGCAGATAATTACGGACTCGTAGAAAAAACACAAAATCGAGAACGTTGGACTATTAACAGAGCCGTGGTTAGCCAGAATTCATCCAGGGCCCATTTTACCCTTACCTGGGGGCCCATTTTACCTACACCTATAGGGTGAGATGGGCCCTTTGCCTATTTTTTTAAAAGCTAAAATTTCCCTGGTTACTTCCGGTTACTCAAATATATATAATAGCCATTTATTAGAATAATAAATATCCTGTACATTTGTCATATTTCGGTCATTTTAGCCTCACGAAGCTTTGAGAAATATTAGTTTTCCCCTTAAGGGGCCCGTTTTAGACCAAGTTCCCCTAGACATAGGCCTAAGTTTAGACCTACATGTATAGGCCTACATAAGCTTATCGGCAATAG